>CM042421.1:23336865-23504360 GCA_023634145.1 Thymallus thymallus | reverse complement strand
GCCCTCCATCTACTCCACCTTGACATTATGTATGATAGGAAGACTAAACTCTACTCTTGGAGTGGGGGTTTGGACGCTAACTGCCTGGCAGAGCGAGAGAAGACGTGGGGGAAAAAGAAAGAAGATATTTTCTGTTACAATCAGAATTTACACTCGACTAGGATCTGAAAGACAAATCCCTGTTAAATGTACTTTACTTCTTCTCCTCCCGTCTTCCAGACGCTCATTACATTTCAAGGCCCGCTTTTACAGCGCTGAATAAAGGAGTGAAATTAAAGTGAGAGAGAGAGAGAGATGGCCCTCATCTAAAGGGCTAGAGAGAGAGAGAGAGAGAGAGAGAGAGAGGATGGCCCTCATCTAAAGGGCTAGAGAGAGAGAGAGAGAGAGAGAGAGAGAGAGATGGCCCTCATATAAAGGGCTAGAGAGAAGGAGAGAGAGAGAGAGAGAGAGAGAGAGAGATGGCCCTCATCTAAAGGGCTAGAGAGAGAGAGAGAGAGAGAGAGAGATGGCCCTCATCTAAAGGGCTAGAGAGAGAGAGAGAGAGAGAGATGGCCCTCATCTAAAGGGCTAGAGAGAGAGAGAGAGAGAGAGAGAGTGGCCCCTCATCTAAAGGGCTAGAGAGAGAGAGAGAGAGAGAGATGGCCCTCATCTAAAGGGCTAGAGAGAGAGAGAGAGAGAGATGGCCCTCATATAAAGGACTATAGAGAGAGAGAGAGAGAGAGAGAGAGAGAGAGAGAGAGAGAGAGAGAGAGAGAGATGGCCTCATATAAAGGGCTATAGAGAGAGATGGCCCTCATATAAAGGGACTATAGAGAGATAGATGGCCCTCATATATAGGACTATAGAGAGATAGATGGCCCTCATATAAAGGACTATAGAGAGATAGATGGCCCTCATATAAAGGACTATAGAGAGATAGATGGCCCTCATATAAAGGACTATAGAGAGATAGATGGCCCTCATATAAAGGACTATAGAGAGATAGATGGCCCTCATATAAAGGACTATAGAGAGATAGATGGCCCTCATATAAAGGACTATAGAGAGATAGATGGCCCTCATATAAAGGACTATAGAGAGATAGATGGCCCTCATATAAAGGACTATAGAGAGAGAGAGAGGAGAGAGAGAGAGAGAGAGAGAGAGAGAGAGATAGATGGCCCTCATATAAAGGGACTATAGAGAGATAGATGGCCCTCATATAAAGGACTATAGAGAGATAGATGGCCCTCATATAAAGGACTATAGAGAGAGAGAGAGAGAGAGAGAGAGAGAGAGAGAGAGAGAGATAGATGGCCCTCATCTAAAGGACTATAGAGAGATAGATGGCCCTCATATAAAGGACTATAGAGAGAGAAGAGAGAGAGAGAGAGAGAGAGAGAGATAGATGGCCCTCATATAAAGGGCTATAGAGAGAGAGAGAGAGAGAGAGAGGAGAGAGAGAGAGAGAGAGAGAGATAGATGGCCCTCATATAAAGGGCTATAGAGAGATAGATGGCCCTCATATAAAGGACTATAGAGAGATAGATGGCCCTCATATAAAGGACTATAGAGAGATAGATGGCCCTCATATAAAGGACTATAGAGAGATAGATGGCCCTCATATAAAGGACTATAGAGAGATAGATGGCCCCTCATATAAAGGACTATAGAGAGATAGATGGCCCTCATATAAAGGACTATAGAGAGATAGATGGCCCTCATATAAAGGACTATAGAGAGATAGATGGCCCTCATATAAAGGACTATAGAGAGATAGATGGCCCTCATATAAAGGACTATAGAGAGATAGATGGCCCTCATATAAAGGACTATAGAGAGATAGATGGCCCTCATATAAAGGACTATAGAGAGATAGATGGCCCTCATATAAAGGACTATAGAGAGATAGATGGCCCTCATATAAAGGACTATAGAGAGATAGATGGCCCTCATATAAAGGACTATAGAGAGATAGATGGCCCTCATATAAAGGACTATAGAGAGATAGATGGCCCTCATATAAAGGACTATAGAGAGATAGATGGCCCTCATATAAAGGACTATAGAGAGATAGATGGCCCTCATATAAAGGACTATAGAGAGATAGATGGCCCTCATATAAAGGACTATAGAGAGATAGATGGCCCTCATATAAAGGACTATAGAGAGATAGATGGCCCTCATATAAAGGACTATAGAGAGATAGATGGCCCTCATATAAAGGACTATAGAGAGATAGATGGCCCTCATATAAAGGACTATAGAGAGATAGATGGCCCTCATATAAAGGACTATAGAGAGATAGATGGCCCTCATATAAAGGACTATAGAGAGAGAGAGAGAGAGAGAGAGAGAGATAGATGGCCCTCATCTAAAGGACTATAGAGAGATAGATGGCCCTCATATAAAGGACTATAGAGAGAGAGAGAGAGAGAGAGAGAGAGAGAGAGATAGATGGCCCTCATATAAAGGGCTATAGAGAGAGAGAGAGAGAGAGAGAGAGAGAGAGAGAGAGAGAGAGAGAGAGAGAGATAGATGGCCCTCATATAAAGGGCTATAGAGAGATAGATGGCCCTCATATAAAGGACTATAGAGAGATAGATGGCCCTCATATAAAGGACTATAGAGAGATAGATGGCCCTCATATAAAGGACTATAGAGAGATAGATGGCCCTCATATAAAGGACTATAGAGAGATAGATGGCCCTCATATAAAGGACTATAGAGAGATAGATGGCCCTCATATAAAGGACTATAGAGAGATAGATGGCCCTCATATAAAGGACTATAGAGAGATAGATGGCCCTCATATAAAGGACTATAGAGAGATAGATGGCCCTCATATAAAGGACTATAGAGAGATAGATGGCCCTCATATAAAGGACTATAGAGAGATAGATGGCCCTCATATAAAGGACTATAGAGAGATAGATGGCCCTCATATAAAGGACTATAGAGAGATAGATGGCCCTCATATAAAGGACTATAGAGAGATAGATGGCCCTCATATAAAGGACTATAGAGAGATAGATGGCCCTCATATAAAGGACTATAGAGAGATAGATGGCCCTCATATAAAGGACTATAGAGAGATAGATGGCCCTCATATAAAGGACTATAGAGAGATAGATGGCCCTCATATAAAGGACTATAGAGAGAGAGAGAGAGAGAGAGAGAGAGAGAGAGAGAGAGAGAGAGATAGATGGCCCTCATCTAAAGGACTATAGAGAGATAGATGGCCCTCATATAAAGGACTATAGAGAGAGAGAGAGAGAGAGAGATAGATGGCCCTCATATAAAGGGCTATAGAGAGAGAGAGAGAGAGAGAGAGAGAGATAGATGGCCCTCATATAAAGGGCTATAGAGAGAGAGAGAGAGAGAGAGATAGATGGCCCTCATATAAAGGACTATAGAGAGAGAGAGAGAGAGAGAGAGAGAGAGAGAGAGATAGATGGCCCTCATATAAAGGACTAGAGAGAGAGAGAGAGAGAGAGAGAGAGAGAGAGAGATAGATGGCCCTCATATAAAGGGCTATAGAGAGATAGATGGCCCTCATATAAAGGACTATAGAGAGATAGATGGCCCTCATATAAAGGACTATAGAGAGATAGATGGCCCTCATATAAAGGACTATAGAGAGATAGATGGCCCTCATATAAAGGACTATAGAGAGATAGATGGCCCTCATATAAAGGACTATAGAGAGATAGATGGCCCTCATATAAAGGACTATAGAGAGATAGATGGCCCTCATATAAAGGACTATAGAGAGATAGATGGCCCTCATATAAAGGACTATAGAGAGATAGATGGCCCTCATATAAAGGACTATAGAGAGATAGATGGCCCTCATATAAAGGACTATAGAGAGATAGATGGCCCTCATATAAAGGACTATAGAGAGATAGATGGCCCTCATATAAAGGACTATAGAGAGATAGATGGCCCTCATATAAAGGACTATAGAGAGATAGATGGCCCTCATATAAAGGACTATAGAGAGATAGATGGCCCTCATATAAAGGACTATAGAGAGATAGATGGCCCTCATATAAAGGACTATAGAGAGATAGATGGCCCTCATATAAAGGACTATAGAGAGATAGATGGCCCTCATATAAAGGACTATAGAGAGATAGATGGCCCTCATATAAAGGACTATAGAGAGAGAGAGAGAGAGAGAGAGAGAGAGAGAGAGAGAGAGAGAGAGAGAGAGAGAGAGAGAGAGAGATAGATGGCCCTCATCTAAAGGACTATAGAGAGATAGATGGCCCTCATATAAAGGACTATAGAGAGAGAGAGAGAGAGAGAGAGAGAGAGAGAGAGAGATAGATGGCCCTCATATAAAGGGCTATAGAGAGAGAGAGAGAGAGAGAGAGAGAGAGAGAGAGAGAGAGAGATAGATGGCCCTCATATAAAGGGCTATAGAGAGAGAGAGAGAGAGAGAGAGAGAGAGAGAGAGAGAGAGAGAGATAGATGGCCCTCATATAAAGGACTATAGAGAGAGAGAGAGAGAGAGATAGATGGCCCTCATATAAAGGACTATAGAGAGAGAGAGAGAGAGAGAGAGAGAGAGAGAGAGATAGATGGCCCTCATATAAAGGGCTATAGAGAGATAGATGGCCCTCATATAAAGGACTATAGAGAGATAGATGGCCCTCATATAAAGGACTATAGAGAGATAGATGGCCCTCATATAAAGGACTATAGAGAGATAGATGGCCCTCATATAAAGGACTATAGAGAGATAGATGGCCCTCATATAAAGGACTATAGAGAGATAGATGGCTCTCATATAAAGGACTATAGAGAGATAGATGGCCCTCATATAAAGGACTATAGAGAGATAGATGGCCCTCATATAAAGGACTATAGAGAGATAGATGGCCCTCATATAAAGGACTATAGAGAGATAGATGGCCCTCATATAAAGGACTATAGAGAGAGAGAGAGAGAGAGAGAGAGAGAGAGATGGCCCTCATCTAAAGGGCTATAGAGAGAGAGAGAGAGAGAGAGAGAGAGAGAGAGATGGCCCTCATCTAAAGGGCTATAGAGAGAGAGAGAGAGAGAGAGAGAGAGAGAGAGAGAGAGATGGCCCTCATCTAAAGGGCTATAGAGAGAGAGAGAGAGAGAGAGAGAGAGAGAGAGAGATGGTCCTCATATAAAGGACTATAGAGAGAGAGATGGCCCTCATATAAAGGACTATAGAGAGATAGATGGCCCTCATATAAAGGACTATAGAGAGATAGATGGCCCTCATATAAAGGACTATAGAGAGATAGATGGCCCTCATATAAAGGACTATAGAGAGATAGATGGCCCTCATATAAAGGACTATAGAGAGATAGATGGCCCTCATATAAAGGACTATAGAGAGATAGATGGCCCTCATATAAAGGACTATAGAGAGATAGATGGCCCTCATATAAAGGACTATAGAGAGATAGATGGCCCTCATATAAAGGACTATAGAGAGATAGATGGCCCTCATATAAAGGACTATAGAGAGATAGATGGCCCTCATATAAAGGACTATAGAGAGATAGATGGCCCTCATATAAAGGACTATAGAGAGATAGATGGCCCTCATATAAAGGACTATAGAGAGATAGATGGCCCTCATATAAAGGACTACAGAGAGATAGATGGCCCTCATATAAAGGACTATAGAGAGATAGATGGCCCTCATATAAAGGACTATAGAGAGATAGATGGCCCTCATATAAAGGACTATAGAGAGATAGATGGCCCTCATATAAAGGACTATAGAGAGATAGATGGTCCTCATATAAAGGACTATAGAGAGATAGATGGCCCTCATATAAAGGACTATCCAGGGGAAGACTATTAAAGCTCTTATAACAGACTGAAGGACTGAAGGACTGAAGGACTGAAGGACTGAAGGACTGAAGGACTGAAGGAGGGAAATGGGACAAGATGTTCAAGTGCTAACAGTAATACTGGTCTTCAAAAACTCTCAACATCTAGTCAACGCATCTGCATATGTATATTTGCATATTATCTCAACCAAAATCCACAATCAAACAGTCTCAGAGAGGCAGCATAGATATGGAGCAAAGAGAGACAGAGATAGAGAGAGAGTGTACATACTGCGTGTGTGTGTGTGTGTGTGTGTGTGTGTGTGTGTACACATGCATGTTTGTCTGGGAGCGAGAGAGCAGCTCAGATAAATCAATATCCACATTGGGTCGGACTGGGCCAGGTTCTGAATATCTCTACAGAACTTCCCTGGGATGTCTCTTATATTGGACGTGCCACCTTGTCCCAGACCTGCTGTTTTCATCTCGCTCTCGCTCTATTGCACTGAAAAACCAAGTGACATTCACTCCTGATGTATTTACCTGTTGCAACCTTCACAACTACTTTTATTATTATTTGACCCTGCTGGTCATCTATGAACATTTGAACATCTTGGAGAAAGAACTGGCCTTAATGGCCATAAATTGTTATAATCTCCACCCGGCACAGCCAGAAGAGGACTGGCCACCCCTCAGAGCCTGGTTCCTCTCTAGGTTTCTTCCTAGGTTTTGCCTTTCTAGGGAGTTTTTCCAGCCACCGTGCTTCTACATCTGCATTGCTTGCTGTTTGGGGTTTTAGGCTGGGTTTCTGTATAGCACTTTGTGACATCGGCTGATGTAAAAAGGCTTTATAAATAAATTTGATTTGATAGATGCAGCGCCATGTCAAGACCGTCTGAAGAAAAGGAATTAAATAGTCAGGACTAATGCTGTTCGCACTGGAGAAGAGGGGGTTGTTGGAAAATCACATGTTCCATTTCGGGCAGGCGTGCAGCAGTTCATTGGCGTAGCACAGTGAAGCAAAGCACAGGGCTAGGGTGATATTTGCGTATTCACAGCGAGGGGCGACAGATCGACGTTTATGCCAGACACGTAATGAAAATCAATGGCTGTGTTCCTTCTTCACTCCAATAAACCTGCAGGACAGACAGGACAGGGATAGTGTGCTCTTCAAGGGTAACTAACTGTTGAGGTTAAAACATACACAGGTTTGACACTGCAGACTGTTAATATGGATATACCTGTGTAGGGCACATTGACTAGGCCGACAGCTAAGCCAATCACTTCTCTACATAGAAATTCCAACACTATGCTATGTACATTTTATGAAGCACGATATTTGTCTCCATTTTTATAAATTGGTGTAATAAGTCCTTGATTCCAGATGTCTGGAAAATAGCCTACACTCAGGACTTCATTAAAAAGTTTGAGTATGGCTGTGGTAAATGTATGACTTGCGTATTTAATCATTTCATTTAATATGCCATCTGTACCACATGCTTTTTTTGTGTTTAAGGGTCTTTATTTTTTCTAATATTTCATTTTCTGTTTTTGGGAAATCTAGAGGATTCTGGTTATTTTTAATGGTGGATTCAAGTATTTTGAGTTTTTCATAGTTTTCTTTTTGTTTCGAATTCGTTGTTATGTTTTTATATAGTTCTTGGAAGTGGTTTCTCCGTATGTCAGCGTTTTGAATAGCCAATTCTTCTCCATGTGGTTTGTTCAGGGAAGTTCGATTTTGCCAGAAGATGTTTGAATCAATGGATTCTTCCGTTTTCTCTGTTCTGCAGTTGTGTTTGAGTTTAGCCACTTCTGTCTTGCTGTTCTCTCTGTAGCTCTCGTACCTCTGCTGTGAGTTTCCTTATTTCTCTTGTGTGTTTCATAGTTGTGCTGTAGAGCCATAGTCATCTTGTTCTGTGTTTCTCCTCTGTGAGATGTCTGTCTCAGGCTGTTGTTTGTTCATCTTTTCTCTGAGTAGCACTTGTTCTACCTCCATCAGGGAAAACTTCTTGATTAGGTCATTGATGATAATGTGTAAAGAAGGTTCAGTCTGTTCTGGGTTTGGGGGATCACTCTCTTTAGGGGTTTGTTCTGTGAGGTACTCTGGGGGGTGGGTGTTATGTTTCATCCATGGTGGAAAGGACTTCTCCTAGACTGGATTTTTCTAGCTGGGCTCTCTCTTTTATTAAGTTAAAGTCTGCCTGGAATTGACTCAGGTTTCCCTGCACTAGAATGGTTCCATTTTTGTAGACATTGACAGTGGTCATGACAGTGTCTGTGTCTTTGATTTTTATTTTCCACCCATTACATATTCCTTCTCTTGTGATTGAGGGGTAGTGGTCTTTCACTGCACTATGCCATGCAGTTGGCTGTTCTGTGAATAAGATGAGGTCACTAATATCGCCGTTTTTAAAAAGATCTGCAAACAGAGTTTCTGGTTTCTCTCTTAGAAGTTTCTGTTTGTACTGTTTGCGTGTGTTTTCATTTTTTGTAGCTGGGGGATAGTCTATAGGGATGGCCTCAGTGTAGAGGGGGAGGGGAGGCATCTCCTTATTGGACAGGTTTTCTGTTGCTATGCTGTTACTATGCTGATGTGTTCTGTTGGGTGGTGGGGGATGGGCAGATTCCCGCAGATTCTCACAGGCTGTTGCTATGCTGGTCTTAAAAAAGTGGCAGATTTCCACAGATTCTCACAGGCTGTTGCTACGCTGGTCTTAAAAAAGTGGCAGATTCCCTCAGATTCTCACAGGCTGTTGCTATGCTGGTCTTAAAAAAGTGGCAGATTCCCTCAGATTCTCACAGGCGGTTGCTATGCTGGTCTTAAAAAAGTGGCAGATTCCCTCAGATTCTCACAGGCTGTTGCTATGCTGGTCTTAAAAAAGTGGCAGATTTCCACAGATTCTCACAGGCTGTTGCTATGCTGGTCTTAAAAAAGTGGCAGATTTCCACAGATTCTCACAGGCTGTTGCTACGCTGGTCTTAAAAAAGGGGCAGATTTAACTGTCTTAAACTAACAGCTTGGATGTTAGCTAGCCCAAATGCTTTTACTCTTGTTCAATCCAGTTGCTAACTAGTCCAACTGTAATTCAAAGGATATTGTAAAAATAGTTTAATGTTCACCTGTCTTGTTTTCTTGATGTTATTTGTATATCGGACAGGGACGATCCCTTTCTTTCTCTGGATGTTTGTTGGCTAACTGGCCAGCTGCTAGACACTCGGCTGTCCAGTGGTCAGGGTAGTAGAGTAGTAGGTATTCTTCATTAGATCCAGCTGTTAGTCCATCATAAATGTTATTTCATCCTCAGGAGAATTGTAAATGCTTGACTTCTATTAAGTTACATAATTTTTCTCATCTTAAAAGAATAAATCTGAAAGAAAAATCAGAAGCTCATATTTTATGTTGCTGCTCGGATCTCTCTCTCTCTCTCCCATTGAGACCTTTCACGCGGAACTTTGTAAGATTCTCCTACATGTCCAGAGGAAAACTACAAACAATGCATGCAGGGCAGAATTAGGCCGATATCCACTAATATTAAAAACTCAAAAAAGAGCAATTAAGTTTTGGAAACACCTAAATCACAGTGACCCCCTCTCATGTCATTACCAAGCCCTGCAATACCAAGAGTTGAGCAAAGATAAGAGTCCCTTCATCCAACTGGTCCAGGGGCTGAGTTCACAAACTTGTTCCACTAACACACTGAAGCCTCAGGACCAGAACATCCAATCAATCAGAATTAACCAAATTACAAAACATCTAAAACAAACCTACATTACCTATTGGAAAACACAAACACAAGCACAAAGCAAAATGCAGTGCTATTTGGCCCTAAATCGACAGTACACCATAGCAAACTATCTGACCATGGTGACTGATCAAAACCTCAGGAAAACCTTGACAAAGTACAGGCTCAGCGAGCACAGCCTTGCTATTGAGAAGGGGAGACACAGGAAAACCTGTCTCCCTGTAGAGGAAAATCTGTGCAACCACTGCACCACAGCAGAACCAGAGACAGAGCTGCATTTCCTGACAAAATGTGAAAAACTTTAGTAGTCCGGGGCTTTGAGGACCTCTCTGACATAGAAAGGCTGCCAATCCTTTTGGGGGAAGACATGGACAGCTGTGTGCTGGCAGCATGCTATGTTGCTGCCTGACACAAGTTGAGGGACAGTGCCTGACATATTTAATGCCTTAAATTATTATTATATATTTTTTCCTATGTTGTTATTTTGTTCTTTGATGTAATTATATAAAAAAAAAAGGATGTATGATACTTTGACAATATGTACATTGTTGCATCATGCCAATAAAGTGAATTGAATTTTATTTAATTGAGAGAGACAGACATAGAAAGAGAGAGACAGAGCGAGAGAGAGCGGTCGAGAGAAAGAGGCCAAGAGAGAGCGGTCGAGAGAGAGCGGTCGAGAGAGAGCGGTCGAGAGAGAGCGGTCGAGAGAGAGCAGTCGAGAGAAAGAGGCCAAGAGAGAGAGAGAGAGAGAGCGGTCGAGAGAGAGAGACATAGAGAGAGACAGACACAGAGAGAGAGAGAGAGAACGTTCGAGAGAGAGAGACATAGAGAGAGACTGAGACAGAGAGAGAGAGAGAGAACGTTCGAGAGAGAGAGACATAGAGAGAGACTGAGACAGAGAGAGAGAGAGAGAGATGGAGGAGACGACAGGTGATATTGGAACGGAGATAGATAGATTCAAGTCCAAATTCTAGTCTCCAATTTAAAGCACTTCAAACCCAAGAACTGAGCCCAGAAACAAGCCTTCTCAGTCAGCTGGTGTTGGACCGAACCAACCAAGCTGACACCAGCACTGCTTCAAAAGAAATAATTCAAATAAACAAAATCATGAACCAATCAAAGGACTCGTATTTACAACATTGGAAAAACAAAACAAAATCCCAAAGCCGACTAAATTGCTATCTGTCTCTGAACAGAGAATATGAATTGGCTGATTATCTCTACTCTGTCAGAGATACGAAGCAGAGACAGATCCTTACCAAGTACAGACTGAGTGACCAACTGGTAACAGAAACCTGCAGACATAAAGACATGGCTACTCAGAGAGGAGCCGGTATGTGGTCACTGCACCACAGCGGAGGTAGAAACAGAGATGCACTTTCTCCTTTACTGGGAGAAATATTCCTCACCAAGAGATTCATCATTCACAGAAATTTCTACAGTTATTCCACATGTTAACTTATTAAACCCAGAGGAAAAACTAAATATACTCCTGTAGTGAAGAGAAACCGCTGCTCTTACAGCTAATATGTATTAGCCTGCCATAGCCTGAGACACTGAATAATAACATCTGCATAGTAAGCAGTAACTTACTTATTATTAGTGGTATTATTGTTATTATTAGTGTTATTGTTATTAATATTATTATTATTAGTGGTATTATTGTTATTATTAGTGTTATTGTTATTAATATTATTATTATTATTAGTGGTATTATTGTTATTACTATTATTATCATTAGTGGTATTATTGTTATTTCTATGACTATTATTAGTGGTGTTATTGTTATAATTATTACTAATATTAGTGGAATTATTGTTATTACTATTATTAGTGGTATTATTGTTATTACTATTATTAGTGGTATTATTGTTATTACTATTATTAGTGGTATTATTGTTATTAATATTATGATTATTAGTGGTATTATTGTTATTATGATTATTAGTGGTATTATTGTTATTACTATTATTAGTGGTATTATTGTTATTACTATTATTAGTGGTATTATTGTTATTACTATTACTATTATTAGTGGTATTATTGTTATTATTATTATTATTATTATTAGTGGTATTATTGTTATTACTATTATTAGTGGTATTATTGTTATTACTATTATTAGTGGTATTATTGTTATTAATATTATTAGTGGTATTATTGTTATTATTATTATTAGTGGTATTATTGTTATTACTATTATTATTAGTGGTATTGTTGTTATTATTACTATTATTATTATTAGTGGTATTATTGTTATTATGATTATTATTATTGGTATTATTGTTATTACTATTATTATTAGTGGTATTATTGTTATTATTATTATTATTACTATTATTATTAGTGGTATTATTGTTATTATTATTATTACTATTATTATTATTAGTGGTATTATTGTTATTACTATTATTAGTGGTGTTATTGTTATTACTATTATTAGTGGTATTATTGTAATTATTATTATTATTAGTGGTATTATTGTTATTATTATTATTATTATTAGTGGTATTGTTGTTATTACTATTATGATTATTAGTGGTATTATTGTTACTACTATGACTATTATTAGTTGTGTTATTGTTATTACTATTATTAGTGGTGTTATAGAGAGGAAGAGAGAGAGTGAAGTGTAGTGCAGAGTGAGTTATGGTCTGGCTGATGAAAGAGAGAGAGAGGGAGAGAGTGAAGTGTAGTGCAGAGTGAGTTATGGTCTGGCTGATAGAGAGAGAGAGTGAAGTGTAGTGCAGAGTGAGTTATGGTCTGGCTGATGAAAGAGAGAGAGGGAGAGAGTGAAGTGTAGTGCAGAGTGAGTTATGGTCTGGCTGATGAAAGAGAGAGAGGGAGAGAGTGAAGTGTAGTGCAGAGTGAGTTATGGTCTGGCTGATGAAAGAGAGAGAGGGAGAGTGAAGTGTAGTGCAGAGTGAGTTATGGTCTGGCTGATAGAGAGAGAGAGTGAAGTGTAGTGCAGAGTGAGTTATGGTCTGGCTGATAGAGAGAGAGAGTGAAGTGTAGTGCAGAGTGAGTTATGGTCTGGCTGATGAAAGAGAGACAGAGGGAGAGTGAAGTGTAGTGCAGAGTGAGTTATGGTCTGGCTGATGAAAGAGAGACAGAGGGAGAGTGAAGTGTAGTGCAGAGTGAGTTTTGGTCTGGCTGATGAAAGAGAGACAGAGGGAGAGAGTGAAGTGTAGTGCAGAGTGAGTTATGGTCTGGCTGATGAAAGAGAGACAGAGGGAGAGTGAAGTGTAGTGCAGAGTGAGTTATGGTCTGGCTGATAAAGACAGAGAGGGAGAGTGAAGTGTAGTGCAGAGTGAGTTATGGTCTGGCTGATGATTGCCTATTGGTCTACCCTCACGGCTTTAATCTGACCAGCTGATGGGTAGGAGTCAGTCATGCACACACACACACAGACACTTTATTAAGAGAGGGACTTTTGAGAGTGATCACCAATTGGCCTGTGATTCCCTCAGTCCCATGTTCTCAACATTTCTCTGTGTCTATATCTCATCTCACTCTGTCTGTCCTCTCCCTCTCAATATCCCTCCATTCAACTTCATCTTCCTCCCACAGCCCTTCATACAGCCTACCTCAGCCTCCGTAAGTCTTCACACTAAAAGACTACAGTACACCTTCTGATAATTACTGACTTTCTCTATACAAACTTCCAGACTTCATCTCCAAGCTCCTTCCATATTGTTATTCCTGGTGTCAGTCCTGGTGTCAGAATCACAGTATTGGAGAAGACAGGCCTGGGCTTGGCTGAGTGGGCCTGACCTGGTGTCAGTCCTGGTGTCACAGTCCCAGTATTGGAGAAGACAGGCCTGGACTTGGCTGAGCGGGCCTGACCTGGTGTCAGTCCTGGTGTCACAGTCCCAGTATTGGAGAAGACAGGCCTGGACTTGGCTGAGCGGGCCTGACCTGGTGTCAGTCCTGGTGTCAGTCCCAGTATTGGAGAAGACAGGCCTGGGCTTGGCTGAGCGGGCCTGACCTGGTGTCAGTCCTGGTGTCAGTCCCAGTATTGGAGAAGACAGGCCTGGGCTTGGCTGAGCGGACCTGACCTGCAGACATGATGAATAGTACTGAGGTTCTCTATGAGACGTGTTGAGTTAGGGAGTCATCTCTAGCTGTCTGTTTCTGTCTGTCTCTCAAATAGTTCTGTTTGATGTGGGACTAAACTTCTCCTCTTTGTGGAAAACTGATCACACCAGGATTCAAACCCTGAAGGTGAGAGTAGTCAGGAGAGGTGAGGTAGTGTGTGTATGTGTGTGAATGTGTGTGTGTGTGTGTGTGTGTGTGTGTGTGTGTGTGTGTGTGTGTGTGTGTGTGTCTGTGTGAAACTGTGAAAGCACAGGGTTCTGTGTGTCATCACACGTGAAAGCTCAGTCCTGAATGGATTCCGGCACAGCTGGTCAGTGTGTTTGTATGTCTACAGCATAGGAAAAGTACAGAGGGATAGAGAGAACGGTGTAGTGGAGGAGAGGGATAGAGAGAACGGTGTAGTGGAGGAGAGAGATAGAGAGAACGGTGTAGTGGAGGAGAGGGATAGAGAGAACGGTGTAGTGGAGGTGAGGGATTGAGAGAACGGTGTAGTGGAGGAGAGGGATAGAGAGAACGGTGTAGTGGAGGAGAGAGGGATAGAGAGAACGGTGTAGTGGAGGAGAGAGGGATAGAGAGAACGGTGTAGTGGAGGAGAGAGGGATAGAGAGAACGGTGTAGTGGAGGAGAGAGGGATAGAGAGAACGGTGTAGTGGAGGTGAGGGATAGAGAGAACGGTGTAGTGGAGGAGAGGGATAGAGAGAACGGTGTAGTGGAGGAGAGAGGGATAGAGAGAACGGTGTAGTGGAGGAGAGGGATAGAGAGAACGGTGTAGTGGAGGAGAGGGATAGAGAGAACGGTGTAGTGGAGGAGAGGGATAGAGAGAACGGTGTAGTGGAGGAGAGAGGGATAGAGAGAACGGTGTAGTGGAGGAGAGAGGGATAGAGAGAACGGTGTAGTGGAGGAGAGGGATAGAGAGAACGGTGTAGTGGAGGAGAGGGATAGAGAGAACGGTGTAGTGGAGGAGAGGGATAGAGAGAACGGTGTAGTGGAGGAGAGGGATAGAGAGAACGGTGTAGTGGAGGTGAGGGATAGAGAGAACGGTGTAGTGGAGGAGAGGGATAGAGAGAACGGTGTAGTGGAGGTGAGGGATAGAGAGAACGGTGTAGTGGAGGAGAGGGATAGAGAGAACGGTGTAGTGGAGGAGAGAGATAGAGAGAACGGTGTAGTGGAGGTGAGGGATAGAGAGAACGGTGTAGTGGAGGTGAGAGGACGAGAAAGATTGAGGGAGCAGTGCAGTGGAGGAGAGGGATAGAGAGAAGGAGTTGTGTTTTTTTATAGAGAGGGGCTGTGTGGCTGATCCCACCTCTAATCATGTCTGTGCCTGCTGGGGATTGACTCTCTGTGTCACTAATCAGCCAATCATTAGGAGGGAAGAGGTAAAGGGGCTGGGCCAGATCCCTGAGGATCATATTGCCGTACCAGTGCCCTGCAGAGGTACTTCCTCGTCCTTACTCCATCTCCATTAGTATCTCTCTCCCCCAGTATCTCTCTCCATCAGTATCTCTCTCCATCAGTATCTCTCTCCCTCAGTATCTCTCTCCCCCAGTATCTCTCTCCCCCAGTATCTCTCTCCCTCAGTATCTCTCTCCCCCAGTATCTCTCTCCCAAAGTATCTCTCTCCCTCAGTATCTCTCTCCCCCAGTATCTCTCTCCCCCAGTATCTCTCTCCCCCAGTATCTCTCTCCCCCAGTATCTCTCTCCCTCAGTATCTCTCTCCCCCAGTATCTCTCTCCCTCAGTATCTCCCTCAGTATCTCTCTCCCCCAGTATCTCTCTCCCCCAGTATCTCTCTCCCTCAGTATCTCCCTCAGTATCTCTCTCCCCCAGTATCTCTCTCCATCAGTATCTCTCTCCCCCAGTATCTCTCTCCCTCAGTATCTCCCTCAGTATATCTCTCCCCCAGTATCTCTCTCCCTCAGTATCTCTCTCTCTCAGTATCTCCCTCAGTATCTCTCTCCATCAGTATCTCTCTCCCTCAGTATCTCTCTCCCCCAGTATCTCTCTCCCTCAGTATCTCTCTCCCCCAGTATCTCTCTCCCTCAGTATCTCTCTCCCTCAGTATCTCTCTCCCTCAGTATCTCTCTCCCTCAGTATCTCTCTCCCTCAGTATCTCTCTCCCCCAGTATCTCTCTCCCTCAGTATCTCTCTCCCTCAGTATCTCTCTCCCTCAGTATCTCCCTCAGTATCTCTCTCCCTCAGTATCTCCCTCAGTATCTCTCTCCCTCAGTATCTCCCTCAGTATCTCTCTCCCTCAGTATCTCACTCCCTCAGTATCTCTCTCCCTCAGTATCTCCCTCAGTATCTCACTCCCTCAGTATCTCTCTCCCTCAGTATCTCTCTCCCTCAGTATCTCCCTCAGTATCTCTCTCCCTCAGTATCTCCCTCAGTATCTCTCTCCCTCAGTATCTCCCTCAGTATCTCCCTCAGTATCTCTCTCCCTCAGTATCTCTCTCCCTCAGTATCTCCCTCAGTATCTCACTCCCTCAGTATCTCTCTCCCTCAGTATCTCACTCCCTCAGTATCTCTCTCCCTCAGTATCTCTCTCCCCCAGTATCTCACTCCCTCAGTATCTCTCTCCCTCAGTATCTCTCTCCCCCAGTATCTCTCTCCCTCAGTATCTCCCTCAGTATCTCTCTCCCTCAGTATCTCTCTCCCTCAGTATATATCTCTCTCTCTAAGGTAAAACATTACAGCAGTCTCTGACCACATAGTCAACCAAAACATAGGAAAATAAATAAGGATATATTAGAACAGAAACTGTTGGCTATACCACTCTCACATTGAAAGAGTAGGGAATTGGTAGCGTGTGAAACAATCTTCATGATAAGTATCTCATGCATCTGTCATCTCATTTGCAGACTAATGTAAGATAGTGTACTGTTCCTAATGGGATGATAATATAAATGACTTTATATGCTTCTCTTTTCCTTTCTTTCCACACATCCACAGCTTTAATACACTGACAAACTGATATCAACACAAATGACAGGGTGGGCTACTCTGCTGACACTGACAAACTGATATCAACACAAATGACAGGGTGGGCTACTCTGCTGACACTGACAAACTGATATCAACACAAATGACAGGGTGGGCTACTCTGCTGACACTGACAAACTGATATCAACACCAATGACAGGGTGGGCTACTCTGCTGACACTGACAAACTGATATCAACACAAATGACAGGGTGGGCTACTCTGCTGACACTGACAAACTGATATCAACACCAATGACAGGGTGGGCTACTCTGCTGACACTGAAAAACTGATATCAACACAAATGACAGGGTGGGCTACTCTGCTGACACTGACAAACTGATATCAACACAAATGACAGGGTGGGCTACTCTGCTGACACTGACAAACTGATATCAACACCAATGACAGGGTGGGCTACTCTGCTGACACTGACAAACTGATATCAACACAAATGACAGGGTGGGCTACTCTGCTGACACTGACAAACTGATATCAACACCAATGACAGGGTGGGCTACTCTGCTGACACTGACAAACTGATATCAACACAAATGACAGGGTGGGCTACTCTGCTGACACTGACAAACTGATATCAACACCAATGACAGGGTGGGCTACTCTGCTGACACTGACAAACTGATATCAACACAAATGACAGGGTGGGCTACTCTGCTGACACTGACAAACTGATATCAACACAAATGACAGGGTGGGCTACTCTGCTGACACTGACAAACTGATATCAAGACAAATTACATTGTCTTGAATGCATCCATTTTATCAAGGCCAATGAAACGTTTTCAGGAGCACGGATTCACCCAATGATAAATACAGTGAATATGTGCAACCACCGGGGATATGGCTGATGCTCTCCCAATAAGATAAGCTACTGTTCGCTCTATAAATGGGCCTGTTGAGTTGAGAATGTGGACAGCCTAACTAAAGACAGCTTGTTTCTTCGTCTTCTCTCTCTTCTGTTTGTCCAGAGCCTCAGCCTATTTTAGATCATTTTCACTGACAGACGCAAATCAACAATCAATGCACGCCTCCTGACTTTAGGAAGCACCCTGGCCTTGTTATTTAAAACAATCCACAGCTATTTAAAAAAAGTGGCAAAATGATGCTCTCTGGCATAGTGTTTTGAAGCATTGTATTTATTATTGTATAGACAACTACCTTCTGCCCATACGAACAAAGTTATTACAGACAGACAGACACAGTTGAAGTCGGAAGTTTACATACACTTAGGTTTAAGTAATTAGGCTAATTGACATAATTTGAGTCACCTGTGGATGTATTTCAAGGCCTACATTCAAACTTGCTCGACATCATGGGAAACTCAGCCAAGACCTCAGAAAAAAAAAATTGTAGACCTCCACAAGTCTTGTTCATCCTTGGGAGCAATTTCCAAACACCTGAAGGTACCACGTTCATCTGTACAGACTACGGTTTGCAACTGCACATGGGGACAAAGATTGTACTTTTTGGAGAAATGTCCTCTGGTCTGATGAAACAAAAATAGAACTGTTTGGCCATAACGACCATCACTATGTTTGGAGGAAAAAGGGGGAGGCTTGCAATACATTCTGCACCATGCATACTGCATTTCTGTCTTCCTGGTGAGAACGGAGGGAGGTGTGTTGGGGGGGTCTGTTCCTTAACACCTCATGCTAATGCATTCACACAGAGCCACTTGCTAATTTCATGCTCGGTGCAACAAGGATAATTTGGACACCCCTCTGTCAGGGACGAGAGGAGCGGGGAGGGATTTGTGTGTGAGGGGTTTTAGGAACAGTGGTTTTGGTGTGTGGGTGTTTGGGTGTGTGTGTGGGTGTTTGGGTGTGTGTGTGGAAGGGTGATGAGAAGAAGCAATGAATGAACATCCATCACATGCAAACACACACACTCAATGGTAGCCCACCTTCAAAAGTTAGATTGACCCTTTTCAGTCCAGCCAGTTTGCTTATGACTAGGTTGGTAATACAATGGTAATTAATACAATGGTAATTCACCTGTCTCTGTGAACAGCTGTTGTATTATGTAGCCTGTTTGACATTTCACCTGTAATGTGTGGCAGAACCACCACTGTACAGCAGTAGAACCCCTGAGGGCTATACATGCCATGATCTCTCTCTCTCTCTCTCTCTCTCTCTCTCTCACTCACTCACTCACTCACTCACTCACTCACTCACACACTCACTCACACACACACACACACACACACACACACACACACACACACACACACACACACACACACACACACACACACACACACAGGAATAGCCATAGGGCTGGCTGGAAGGGTTTCCACCGCTAGTACAGTCTGTCCATTGTAACTACCTGTGAGAGCGGATACAGGAGAGCATGTGTTGGAGAGGAAGTGTTGGAGAGGATGTGTTGGAGAGGAAGTGTTGGAGAGCATGTGTTGGAGAGGAAGTGTTGGAGAGGAAGTGTTGGAGAGGAAGTGTTGGAGAGCGGCGTAGAGGGAGCTGTGAGTGTACACGGACGCATGGCGTTACATATGGTGTTGGAGAGGAAGTGTTGGAGAGCAGCGTAGAGGGAGCTGTGAGTGCACACAGACGCATGGCGTTACATATGGTGTTGGAGAGCAGCGTAGAGGGAGCTGTGAGTGCACACGGACGCATGGCGTTACATATGGTGTTGGAGAGCAGCGTAGAGGGAGCTGTGAGTGCACACGGACGCATGGCGTTACATATGGTGTTGGAGAGCAGCGTAGAGGGAGCTGTGAGTGCACACGGACGCATGGCGTTACATATGGTGTTGGAGAGCAGCGTAGAGGGAGCTGTGAGTGCACACGGACGCATGGCGTTACATATGGTGTTGGAGAGCAGCGTAGAGGGAGCTGTGAGTGCACACGGACGCATGGCGTTACATATGGTGTTGGAGAGCAGCGTAGAGGGAGCTGTGAGTGCACACGGACGCATGGCGTTACATATGGTGTTGGAGAGCAGCGTAGAGGGAGCTGTGAGTGTACACGGACGCATGGCGTTACATATGGAGGAAGTGTTGGAGAGCAGCGTAGAGGGAGCAGAATATCAACACAGGCTTAGACCACACATACACACGCCAACATAACGAATAAGCACAATCTCTGACCTTGCTTTTCTCTGGCTTTCATGAAAACAAGCACTAACTGTGCAAAAGAACACTTATGTTCCCACTCAATGGAGAACATTATATATGTGACATTCTACAGCCTACATTCTACAGGCTTGGAAACAGAAAGCCAACCTCCCAGGAGATCTCACCTTGACTTCACAACACAAGAAGTATACGTGCACTCATGTGTACAGACTCTCAGGTTTGAAAGGAAGAACTAGACATGCTCCTCCTGATACAATAGCCACTAATATAAATATAAATCTATATATAAATAAATCCCATCTGAACCTTGTATGGTTGAATTTACCTTTGGAAGCATGTCGAGAGGAGACAAATTCAGAATATTCCTTCCCAGTCTGACGGAGAATGTAGAGGAGGCACAGAGGAGGAGAAAAGAGAGGTCTCAGACAAACATCCCCCAGTGAGAGCAACAGACAAAGACTGAGGTACCACTGTGTTGTCACAAGGCAATAAGGCTCAGTAGAAGATTAAATACTAATGTGTTAGTGGGCTAATTCAGACTCCGCTGAGATCCCATTACGGTGAGTTAAGGCGTCCACATGCTTCCCAGCCGAAACAGTTCGATAAAGTTTGTGTATCTACACTACATGACCAAAAGTATGTGGACACTTGCTCGTCAAACATCTCATTCTAAAATCAAGGGCATTAATATGGAGTTGGTCCCCCTTTGTTGCTATAACAGCCTCCACTCTTCTGGGAAGGCTTTCCACTAGATGTTAGAACATTGCTGCGGGGACTTGCTTCCATTCAGCCATAAGAGCATTAGTGAGGTCGGGCACTGATGTTGGGCGATTAGGCCTGGCTAGCAGTCGGTGTTCCAATTCATCCTAAAGGTATTTGATGGGGTTGAGGTCAGGGCCCTTTTCAGGCCAGTCAAGTTCTTCCACATCAATCTAGACAAAACATTTCTGTATGGACCTCGCTTTGTGCACAGAGACATTGTCAGCTTCCTATTTTGCAACAAAGCCTCCTTCACTCATGCTGCCAAACATGCTCTTGTAAAACTTACCATCCTACCGACCCTTGACTTCGGAGATGTCATTTACAAAATAGCCTCCAACACTCTACTCAGCAAATTGGATGTAGTCTATCACAGTGCCATCCGTTTTGTTACCAAAGCCCCATATACTACCCACCACTGCGACCTGTATTCTCTCGTTGGCTGGCCCTCACTACATATTCGTCGCCAAACCCACTGGCTCCAGGTCATCTATAAGTCTCTGCTAGGTAAATCCCCGCCTTATCTCAGCTCGCTGGTCACCATAGCAACACCTACCCGTAGCATGCACTCCAGCAGGTATATTTCACTGGCCACCCCCAAAGCCAACACCTCCTTTGGCCGCCATTCCTTCCAGTTCTCTGCTGCCAATGACTGGAACGAATTGCAAAAATCCTTGAAGCTATAGGTTCCTATCTCCCTCAATAACTTTAAGCATCAGCTGTCAGAGCTGCTTATCGATCACTGCACCTGTACATAGCCCTTCTGTAAATAGCCCACCCTACTAACTCATCCCCATATTTATTTTTTTACTTCCGCTCATTTTGCACTCCAGTATCTCTATTTGCACATCTATCACTGCAGTGTTAATTCTAATCTGTAATTTATTTCACCACTATGGCCTATTTATTGTCCTACCTTCCTAACCTTACTGCATTTTGCACTACATTTGCACTCTGTATATTGATTCTCTATTGTGTTATTGACTGTACGTTTGTTTCTTTTCATGTGTAACTCTGTGTTGTTTTTTGTCGCACTGCTTTGCTTTGTCTTGCCAGGTCGCAGTTGTAAATGAGAACTTCTTATCAACTGGCCTACCTGGTTAAATAAAGGTGAAAAAAAAAATTATAATAATAATTTGTCATGCTGAAACAGGAAAGGGCCCTCCCCAATCTGTTGCCACAAAGTTGGAAGCACAGAATCGTCTAGAATGTCATTGTATGCTGTAGTGTTAAGATTTCCCTTCACTGGAACTAAGGGGCCTGAACCACGAAAAACAGACCCAGACCATTATTTCTCCTCCACCAAACTTTACAGTTGGCACTATGCATTCAGGCAGGTAGCATTCTCCTGGCATCAGATTTGTCTGTTGGACTGCCAGATAGTGAAGCGTGATTCATTACTCCAGAGAACGCATTTCCACTGCTCCAGAGTCCAATGGCAACGAGCTTTACACCACTCCAGCTGACGCTTGGCATTGCGCATGGTGATCTTAGGCTTGTGTGCAGCTGCTCGGCCATGGAAACCCATTTCATGAAAGCTCCCGACGAACAGTTATTGTGCTGACGTTGCTTCCAGAGGGGGTTTGGAACTTAGTAGTGAGTGTTACAACCAAGGACATACGATTTTTACACACTTTGTGCTTCAGCACTTGGCAGTCCTGTTCCGTGAGATTGTGTGGCCTACCACTTCACGGCTGAGCCGTTGTTGCTCCTAGATGTTTCCACTTCACAATAACAGCATTTACAGTATACTGGGGCAGCTCTTGTAGGGCAGAAATGTGACAAACTGACTTGTTGGGAAGGTGGCATCCTATGACGCTGCCACATTGGAAGTCACTGAGCTCTTCAATAAGGCCATTCTACTTTTATATCATTTTATACAGCAACGGATGAAATCCACTCATTTGAAGTGCATCCACAAATTGTGACGTTTTTGTTCGTTTTTTTTACTTTGGTGAGTTTTTTCCGGCTGTTCAGGCACATTTCTGGAGTCAAGTCGAAGTTCAGAGCCGAAGTCTACACCCCTTCACCTGTGAACGGCCAACAGTAGGGATTCTTCAATAACATTTGTCATTCAACAAGAGACGACCCGTTTTCATGCACATTTTCTCAAATAATTAGTTAGACCTAAAATTGCGCGACCAAAATATATTCGGCAAAAAAGTCAAAGTTATTTTAGATGAATTCTGACTATTTTGAGGAAGTGTATACAGGCTACAGCGCCTCACAATGGACAAACAGTACTATTGCCGCTTTTTTCAAACTTTTTAAGCGAAGGTCTTTTAAGGGAGTATTGGAGCACACGTTTTGTATAATTATTGATAATCACTTCTCCACCTTGCTACAGTAGTCTATACTTCAAAGTTAATCTCAGTGCCTAGCATTCAATTTAGGTGCTGGTTACTATAGAAACTATATAAATCATACAGTGACTTCAGAAAGTATTAATACTGTCAGAACCAGGACTTGAACTTGGGTCTCTGGTGTGAAAGTCAGACTCTCAATCCTTGAGCCACAGGAGAATGGTGAACCCAATAGTAAGACGCACTAAGGAGAACTTGAGATGCCAAAAAATGGTTTAATAAACGTTCAGGCAATAATCCATGGCTGGAGCAAAAACAGCAAAAGGTAGTACTCAAACAAAACCATCCCTAAAAGGGATTCCAAACATTATTCCAAAAATACAAAAGTTTCTTAAAGCAAAAAACTCCAGAGGAAAAGTCCACAAAAATAAAGTTGAGAAGGGAATAATCCACAGGCAAAAGAAAATACAATATCTCAAGAGTTAGAGAGCACTTACTCAGGCAACTGGCTTCAGGACAACTAAACACCAAGCAAAGAATCTATGAGACAGAGTCACTTAAATACACACAGCAGACGAGACACATGTGAACCTAATAACACTGATTACCAGCTGAGTAAGTTGGGCATGAGGGTAACATGAGGACCTCTAGAGGTCAAGACACAACATGACAAGCAAAATACTGACAGGACCCCCCCCTCTAGGAACGGCTCCTGACGTTCCTCCCAGGACGACCAGGTTTACAAGCATGAAAGTCCTGAATTAACTTTGGGTCCAAGATGTCTCTGGCAGGAACCCAGGAGCGCTCCTCTGGGCCATAGCCTTCCCAGTCCACAAGATACTGAAGTGACCCTCGCACATGACGGGAATCCAGTATACGGTGGACAGTGAACGCTGGTTGACCTCCAACAATGCGAGGAGGAGGAGGGGGTTTACCTGCCGGAGCAAAGGGAGAAGACAAAACAGGTTTTAGAAGGGAGACATGAAAAGTAGGGTTAATCTTTAGAGACCTAGGTAAGTATAAACGGTAAGTAACAGGGTTAACTTTCCTGGCCACTTTGAAAGGCCCAATGTACCGCTGGGAGAGTTTGCGGGACTCTACTCGTAAGGGAAGGTTCTTTGTGGAGAGCCAAACTCTCTGTCCGGAACGCAGGGTAGGGGCAGGTCTGCGTCTACGGTTAGCATGTCGCTGGTACTGCTGAGAGACTTGAAGAAGCTTGTGTCGAGCTTTCCTCCAAGTCAGATGACAGCGTCGGATGAACTGCCGAGCGGAGGGAACTCCAACTTCAACTTCTTGATTAGGGAACAGTGGAGGGGTATAACCAAACTGGCATTCGAAGGGAGACATGCCTGTAGCCGATGAGCATAGAGTGTTGTGGGCGTACTCCGCCCACATAATGAAGGATGACCAGGAGGATGGATTATTGGCAGCCATACACCTCAGAGTAGTCTCCAGATCCTGGTTTAACCTCTCCGTTTGGCCATTGGACTCAGGATGGAATCCCGAAGATAGGCTCACGGTTGCCCCTAGAAGTTGACAGAATGCCCGCCAGAATCGAGAGGAAAACTGGGGGCCTCGATCAGAAACAATGTCCTGTGGGATGCCAAAAACTCGAAAAACATGGGTAATGATCAACTCCGCAGTCTCTTTAGCAGTGGGCAACTTAGGCAAGGGAATGAATCTGCCAGCCTTAGAAAATCTGTCAACAATGACCAGAATGGTGGTGTTACCTTGGGATGGCGGGAGTCCAGTAATGAAATCCATGGAGAGATGAGACCAGGGTCTTCGAGGTATGGAGAGAGGATGGAGCAACCCCTGAGGTGAGCGGTGAGACACCTTCCCCTGATTGCAAGTTGGGCAGGCACTTACAAAGGTCTTGGTATCCTCTTTGATATTAGGCCACCAAAACCTTCTCTGGAGGAATTCAAGTGTGCGAGTGGTACCTGGATGGCAGGTCAGACGAGAGGAATGACCCCACTGGAGAACCTGGGAGCGAACAGCTTTAGGAACAAACAAGCGGTTGGCTGGCCCCCCTCCTGGGTCTGGCTCCCGGGTCTGGGCTTGTCTTACGGTACTTTCAAGTCCCCATCTTACGGGGGCCACAATCTTGGAGCTCGGGACTATGGGTGTGATGGGATCTTCTTGGTTACTGCTTGCGTATACTCGAGACAGGGCATCAGGTTTAAGATTTTTGGAGCCAGGGCGGTAGGACAAGATAAACTGAAACCGGTTGAAGAATAGAGACCATCGAGCCTGACGAGGGTTCAGTCGCTTGGCCTGCTGAATGTACTCTAGATTTTTGTGGTCAGTGAGCACTTGAAATGGGTGTTTGGCCCCCTCAAGCCAATGTCTCCATTCCTCAAGCGCCAGTTTCACAGCCAGTAACTCACGGTCCCCCACATGGTAATTCCTCTCTGTAGGTGTAAGACGGTGTGAAAGGAATGCACATGGATGAAGTCTGTTATCCTCCCCCCTCTGGGAAAGTACTGCTCCAATACCCACATCCGAAGCATCCACCTCCACCACAAAGAGTTTGTCTGGGTCGGGGAGATTAAGAATGGGTGCTGAAGTAAAACGGAGCTTGAGTTCATTAAAGGCTGACTCTGCTTCAGGACTCCAGCAAAAGCCTGCCTTATTCCCTTTAGTGAGAGCTGATAGGGGAGCCACCACAGAGCTGAAGTTCAAAATGAACTTGCGGTAAAAGTTAGCGAAGCCAAGAAATCGCTGCACCTCCTTCACAGACGTGGGAGTGGGCCAACCCGTGACTGCTTGAACCTTCTGGGGATCCATTTGAATATGACCAGGTTTAGTGATGAATCCCAGGAACTGTACTTGGGTCACATGGAATTCACACTTCTCGGGTTTGACAAAAAGGTGATTATCGAGAAGGCGTGTAAGAACCTTTCTGACATGCTCAATGTGTTCACTGAGGGATCTTGAAAAAATTAGAATATCATCCAGGTAGACAAATACAAACTGATTGAGCATGTCTCGAAGGACATCATTTATCAGAGCCTGAAAAACTGCAGGAGCATTGGTGAGACCGAAGGGCATAACTAGGTACTCATAGTGCCCGGTGGGGGTATTAAATGCGGTCTTCCACTCATCGCCTTGTCCAATGCGCACAAGATGGTAAGCATTGCGCAAGTCGAGTTTGGTGAAGATGGAAGCTCCCTGCAGAAGCTCAAAGGCTGTGGCCATAAGTGGCAATGGGTAACGGTTCCGGATAGTGATTTTGTTGAGGCCTCTGTAATCTATGCAGGGTCGAAGGCCCCCATCCTTTTTGCCCACAAAGAAAAAACCAGCACCAGCAGGTGATGTGGACTGACGAATGATCCCTGCTGCGAGGCCCTCCTCAATGTAATTGTCCATAGCAGCACGCTCGGGAGAAGACAAGGAGAATATGTGGCCTCTGGGGGGACAGGTACCTGGAAGCAGGTCAATGGCACAGTCATAAGGACGGTGTGGTGGTAAAGAGGTGGCTCTCTTTTTACTGAAGACTGCCTTGAGTTGGTGGTACTGAGTGGGGACTTGAGACAGGTCTAGGGGGTCTTGGGACTCGAGAATAGGGTCAGGGGAACTCTGGACCAAACAGGTGACCTGACAAGTGGGACCCCAACTGAGGATAGCGCCAGTGGACCAGTCAAAGTGAGGGTTATGGTGAAGAAGCCAGGGGTGGCCGAGGACCACAGGGAACTCTGGAGATTGTATCAGGTGGAAACAAACCTCCTCCTGGTGTTGGTAAATAGAGAGGTGAAGGAGAGAGGTAAGAAGGGTTACCTTCCCGTGGCCCAGAGGTCTTCCATCCAGTGCAGTAACTGTCAGAGGGGTAGCGAGTGCATCAGAGGGGATCTGGAGACTCCTAGCAAGAGATAAGTCCATAAAGTTCCCGGCTGCACCTGAATCCACCAATGCTTTGAGTTGATGCTTATGATTTCCCCAAGCAAGTGTGATGGGGAGAAACAATCCTGAATTGGAAGGCGGGGCAATGCGAGTGATTCCCGTTACAGTCCTTCCTTGCCTGTACGGGACCGAGCGTTTCCCGAGAGCTCTGGGCAGGCAGAACGGAAATGTCCAGGGACCCCACAGTAAAGGCAACAACGCTCCCTCATGCGGCGGTCACGTTCTGACGGAGAGATCCGGGTACCACCCAACTGCATGGGTTCTGGAAATCCTTGGGATGGAGGTAACTCCTCTGTAGGAACTGAACTGACAGGAGGTTTGAAAAACTGGCGACTCAAATTCCTCTCCCTCAGACGATTATCCAGCCGGACCGCCAGGTCAATGAGGGACTCTAGATCACAGGTTGGCTCTCGTGTTGAAAGTTCGTCTTTGAGTGCCTCAGAGAGACCATTCTGGAAGCACACCATGAGACTCGTTGTTCCAGCCACTCCCTGCTGCAATAGTGCGATAATGGATGGCATATTCTGCAGCACTGAGACTACCCTGCTGGAGGGACAGCAGTCGTTTAGACGCCTCTCTGCCACTAATGGGATGATTAAAAACCCGTGTGAATTCCTTTTCGAATGTAGAATAACTTGAGCAGAAAGGGCTCTGGACCCTCCAAACTGCTGTTGCCCAGGAGAGGGCCTTACCAGAAAGGAGAGTGATGACATAAGCAATCTTGGCCCTGTCTGAAGGGAAGGATGATGGTTGTAGCTCAAATGTGAGGGAGCACTGAGTGAGGAATCCACAACAAGCACTGGGATCTCCCGAGAATCGTTGTGGTGGAGGTAGGCGAGGTTCTACAAGGGAAGCTGACATTTGAGGTTCCGGAAGCGGTACAGAAGCTGCAGTTGAGGCAGCAGCTTGGGTAGAAGACAGCCGATCAAAAATCTGACGGACAGAGGACATGACATTAGACAGTAATTGTGAATGTTTAACCATCAAGGCCTCCTGTCGAAGAATCACTGCTTCATGACGTTGGACTGAGGACTCATGCTTAGTCACGGTAGTGAAGAGCTCTTGCATGCTGGGCGTCTCTGGGTTCATGTCTTGGCTTGGTGTTTCTGTCAGAACCAGGACTTGGGTCTCTGGTGTGAAAGTCAGACTCTCAATCCTTGAGCCACAGGAGAATGGTGAACCCAATAGTAAGACGCACTAAGGAGAACTTGAGATGCCAAAAAATGGTTTAATAAAAGTTCAGGCAATAATCCATGGCTGGAGCAAAAACAGCAAAAGGTAGTACTCAAACAAAACCATCCCTAAAAGGGATTCCAAACATTATTCCAAAAATACAAAAGTTTCTTAAAGCAAAAAACTCCAGAGGAAAAGTCCACAAAAATAAAGTTGAGAAGGGAATAATCCACAGGCAAAAGAAAATACAATATCTCAAGAGCTAGAGAGCACTTACTCAGGCAACTGGCTTCAGGACAACTAAACACCAAGCAAAGAATCTATGAGACAGAGTCACTTAAATACACACAGCAGACGAGACACATGTGAACCTAATAACACTGATTACCAGCTGAGTAAGTTGGGCATTAGGGTAACATGAGGACCTCTAGAGGTCAAAACACAACATGACAAGCAAAATACTGACAAATACCCTGCAACTTATTCCACATTTTACAGCCTGACTTCAAATAGGATTAAATATACTTTCTCACACAATACCCTCAAATAACAAAGTGAAAACGTGTCAGAAATACAGAAATCTCATTTACTTAAGTATTTCAATACTTTGTAGAAGGACCTTTGGCAGCGAGTTAAGCTGTGAGACTTTCTGGGTAAGTCTAAGATATTTGTACACCTATTTGCAAATTATTCTTAGCAAAATTCTTCAAGCTCTGTCAAGTTTGATGTTGATCATTGCTAGACATTTTAAGGCTTGCCATTAATATTCTAACACTGAACACAAATATAAATGCAACATGTAAAGTGTTGGTCCCATGTTTTATGAGCTGAAATAAAAGATTGCAGATATCAGTCGCCATCACCTCATGTTTCAGCATGATAATGCCCTGCCCCTTGTCGAAAGGATCTGTACACAATTCCTGGAAGCTGAAAATGTCCCAGTTCTTGCATGCCTGCATACTAACCAGACATGTCAGGACCTCAGACTAAGGTGAAGGTTCACCTTCCAACCGGACAACGACCCTAAGCACACAGCCAAGACAACACAGGAGTGGCTTCGGGACAAGTCTCTGAACGTCCTCGAGTTGCCCAGCAAGAGCCCGGACTTGAACCTGATTGAACATCATTGGAGAGACCTGAAAATAGCTGTGCACTCTCCATCCAACCTGACAGAGCTTGAGAGGATCTGCAGAGAATAATGGGAGAAACTCCCCAAATACAGGAGTGCCAAGCTTGTAGCGGCATACCCAAGAAGACTAGAGGCTGTAATTGCTGCCAAAGGTGCTTCAACAAAGTACTGAGTAAAGGGTCTGAATACTTGCTCTCGGAGGATGTGTTGGTACCATTCTTTATTCATGGCTGTGTTCTTAGGCAAAATTGTGAGTGAGCCCACTCCCTTGGCTGAGAAGCAACCCCACACATGAATGGTCTGAGGATGCTTTACTGTTGGCATGACACAGGACTGATGATAGCGCTCACTTTGTCTTCTCCGGACAAGGTGTTTTCCGGATGGCCCAAACAATCGGAAAGGGGATTCAGTCCAATCCCTGATGTTTTTCCTGGAGAGAAGTGGCTTATTTGCTGCCCTTCTTGACACCAGGCCATCCTCCAAAAGCCTTTGCCTCACTGTGCGTGCAGATGCACTCACACCTGCCTGCTGCCATTCCTGAGCAAGCTCTGCACTGGTGGTGCCCTGATCCCGCAGCTGAATCAACTTTAGGAGACGGTCCTGGTGCTTGCTGGACTTTCTTGAGCGCCCTGACGCCTTCTTCACAACAATTGAACCTCTCTCCTTGAAGTTCTTGATGATCCGATAAATGGTTGATTTAGGTACAATCTTACCAGCAGCAATATCCTTGCCTGTGAAGACCTTTTTGTGCAAAGCAATGATGACGGCACGTGTTTCCTTGCAGGTAACCATGGTTGACAGAGGAAGAACAATGGTTTCAAGCACCACCCTCCTTTTAAAGCTTCCAGTCTGTTATTCTGACTCAATCAGTATGACAGAGTGATCTCCAGCCTTGTCCTCGTCAACACTCTCACCTGTGTTAACTGACATGATGGCAGCTGGTCTTTTTGTGGCAGGGCTTCTTGGTTGGAATGGTGTTCTTCGGCTTGCAAGCCTCCCCCTTTTTCCTCCAAACATAACGATGGTCATTATGGTCAAACAGTTCTATTTTTGTTTCATCAGACCAGAGGAAAAAGTATGATCTTTGTCCCCATGTGCACCTGCAAACTGTAGTCTGGCATTTTTATGGCGGTTTTGGAGCAGTGGCTTCTTCCTTGCTGAGCGGCCTTTCAGGTTATGTCGATATAGGACTCGTTTAACTGTGGATATAGATTTTGTACCTGTTTCCTCCAGCATCTTCACAAGGTCCTTTACTGTTTTTCTGGGATTGATTTGCACTTTTCGCACCAAAGTACGTTCATCTCTAGGAGACAGAATGCGTCTCCTTCCTGTGTGTCCCATGACGGCTGCGTGGTCCCATGGTGTTTATACTTGCGTACTATGGTTTGTACAGATGAACGTGGTACCTTCAGGCATTTGGAAATTGCTCCCAAGGATGAACCAGACTTGTGGAGGTCTACGATATTTTTTTCTGAGGTCTTGGCTGATTTTTTTTGATTTACCCGTGATGTCGAGCAAAGATGCACTGAGTTTGAAGGTAGGCCTTGAAATTCATCCACAGGTAAACCTCCAATTGACTCAAATTATGTCAATTAGCCTATCAGAAGCTTCTAAAGCCATGACATCCTTTTCTGGAATTTTCCAAGCTGTTTAAAGACACAGTCAACTTAGTGTATGTACATTTCTGACCCACTGGAATTGTGATATAGTGAATTATAAGTGAAATAATCTGTCTGTAAACAATTGTTGGGAGAATTACTTGTGTCATGCACAAAGTAGATGTCCTAACCGACTTGCCAAAACTATAGTTTATTAACATGATATCTGTGGAGTGGTTGAAAAATGAGTTTTAATGACTTCAACCTAAGTGTATGTAAACTTCCGACTTCAACTGTACATATATACAGTATTATTGAATAATTTCTGAATGCACTGTATCTACAGTATATACACAAGAAATGTACAGTATTACATTGTAAACTTCTGACTTCAACTGTAGTATCAGATATTTTCTCTCAATGAGAGAGAAGACATGCAGCTTTTTACTGTTTAGCTACGTATTAGTCTGTGTGCGTGTGAGCCTTGCGTGTGTACCGTGTGTGTGTGTTGGGGAGGTTGAGATGAAGATGAAGAGCCCGATGGAGGATTGAGAGGTCCCTGTAGACAAGTTGTTGGAAGTGACCTTATGTTCATGACTGAGGGGAATAACACAACTGAGGTTGTTAGCCCAAAGGTCAACCACTCAGGGTTTAATTCATGTCGCACTAGCTCCCCACAGGCCCGACCATTGATTAGAAAAACTCCACTCAGTCAGCCCTCAAACCTCCAAAAACTAATATCAGCAAGTATGAAGTCTAGACAGGTATTCCTTATCACAACCCATCATCTGTGGTTCTATAGTATAGGCAGTACAGACTTCATATCTGCCATGGCTTGGAGAGCCAGGGCCAAAAATAGTTTTTGGACAATAAAGGGTAGGCTTTGTTTCATAATGCTCTCTGACAATCTACAACCTTCACTGTGCCTGTGTGTGTGTTTTCTCCCAGTCAATACAGGGGGTACAACGGTAACTGAAGGAGAACAAGGGAATAGGTACAGAATTACACCCCTTTACTCCCCGAGACATTGTTGCCACAGTAATTAAAGTGAGTCATCAGGAGAGGAGGGTCACCTTTTATACTCCAACACAACGGAGAATCAATAGAGATGGATTAAGTTATATCCTGCGATTATTGACTCCTAGTGTTATACTAAAAAGAGAGCGTTAAAATCAATGGCAGGGTCTGATAGTGGTGGATACAGGAAGCCCTCCATCTCTCCCTTCATAACTCCCTCCCTCTCTCTAACACTGAGGTACACAAAAGAAAAGCCACTGCCACAAGGGCGCACACACAGGGCTGTTGGACGTCATAGGGCTTGAGGACTGCTATCTGCTTTGTGGAATCCCTGTGTTATATGGCAGCCTATAATATCTTCCTCTCTCCCAAAGCCCAGGGAAGTGGTCTGAATACTTTCTGAATGCACTGTATATACTGGTGTCCATCAATGGTTCCTGTGTGTGTCTGTCTGGAGGATATTGACTGGTATTGACAGTCAGAATGGCTGCAATTACTCAAAAGTAAGTCTCCGGGACTGTCTGACCTCAAGGGAGCCTGTATAGTCTCTTTATATTTGCCTGGGTAAACTCTGTCTACTCTATATGACCCAACGTTCTGCCATAAACCAGCACTGCTTGTAACACCACACTATAATGACCTACATCTTTCATGTAAACTTTGTGCTCTTTAAATATATTCTATAGGTATTGCCAGACATAAAGCAAGGCACTTTTATTTCGCAGTAGCATGTAGGTGTGATTTCGCCAACTCAGAAACTAGGTACGCGTAGGGCTGTTACAGTGATGATATTACCACCACACCGGCAGTCATGAACGCATGACAAGTCACGGTAACTATGCTTCTCCAAAACGGCGCTCTAAAAAGAGGAGGAGCCCATCAGCTTTCTATATTTATTTATCAACTTTCCTAATATTAAGCACATTGCTTCACTTTACAACCGGAGTAGCCTACCAGGCTGGCGCAGGCTGGCATGAAAATGAACTGCAGGATCAGCCTCCATTTGCTACGGTCTTTTTTACCCTGCCCTGTTCCGACAGGTGCATGAAGGCTTCAGTTCGTTGGGGAATGGACTCTACAAGGTGTCGAAACGTTCCAGACATATTGACTCCAATGCTTCCCACAGTTGTGTCAAGTTGGCTGGATGTCCCTGGACCATTCTTGATACACTACTTTCATTAAGACCCATAGGACTCTGGTCAAACGTAGTGCACTATATAGGGAGTAGGGAGCCATTTGGGAGATTTCTGAATGAATGAGGAAGTAGAATAGAGAGGGTGCTGGTGTTTTTAGGTCCTTACAAAACGCCTTCCTTGGCTCAGTGCTGTGCTGTAGCATGGTGTGGTATATTGACCACATATCAAAAAACACAGAGGTTCCCTATTGCTATTATAAACTGGTTACCAACGTAATTCGAGTAGTTAAAATACATGTTTTGTCATACTCGTGGTATACGGTCTGATATACCACGGCTGTCAGCCAATCAGCATTCAGGGCTCGAACCCCCCAGTTTATAATATATTGCATGTAATGGAACAAAGGACAGTAGTTTGTTAGATAACAGCCTAGTTCTAGTGTTTAAGCCACTGCCTCTGGATCACATGTACAGCATCCTCCTACCTTTCACCTCTATCCAATAAACATAGAAAGACTTAAACAACAGATTATAAAAGATAACAGGCTACTTTAGATGATGAACTGCAGAGGCAAAGGAGCACAATACAGGCCTCCTCCACAGAACCAGTCCTTCAGTACTGCAGTCCGTTTCATCGCCACAGAGTTCTGCACCACCGTCAGAGGCTAGCTAGGTCCTACACTCTGGAGGAAGTAGAGCAGTGATGAAGGATGGTTTGTTAACAAGGCGTTTGTTTAGTAATAGTTCAGTGGTGTTGAGGCAGGGTTTCATTGCTCTGAGCTGCTGACAGACAGAGAGATAGAGGTCACCGAGGAGAGGACTGACAGAGATCGATGATCTCCGCTGGGCCTTACAAAGGAACACAATGGGAGAATAATACACACACGTCGCGCTGTGAGTGAGTGAAATGTGACGATTTGTGTGAATGCATGAGAGTGTTTTGTGTGTGTGTACAGTACGTGTGTGTTTGAGGTGTGTGTGTACCTGGTAGGTGTCCCAGAGGCGTATAGTGCAGCGTAATGGCAGCTCTCTCATGAGCAGGTTGTTCATCCAACGGAAGGCAAACTGGAGATACTCCACTTCATACTGCTGCATGTGGACGTGCACCGTTTCTGAAAGACACGCATACACACAGACTCGTTAAACACTGAAATACACACACCTCCGTCAAACACTGATCAACGCACACATGCACATATGCATACACACTCCCGTCAGTCACATGGAGAGCCGCTGATAATCTTCTGATAACCACAGCGCACACACCTTCCTCTTACCACCAGACAATACAGCAGTAATTCAATATGATTACGTAGTACCTGTCTAATGTTAGCTAGCTAGGCTAAATTGAGGCTACAGTGCAACAAACAACAAGTGGCTCTAGGTCGTTGGAGCCTATACTTCTCTTTATCATTTTTATTCCATCTTCCATATATAAGTCGAGGCAAATTTATGGTGAAATGATTGTCTTTCCACTTCCGTATTATGGCCCCAACAGTGCTCACTGGAACATTCAGAAGCTTAGAAATGCGCCTATAACCAATGCCATCATTATGTTTTGTAACAGTTAGGTTGCGAATGTCTTGAGACAGCTCTTTGCTTTTACCCATCATGAGATGTGTCTTGTGTGACACCTTGGCAATGAGACCTTTTTGTAGGCCATCAGTTGGGACTGAACCAGCTGATATTAATTTGCACTGACAGGGGGCTGGATTGCTTTTTAATTACTGATAGTTTTCAGCTGTTGTCTTGGCTTTCCATGCCTTTTTGCACCTCCCTTTCTTCATGTGTTCAATACTTTTTCCCTGTGTCGTTTCACATTATTACACATAACTTAATTTCTGAACTTATTTGTTTTGGTTTCTTTGTATGTATGGATTACTTGGGTTGTTACCAACATCTGGTGAAAATGTAATGTCAATAACACCTTTGGAAATATATTTACTGAGAAAAATGGTGACGTGTTCAATACATATTTTACCCGCTGTATATACAAAAGCATGTGGACACTCCTTCAAATGGGTGGATTCACTATTTCAGCCACACCCGTTGCTGACAGGTGTATAAAATCAAGCACACCGCCATGCAATCTCCATAGACAAACATTGGCAGTAGAATGGCCTTACTGAAGAGCTCAGTGACTTTCAACGTGGCACTGTCATAAGATGCCACCTTCACAACAAGTCAGTTCGTCAAATCTCTGCCCTGCTAGAGCTGCCCCGGTCAACTGTAAATGATGTTATTGTGAAGTGGAAAGGTCTAGGAGCAACAACGGCTCGGCCGTGAAGTGGTAGGCCACACAATCTCACGGAACAGGACTGCCAAGTGCTGAAGCGCAAAGCGTGTAAAAATCGTATGTCCTTGGTTGTAACACTCACTGAATGAGTGCGGAAGCACGTAGCGAGTAAAAATGTGACCTGTTTCAGGATACTAGGTGTCACAATTCACGACCTCACAGGAGAGCCATTTTTTGGCAGAAATGCCTTCTGGAACATGTGAACTTTCATGTGCCTTAATAACAAACTTGTATGCCATCTACTAAAATTTGAATTAAATTGTGAAATCATGAGCCTTGTTGTTTAAGCCAAAGAAAAAGACAGCAACCTTCCCACTAGCCATGATTGGCTGAGATAATGAGTGGGCTGGACATGCCAAGAGAGGAGTTCGGATTGGTCTGCCATATAGAAGGCTTCTGTCTATTTGAGCTGGTCAGTCTTTGTTGGTAATCCTGTCGAATGTGGCATTTAAAAATATATATAGTGTACTGGAGCTGCATAAGTGTTGCTCTCCACTTTCTGGAGGACCGAGTTTTGAAATCAGTGGAATTAGAGTATGATAGCTGAGGAGATGGAGAAAACATCTGTCTCCGGATTACATCTTTAAACTAAGGGCAACCGTGGCATGGCATCCATGACCGGGAGACGCGTCCATCATGCATGATGATATATATGGGTAAGATAGTCTAGCTAGCTACATTTTCAGATATTACCTAAAGAGGTTTCATTTCAAGCTAAAGTGTACTGTTAGCTAGCTAATGTTAGCTGGATCCCTACTATGTCTATTGTACGACGTTATTATTCATTGTTGTTTAACTAGCTAACATTAGCTGGCTGGCTCGTTAGCTAACATTATGTGAATTGTATGATCTTACACGTTGTTTACCTAGCTAGGATAATTGTTTACCTAGCTAGCTAGCTACATGTCTTAAGCTAAAGTGTACAACACCCACTGAATATGGACAGTGTCAGTAAACGTCGGCAAAAAAGCGTAATGAAATTGTTGCCAGCAGAGGTAAACAAATCATTGGCCAAAAGCTCTGAATACTCCGAGAGCGAAACGAGATGGGTGGGGCTACAGCTTAAGAGGATGTGAACGATGCTGAATAGGTGCAGACAAAGAAGAGCTCTTCTCTAGATACCAAAACATTCAAATGCCATTTTCTCAAAAGTGAGTTTTTTTCAAAAGCAGAATGACTTTCCCATTGTTCCTCAACTGTAGTGTATGATAAACCATGTTGTAGCTCTGAGTCTCTACTTTTATCCAATGTAAAAAACTGAATTTTTGCTACATAAGACAAAAATCCAGGTGCTGACTCACAAATGGTCTGCCCTCAATTGCAACACTGCCTCTGGAAGCAACGTCAGCACAAGAACTGTTTGTCTGGAGCTTCATGAAAATGGTCTCCATGGCCGAGCAGCTGCAGACAAGCCTAAGATCACCATTCACAATGCCAAGCGTCAGCTGGAGTGGTGTAAAGCTTGCCACCATTGGACTCTGGAGCAGTGGAAACACGTTCTCTGGAGTGATGAATCATTCTTCACCATCTGGTAGTCCAACAGATGAATCTGGGTTTGGCAGGAGAACGCTACCTGCCCCAATGCATAGTGCCAACTGTAAAGTTTGGTGGAGGAGGAATAATGGTCTGGGGCTGTTTTTCATGGTTCAGGCTAGGCCCATTAGTTCCAGTGAAGGGAAATCTTAACGCTACAGCATACAATGACATTCTAGACGATTCTGTGCTTCCAACTTTGTGAGCCAGGCCTAATCGCCCAACATCAGTGCTTGACCTCACTAATACTCGTGGCTGAATGGAAGCAAGTCCCTGCAGCAATGTTCCGACATCTAGTGGAAAGCCTTCCCAGAAGAGTGGAGGCTGTTATAGCAGCAAAGGGGGACCAACTCCATATCCATGTCCATGATTTTGGAATGAGATGTTTGACAAGCAGGTGTCCACATACTTTTGGTCATGTAGTGTATTTCCTAACTTTTGCCCCACACAGAGGCTTTATGACTTCTGATTGGCCAACAACAAGCCACACTCCACTTGTGAAAAGCAAGAGCAACAGCATAAATCATAAAATGTCTCTCTACTGCAGCAGTCACGTTTGGATCTGTACGGGCCCTTCCAGACAAGTCAGTTAGAATTACACATACCCGAGACCAGTGACAATCATATCAGATCCGACCCAGACCAGTTCAATTATTTAGAATTCTGGATCCGGAACAGCTCGGGCCGCAGAATGGGTCTCGGGTATTCGGGTACAAGGGGATCTGTGAAGACCTCTAGTGTGTATTAATTAGAGACTATTAATAACACAGCCAATCAGTCCTCTAAACAGTGACATGGACACTGATTCCAGATCAGATCCCTGATGAATTAAGTCATCTTAGTTTGGTTCTGACAGAAAGGACAACACTCTGTACAGGGGTTGATTTAGTGTTTAGAAATCTGCAATCAAACAACCTGGGTTTTAAAACATTTCACTTGGTTTAAAGTCACCTGTGTTTGTTTGCATCAATAGAGTGATCAGGGGTGTTGCAACTAGTTTTACTTCACACACTAGAAATGAATGCAACACATTGGGCAGAAAATAGTGTAACACTATTTAGCCAACAACCACACATAAGTACATTAGCTTACAGGGGAAAAACTAGGGGAAAAGCCAGCTACATTTCCTGATGTATTGCTTGAAGTTCAACTTGCATTTTACCTTGCTACCCAGAGAAAAGTACGCATGAATGTGACCCCTGCTGTACGTGATGATATATGATGATGACCTACCTCATGATTCACTTAATATGTCACCCGACACGTGTCAACACACACACATCAACACGTCACATTAGTTTGTTCTCGCATGCACACCCACACAAACACTCTGAGGGTGAGGTAAACAGTGAACACTCTCTCTCTCGTCTCCACAGTTCAATTATCACATAGCTATGCTCTGCGTAAACAACTTAGGCCTACCCTCATTAACAGTGAATAAATCACTTCTAAACATCTTCCCTAATAAGGGGAAACCAACACTCAAGAATACTCACTTTAGAGGAAATAAAAAAATAAATACTGTTAAAATAAAATGTCTCACATGTAGTCAGAGGAGTTGGCTTGGCTAAAGTACACTGAGATCTGGTACCATCCTACAGAGGCAGAGAAAGAGACAGACCGAGAGAGAGAGAGAGACAGAGAGAGAAGTCCGAGATCCTCCTGGAAGTTAATTAGTTAGTTATTGTTTATTTGTTCTAGAGCCAGCAGGAGAGAGGAACAGCTGTTATAGCTGGGGAAGGAAGACGGAGGGTGAGTGAGATGATCATTAGTGTTTGCTTCAGTACTACGGAACCTCTCTCTCTCAATTCAATTCAATTCAATTCACTTTATTGGCATGACGCAACAATGTACATATTGCCAAAGTATCATACATCAATATATTTTTTTTTATATATATATTTATATATATATATTTTTTTCTATTTTATATATATATATATACATACATATACACACGCACATACATATATATACACATATATACATACATACATACACACATATATATATATATATATATTTTTTTTTTAAAATATAATTACATCAAAGAACAAATAACAACAGGAAAAAATAAAATAAATGCATTAAATATGTCAGGCACTGTCCCTCAACTTGTGGCAGGCAGCAACATAGCATGCTGCCAGCGCACAGCTGGTCATGTCTTCCCCCAAAAGGATCGGCAGCCTTTCTATGTCAGAGAGGTCCTCAAAGCCCCGGACTACTTGTTCAAATTTGGGGAAGTGACTCTCTCTGATAGTTTTATATTTTTGACATTTGGTCAGGAAATGCAGCTCTGTCTCTGGTTCTGCTGTGGTGCAGTGGTTGCACAGCCTTTCCTCTACAGGGAGCCAGGTTTTCCTGTGTCTACCCTTCTCAATAGCAAGGCTGTGCTCGCTGAGCCTGTACTTTGTCAAGGTTTTCCTGAGGTTTTGATCAGTCACCATGGTCAGATAGTTTGCCATGGTGTACTGTCGATTTAGGGCCAAATAGCACTGCATTTTGCTTTGTGCTTGTGTTTGTGTTTTCCAATAGGTAATGTAGTTTTGTTTTAGATGTTTTGTAATTTGGTTAATTCTTATTGATTGGATGTTCTGGTCCTGAGGCTTCAGTGTGTTAGTGGAACAAGTTTGTGAACTCAGCCCCTGGACCAGTTGGATGAAGGGACTCTTATCTTTGCTCAACTCTTGGTATTGCAGGGCTTGGTAATGATATGAGAGGGGGTCACTGTGTTTTAGGTGTTTCCAAAACTTAATTGCTCTTTTTTGAGTTTTTAATATTAGTGGATATCGGCCTAATTCTGCCCTGCATGCATTGTTTGTAGTTTTCCTCTGGATATGTAGGAGAATCTTACAAAGTTCCGCGTGCAAGGTCTCAATGGGATGTTTGTCCCAGTGGGTAAAATCTTGTTTTGTAAGTGGACCCCACACCTCGCTGCCATAGAGTGCGATTGGTTCAATCACACATTTAATTAGTTTTTGCCAAATTGTAATAGGTATTTCAATTTGGATTTGTTTTTTAATGGCGTAGAATGCCCTGCGTGCTTTGTCTCTCAGTTCATTCACTGCATTATTTAGGTGTCCAGTCGAACTTATTTTTAAACCTAAATAGTTGTATTGTGTGCAATACTCTATATGTTTTGCACCAATTGAGAACTTTGGTTTTATTCCCTGGGATCTGGAATTTGTCTGGAAAATCATTATTTTGGTCTTTTTGGGGTTTACTGTCAGGGCCCAGGTCTGACAGTACTGCTCTAGCAGGTCCAAGCTCTGCTGTAGACCATGTGCTGTGGGTGAAAGCAGGCACAGGTCATCTGCAAAGAGCAGGCATCTAACTTCCGAATTGTGGAGACTAACACCAGGGGCTGAGGACTTCTCTAGAATATTGGCCAATTCATTGATATAAATGTTAAATAGCACAGGGCTGAGATTGCAACCCTGGCGCAGGCCCCGCCCCTGGTTAAATGATTCAGTTTGTTTCTTGCCAATTTTTATGCTACACGTGTTGCCTGTATACATTGATTTTATAATGTCATATGTTTTACCCCCTACACCACTTTCAATGACTTTGTAGAACAGTCCTGTATGCCAGATAGAATCAAATGCTTTTTGGAAGTCAATAAAGCAAGTATAGAGTTTTGTCTTATTTTTGTGGACGTGTTTATCTATTAGGGTGTGTAGGGTGTAAATATGATCTGTTGTTCTATGTTTTGGTATAAATCCAATTTGGCTTTTACTCAGGATGTTGTGCTCTCTCTCTCTCTCTCTCTCGCTCTGCTCTCTCTCTCTCTCGCTCTCTCTCTCTTTCTTCTCTCTCTCTCTCTCTCTCTCTCGCTCTCTTTCTGCTCTCTCTCTCTCACTCTCTTTCTGCTCTCTCTCTCTCTCTCTCGCTCTCTTTCTGCCCTCTCTCTTTTTGCTCTCTCTCTTTCTGCTCTCTCTAGCTCTTTCTGCTCTCTCTCTCTTTCTGCTCTCTCTCTTTCTGCTCGCTCTATCTCTTTCTGCTCTCTCTCTTTCTGCTCGCTCTATCTCTTTCTGCTCTCTCTCTCTTTCTGCTCGCTCTCTCTCTTTCTGCTCTCTCTCTCTCTTTCTGCTCTCTCTCTCTCTGCTCTCTCTCTCTCTGCTCTCTCTCTCTCTGCTCTCTCTCTCTCTGCTCTCTCTCTCTGCTCTCTTTCTGCTCTCTCTCTCTTTCTGCTCTCTCTCTCTTTCTGCCCTCTCTCTCTCTCTGCTCTCTTTCTGCTCTCTCTCTCTCTTTCTGCTCTCTCTCTTTCTGCTCTCTCTGCTCTCTCTGCTCTCTTTCTGCTCTCTCTCTCTCTGCTCTCTTTCTGCTCTCTCTCTCTCTCTGCTCTCTTTCTGCTCTCTCTCTCTCGGCTCTCTCTCTTTCTGCTCTCGCTCTCTCTTTCTGCAATAGAGAACATTATTTTACTCCGTTACACACCCAGGGAGGAGGAAGCACCTGCTTTCAGCTAGAAACACATCTAGTTGTGGGTAAATAAGTACAGTTAACATGATTAGGCCTACAGTTAAAACAGCTGGAAAGTGACTTGGTTGAGAGTCAGTGGTTGAAAAGGTTGGCCATAAAAAGTACTCTACCAGATCAAACTCAAAGTCAGTGGTAAGGTAACTCATTCATTCTGTTTGGAGAAGTCAGACTATAACATGGTAAAGCAAGTTTGTTTAGTAGAGAGTAGAGACTCCGGCTGGCAGCGCATTGCCTGCTGGGTAGATTTGGGGTGCAGGAAGACAGTTGGAGATCAGAAGTCAGCGAAAAGAGAAGTGACGCTGCTGAGTTGTATTGTGCTGAGCTGTGTTGTGCTGAGCTGTATTCTGCTGAGCTGTATTCTGCTGAGCTGTGTTGTGCTGAGCTGTATTCTGCTGAGCTGTATTCTGCTGAGCTGTATTCTGCTGAGCTGTGTTGTGCTGAGCTGTATTCTGCTGAGCTGTGTTGTGCTGAGCTGTATTCAGCTGAGCTGTGTTGTGCTGAGCTGTATTCTGCTGAGCTGTGTTGTGCTGAGCTGTATTCTGCTGAGCTGTGTTGTACTGAGCTGTATTCTGCTGAGCTGTATTCTGCTGAGCTGTATTCTGCTGAGCTGTATTCTGCTGAGCTGTGTTGTGCTGAGCTGTGTTGTGCTGAGCTGCGTTCTTCTGAGCTGTGTTGTGTTGTGCTGAGCTGTGTTGTGCTGAGTTGTATTCTGCTGAGCTGTGTTTTGCTGAGCTGTATTCTGCTGAGCTGTGTTGTGCTGAGCTGTGTTGTGCTGAGCTGTATTCTGCTGAGCTGTGTTGTGCTGAATTCTGCTGAGCTGTGTTGTGCTGAGCTGTATTCTGCTGAGCTGTGTTGTGCTGAATTCTGCTGAGCTATGTTGTGCTGAGCTGTGTTGTGCTGAGCTGTATTCTGCTGAGCTGTGTTGTGCTGAGCTGTATTCTGCTGAGCTGTGTTGTGCTGAGCTGTATTCTGCTGAGCTGTATTCTGCTGAGCTGTGTTGTGCTGAGCTGTGTTGTGCTGAGCTGTGTTGTGCTGAGCTGTATTCAGCTGAGCTGTGTTGTGCTGAGCTGTATTCTGCTGAGCTGTGTTGTGCTGAGCTGTATTCTGCTGAGCTGTGTTGTGCTGAGCTGTGTTGTGCTGAGCTGTATTCTGCTGAGCTGTGTTGTGCTGAATTCTGCTGAGCTGTGTTGTGCTGAGCTGTGTTGTGCTGAGCTGTATTCTGCTGAGCTGTGTTGTGCTGAGCTGTATTCTGCTGAGCTGTGTTGTGCTGAGCTGTATTCTGCTGAGCTGTGTTGTGCTGAGCTGTATTCTGCTGAGCTGTGTTGTGCTGAGCTGTGTTCTGCTGAGCTGTGTTGTGCTGAGCTGAGCTGTGTTGTGCTGAGCTGTATTCTGCTGAGCTGTGTTGTGCTGAGCTGTATTCAGCTGAGCTGTGTTGTGCTGAGCTGTATTCTGCTGAGCTGTGTTGTGCTGAGCTGTATTCTGCTGAGCTGTGTTGTGCTGAGCTGTATTCTGCTGAGCTGTGTTGTACTGAGCTGTATTCTGCTGAGCTGTGTTGTGCTGAGCTGTATTCTGCTGAGCTGTGTTGTGCTGAGCTGTGTTGTGCTGAGCTGTATTCTGCTGAGCTGTGTTGTGCTGAGCTGTATTCTGCTGAGCTGTGTTGTACTGAGCTGTATTCTGCTGAGCTGTGTTCTGCTGAGCTGTATTCTGCAGAGCTCCACACTTCTATAATTACATCTACTTCGTGACCCTCTCTCTCTCTCTCTCTATATATATCCCACTCTCGAGCGCACTTTGTCCCTCATCTCCCTCTCTCCTCTTTCTCTTTTTCTTCATCCATCTCTCTTTCCCCCTCCCCCTCTCTTTACTCCTCCCTGTCCCTCCCTCCCTCCCAGCGCAGTTCTCAGGGTGCTTGTCTGTCTGCATGGGTTCTCTGCTGAGCCTTTTCCACTACTTTACCAGACCTCCTGTACTCTGACAGAATGCACCCTGAAAGACAGGTCCTCTTTCTGAGCTCTGACGTTGTCCTTGTCATGTATCAGTGTCAGGCAAAGTTGATTACATAAGGAGATTGATATACCCACCACAACAAGCCTTCTTAGCTTTACTGAAAACTGTGCAGTCACACACACACACAGGCAGCCAGACACACAGGCATGCACGCAGTCACACACAGGCAGCCAGATACACAGGCATGCACGCAAGCACACACACACACAGGCAGCCAGACACACACGCATGCACACAGGCACACACACACACAAAGGCAGCCAGACACACAGGCATGCACGCAGTCACACACACACACAGGCAGCCAGACACACAGGCATGCACGCAGGCACACACACACACAAAGGCAGCCAGACACACAGGCATGCACGCAGTCACACACACACACAGGCAGCCAGACACACAGGCATGCACGCAGGCACACACACACACAGGCAGCCAGACACACAGGCATGTACGCAGTCACACACACACACAGGCAGCCAGACACACAGGCATGCACACAGTCACACACACACACACAGGCAGCCAGACACACAGGCATGCACACAGTCACACATACACACAGGCAGCCAGACACACAGGCATGCACACAGTCACACACACACACAGGCAGCCAGACACACAGGCATGCACGCAGTCACACACACACACAGGCAGCCAGACACACAGGCATGCACACAGTCACACACACACACAGGCAGCCAGACACACAGGCAGCCAGACACACAGGCAGCCAGACACACAGGCAGCCAGACACACAGGCATGCACGCAGTCACACACACACACAGGCAGCCAGACACACAGGCATGCACGCAGGCACACACACACACAGGCAGCTAGACACACAGGCAGCCAGACACACAGGCAGCCAGACACACAGGCAGCCAGACACACAGGCATGCACGCAGTCACACACACACACAGGCAGCCAGACACACAGGCAGCCAGACACACAGGCAGCCAGACACACAGGCATGCACGCAGTCACACACACACACAGGCAGCCAGACACACAGGCAGCCAGACACACAGGCATGCACGCAGTCACACACACACACAGGCAGCCAGACACACAGGCACACACACACACACAAGCAGCCAGACACACAGGCATGCACGCAGTCACACACACACACAGGCAGCCAGACACACAGGCATGCACGCAGGCACACACACACACACACAGGCAGCCAGACACACAGGCAGCCAGACACACAGGCAGCCAGACACACAGCCAGCCAGACACACAGGCATGCACACACACAGGCAGCCAGACACACAGGCAGCCAGACACACAGGCAGCCAGACACACAGGCATGCACGCAGTCACACACACACACAGGCAGCCAGACACACAGGCATGCACGCAGGCACACACACACATGCAGCCAGACACACAGGCAGCCAGACACACAGGCAGCCAGACACACAGGCATGCACACAGTCACACACACACACAGACAGCCAGACACACAGGCAGCCAGACACACAGGCAGCCAGACACACAGGCATGCACACAGTCACACACACACACAGGCAGCCAGACACACAGGCATGCACGCAGGCACACACACACACACACACACACAGGCAGCCAGACACACAGGCAGCCAGACACACAGGCAGCCAGACACACAGGCATGCACACAGTCACACACACACACAGGTAGCCAGACACACAGGCAGCCAGACACAGGCAGCCAGACACACAGACATGCACGCAGTCACACACACACACAGGCAGCCAGACACACAGGCAGCCAGACACACAGGCATGCACGCAGTCACACACACACACAGGCAGCCAGACACACAGGCACACACACACACAGGCAGCCAGACACACAGGCATGCACACAGTCACACACACACACAGGCAGCCAGACACACAGGCAGCCAGACACACAGGCATGCACGCAGTCACACACACACACACAGGCAGCCAGACACACAGGCATGCACGCAGGCACACACACACACACACACACAGGCAGCCAGACACACAGGCAGCCAGACACACAGGCATGCACACAGTCACACACACACACAGGTAGCCAGACACACAGGCAGCCAGACACACAGGCATGCACGCAGTCACACACACACACAGGCAGCCAGACACACAGGCACACACACACACAGGCAGCCAGACACACAGGCATGCACACAGTCACACACACACACAGGCAGCCAGACACACAGGCATGCACACAGTCACACGGAATAATCACAACAATACCTTCTAACATCTTCACACAAAAGACAAAGCTTTTCTTCCTAGATACACTAGTCAACTTTTGTCAATTCTATAATTCCATTCATACTTCTGCCTCAACAATCGAACCATGAGAGTCTTACAGGTACATGATTCGGAGTGCAAAAACCATGACGTTTCTATCCTTAATTTGCATAAATGAATTCACCAATTTGCATACTGATGAACCCTGAATGTGTTCTGTATTCACACAGAACAGAGAGAGAAGAGGAAAAACAGACAAACCTTACGGGCAGATCAGATTCAATACTGCGGATAGATTGTAGCTTCCGGTGAACGTTAGCATGGCGGTAGAAATGACATGCTTTATTGTCACGATGAGATAACGAGCTATCGTTTAATACTGCTTCCTTAATTAGATTGAAGCCCCTGAATGTTGCTAAAAGCACCCGGTGACGGTGGAGGGGATGAAATGAACTGCATAATGAGAGGAGCAGGGTCAGCCAGGGCTGGAGAGATGGAGAGTACCACAGACCAGAGTCAAATCCAGGGCCTAGTGAGTGGAACCCCCCTTACTTGTATCTAAAAGCTGAGTCCCCCCCCCCATTCATTCCAAATCTTTTTTTAGCAAAAATGAACATCAATAAGTTTTTCTTTCCTTTTCTCTTTGGTTCGTCCTGGTCTTTGTGTATAATTAACTGTAGGCCTACACACACATTGTTACCAAAATAATAATACTAATGATTCATTATCAGTGTAGTAAGTGATTAACAGCACCTACAGTGGGGCAAAAAAGTATTTAGTCAGCCACCAAACTAAATGGCCACCTTGGGCCTGCATACCTCTGACCAGGGATGGGATGTCAGGTGTGGTGCTAGTGACAGCCAGCTTAAAGTCCTGGTGGACATTGAGCCTGTTAGGGGCTTTTGTTTTTATTGTTACAAGCGTGCTGAAGGCCGTCTCAGACGGGTACGTAGTGCTGAATGCTAGAATAACCCTTGTAGCTGTGTGTTTGGGTGCAACAGCCTGTCCTTTGACAATCCCAAACTTTTTGTATCCGTTCTCATGGGAATATTTAGACACAGAATCGGCTTGAAGGTCAGCAAGCTCATCTTCACAGCCGAGGTATTCTACGTCCTCGAGACTGCAAATGTAAGGGTCCATCACCCACGATTCCTTTGATAAGTATTCATCAACATCGACAAAACGGAATGTAATTCCCTCCCGAAGCATGTTCATGTGCCGGTTAAACTCAGTGCGTAAAGACACAGTCACAGTGCCACCAGACAGTTTCAGCAGCTGTGGAAAAAGCTCCCCTTTTGACACTTTTCCAACTCTGTTCCCCAGTTTCCGCACAAGAGCGTCTTTGCACTGCATGACGTTTGATTCAGGACCCTGCATCCGCTTGTTAGTCTCACTGTAGAGAGTGAATGTATCTGCTAGGGATGCCGTTTTGATCCATAACGCATCAATCAGCTGTTCGGTGGTCCATTGGGATCTTACAGGAATTCCTTTCTTTTTTCCTGCAGTTCCATAAACGCACAAGCAGCGTACATCCAAGAGACAAGCAGCGTACCTCCACGAGACAAGCAGTGTACCTCCACGAGACAAGCAGCGTACCTCCACGAGACAAGCAGCGTACCTCCACGAGACAAGCAGCGTACCTCCACGAGACAAGCAGCGTACCTCCACGAGACAAGCAGCGTACCTCCACGAGACAAGCAGCGTACCTCCACGAGGCAAGCAGCGTACCTCCACGAGACAAGCAGCGTACCTCCACGCGACAAGCAGCGTACCTCCACGAGACAAGCAGCGTACCTCTGTGTGACAGCAGTGTTTGATGCGCTTCATCCTCACACAGCTGGGCAAACAGTCTCCGGTTAGTAGGGCGAGCCTTAATGAAGTTTACAACTTAACAACAGTTGCCAGGGTGTTACTAAGGTCTTCCGAAAGTGTTTTACTGGCCAATGCTTGGCGATGTAGCATGCAGTGGAAAATTGCGCACCCCGGCGCTTTTCCTTCAATCGGCTGTTAAATCCCTTGTTTTTGACCATCAACGCTGCAGCCCCATCAGCGCAGCATGCAACAAGGGTTTGATTAGCGGCTCTCCAATATCAAATGCTTTTCTGATGTCTGTGGATCTTTTTGATAGTGCCAACTGCTTCTTCCTCTCCAAAAAATCCTGACCTTCACCAAGGCTCTGGCCGAGTCCTGTCCTTCAATAAAACCGAAGTTAAGATGACTCTCGCGATATAGCCTTACTTTCTCTAACAGACAGACAGACAGACAGACAGACAGACAGACAGACAGACAGACAGACAGACAGACAGACAGACAGACAGACAGACAGACAGACAGACATACCATAAGAGTAATCTCATGCTACACTACCACTCAACAGCCTAATGGTCCAACTGATAGAGCAGCCCATCATAACTAATGGACATAAACCTCCAACCCGTCTGCATTTCCCAACACTTCCTGAAAGTGGTATCTCACTCACTGACCAATGTCACCTGTAACCTCAACTCAAGTAGAACATTAAAAGTGAGTATAAAGGATGTCTTTAGCTGTGGTATGAGAATGTATGAGAAACCACCTCCCCTTCTGTTCCCGTCCCACTCTGCTGGATTGAAGGTTACCGTTTCTCCTCCTCATTATCAAGTACACACCCTGTGCACTGCCTCATCAGTGCATTCATTCTAATTGTGAACGGACTCATCTCCATGCCTGGTTCTGTTTAAAGGGCCTGTGAGATATGATGGTGGTGTGGGCCGTGACAGAGCAGGGGAACATGGGGGATTAGAGGACGAGATAGGGGGGCTGTCATTGATCACGTGGAGGGACAAACTCAACACACACATGTACATGCACACGCACACCTTACCTCTGCTTAAAAACAGGACTACAAAGGTAGATAGTTCCATACTGTACTGCACATACACTGGTGGGTGTAGACACATTCCATACCGTACATACACTGGTGGGTGTAGACACATTCCATACCGTACATACACTGGTGGGTGTAGACACATTCCATACCGTACTGCACATACACTGGTGGGTATAGACACATTCCATACCGTACTGCACATACACTGGTGGGTGTAGACACATTCCATACCGTACTGCACATACACTGGTGGGTGTAGACACATTCCATACTGTACTGCACATACACTGGTGGGTATAGACACATTCCATACTGTACTGCACATACACTGGTGGGTATAGACACATTCCATACCGTACTGCACATACACTGCTGGGTGTAGACACATTCCATACTGTACTGCACATACACTGGTGGGTATAGACACATTCCATACTGTACTGCACATACACTGGTGGGTGTAGACACATTCCATACTGTACTGCACATACACTGGTGGGTATAGACACATTCCATACTGTACTGCACATACACTGGTGGGTATAGACACATTCCATACTGTACTGCACATACACTGGTGGGTATAGACACATTCCATACCGTACTGCACATACACTGGTGGGTGTAGACACATTCCATACCGTACTGCACATACACTGGTGGGTGTAGACACATTCCATACTGTACTGCACATACACTGGTGGGTATAGACACATTCCATACCGTACTGCACATACACTGGTAGGTATAGACACATTCCATACCGTACTGCACATACACTGGTGGGTGTAGACAAATTCCATACTGTACTGCACATACACTGGTGGGTATAGACACATTCCATACCGTACTGCACATACACTGGTGGGTATAGACACATTCCATACTGTACATACACTGGTGGGTGTAGACACATTCCATACCGTACTGCACATACACTGGTGGGTGTAGACACATTCCATACTGTACTGCACATACACTGGCGGGTATATACACATACCATTAGTACATACAGCGGGTTAAATAAGTATTGAACACGTCACCATTTTTCCAAAGGTGCTATTGACATGAAATTTTCACCAGATGTTGGTAACAACCCAAGTAATCCATACATACAAGAAACATAGAAACCAAAACAAATAAGTTCAGAAATTAAGTTATGTGTAATAATGTGAAATGACACAGGGAAAAAGTATAGAACACATGAAGAAAGGGAGGTGCAAAAAGGCATGGAAAGCCAAGACAACAGCTGAAAACTATCAGTAATTAAAAAGCAATCCAGCCCCCTGTCAGTGCAAATTAATATCAGCTGGTTCAGTCCCAACTGATGGCCTACAATAAGCTCATTGCCAAGGTGTCACACAAGACACATCTCATGATGGGTAAAAGCAAAGAGCTGTCAAGACCTTCGCAACCTAATTGTTGCAAAACATAATGATGGCATTGGTTATAGGCACATTTCTGAATGTTCCAGTGAGCACTGTTGGGGTCATAATACAGAAGTGGAAAGACAATCATTTCACCATAAATTTGCCTCGACCAGGTGCTCCTCGCAAGATTTCTGACAGAGGAGTGAAAAGAATAATCAGAAGAGTTGTCCAAGAGCCAAGGACCACTTGTGGAGAGCTTCAAAAAGACCTGCAATTAGCAGGTACTGTTGTCTCAAAGAAAACAGTAAGTAATGCACTCCACCGCCATGGCCTGTATGCACGCTTACCACGCAAGACTCCATTGCTGAAAAAAAAGCATGTTGAAGCTTGTTTAAAGTTTGCTGCACAACATTTGGAAAAGCCAGTGAAATACTGGGAGAATATAGTGTGGTCAGATGAGAGCAAAATTGAACTGTTTGGATGTCATAATACACACCATGTTTGGATGAGAAATGGCACTGCACATCACCCTAAAAACACCATACCAACAGTGAAGTTTGGAGGTGGGAACATCATGGTGTGGGGCTGTTTTTCAGCAAATGGTACTGGCAAACTTCACATAATTGAAGGAAGGATGAATGGGCAAATTTACTGAGACATTCTTTACAAAAATCTGCTGCCATCTACCAGGATGATGAAGATGAAACGAGGGTGGACATTTCAGCAAGACAATGATCCCAAACACACAGCCAAGGAAACTCTCAATTGGTTTCAAAGAAAGAAAATAAAGCTGCTAGAATGGCCCAGCCAATCACCTGACTTAAATCCCATTGAAAATCTATGGAAAGAACTGAAGATCAAGATTCATAGAAGAGGCCCACGGAACCTTCAAGATTTGAAGACTGTTTGTGTGGAAGAATGGGCCAAAATCACACCAGAGCAATGCATGTGACTAGTTTCTCCATAAAGGAGGCGTCTTGAAGCTGTCATTACCAACAAAGGCTTTTGTACAAAGTATTAAATAAATATCAGTAAGTGTGTTCAATACTTTTTCCCTGTGTCATTTCATATTATTACACAACTTAATTTCTGAACTTATTTGTTTTGGTTTCTTTGTATGTATGGATTACTTGGGTTGTTATCAACATCTGGTGAACATTTCATGTCAATAGCACCTTTGGAAATATATTTACTGAGAAAAATGGTGACTTGTTCAATACTTATGTCACCCGCTGTATGTTCCATACTGTACTGCACATACACTGGAGGGTATAGACACATTCCATTAGTACATATGTTCCACACTGTACTGCATGTACACTGGCGGGTGAGGAACCAATCGTTCTATTCTTGACAAACTCCTTGTAGCATATAACAAGTTAATACCCACACATATAATCAACACATCCATCAACTTATGAACCCTGTTCTTAAAAAGCACAAACATGGTACGATCTCGACCACCACGACAGCCTGGTCAGACAGTTAATGACAGAAAGAAATGACCTTAAGGTGTCTACTGTATGGTGAGTGAACACATTGGTATCGACTCCTTTCTAAAGATCCACACTGGCCAGGCCATCCATCCATCCATCCACCACCATCCATCCATCCATCCATCCATCCATCCATCCATCCATCCATCCATCCATCCATCCATCCATCCATCCATCACCATCCATCCATCCATCCATCACCATCCATCCATCCACCACCATCCATCCATCCATCCATCTATCCATCACCATCCATCCATCCATCCACCACCATCCATGGGGAGTGTATTTCTAAAGAGCCGAGAGAGAAGAGAGGAGACGAGCTGCCGTGTCCAGAGAGAGGGAGAGAGAGGGGAAAGCCCAGAGAGAGGGAGAGAGAAGGGGAAAGCCCAGAGAGAGGGAGAGAGAAGGGGAAAGCCCAGAGAGAGGGAGAGAGAAGGGGCAAGCCCAGAGAGAGGGAGAGAAGGAGAAAGCCCAGAGAAAGGGAGAGAGAAGGGGAAAGCCCAGAGAGAGGGAGAGAGAAGGAGAAAGCCCAGAGAGAGGGAGAGAGAAGGGGAAAGGAAATTGGAATGGAACAGAGAAAAAGAGGAAACGGAGGTCTTTGTGTGTGTTCAGTTACACCGTCTGAACTAACGTGAACATTCTTTAGTTCAGTTACACTGTCTAAACTAACGTGAACATTCTTTAGTTCAGTTACACTGTCTGAACTAACGTGAACATTCTTTAGTTCAGTTACACCGTCTGAACTAACGTGAGCATTCTTTAGTTCAGTTACACTGTCTGAACTAACGTGAGCATTCTTTAGTTCAGTTACACCGTCTGAACTAACGTGAACATTCTTTGAAACATTCTGTGGAAGTCTGAAAGGAATAATATAGTATCAAGTAAGATATTCAATGGGAGGGTATAGTGGGTACCCCTACACCACTACACCCCTCCACCACTACACATCCTCCACTCCTACACCACTACACCCCTCCACTCCTCCACTCCTACACCACTACACCCCTCCACCACTACACATCCTCCACCACTACACCCCTCCACCACTACACATCCTCCACCACTACACCCCTCCACCACTACACATCCTCCACCACTACACCCCTCCACCACTACACATCCTCCACCACTACACCCCTCCACCCCTCCACTCCTCCACTCCTCCACCACTACACCCCTCCACTCCTCCACTCCTCCACTACTGCACCCCTCCACTCCTCCACCCCTCCACCACTACACCCCTCCACTCCTCCACTCCTCCACTACTGCACCCCTCCACTCCTCCACCCCTCCACTCCTCCACCCCTCCACTACTACACCCCTCCACCCCTCCACTCCTCCACCACACCCCTCCACTCCTCCACCACTACACCCCTCCACCACTACACCCCTCCACTCCTCCACCACTACACCCCTCCACCACCACTACACCCCTCCACTCCTCCACCCCTCCACCACCATCCATCAATCCATCACCATCCATCCATCCATCCACCACCATCCATCCATCCATCACCATCCATCCATCCATCCATCCATCCATCCATCCATCCATCCATCCATCTATCCATCACCATCCATCCATCCATCCATCCATCCACCACCATCCATGGGGAGTGTATTTCTAAAGAGCCGAGAGAGAAGAGAGGAGACGAGCTGCCGTGTCCAGAGAGATGGAGAGAGAGGGGAAAGCCCAGAGAGAGGGAGAGAGAAGGGGAAAGCCCAGAGAGAGGGAGAGAGAAGGGGAAAGCCCAGAGAGAGGGAGAGAAGGAGAAAGCCCAGAGAGAGGGAGAGAGAAGGAGAAAGCCCAGAGAGAGGGAGAGAGAAGGGGAAAGGAAATTGGAATGGAACAGAGAAAAAGAGGAAACGGAGGTCTTTGTGTGTGTTCAGTTACACCGTCTGAACTAACGTGAACATTCTTTAGTTCAGTTATACCTTCTGAACTAACGTGAACATTCTTTAGTTCAGTTACACTGTCTAAACTAACGTGAACATTCTTTAGTTCAGTTAAACTGTCTGAACTAACGTGAACATTCTTTAGTTCAGTTACACCGTCTGAACTAACGTGAACATTCTTTAGTTCAGTTACACTGTCTAAACTAACGTGAACATTCTTTAGTTCAGTTACACCGTCTGAACTAACGTGAACATTCTTTAGTTCAGTTACACTGTCTAAACTAACGTGAACATTCTTTAGTTCAGTTACACTGTCTGAACTAACGTGAACATTCTTTAGTTCAGTTACACCGTCTGAACTAACGTGAGCATTCTTTAGTTCAGTTACACTGTCTGAACTAACGTGAGCATTCTTTAGTTCAGTTACACCGTCTGAACTAACGTGAACATTCTTTGAAACATTCTGTGGAAGTCTGAAAGGAATAATATAGTATCAAGTAAGATATTCAATGGGAGGGTATAGTGGGTACCCCTACACCACTACACCCCTCCACCACTACACATCCTCCACTCCTACACCACTACACCCCTCCACTCCTCCACTCCTACACCACTACACCCCTCCACCACTACACATCCTCCACCACTACACCCCTCCACCACTACACATCCTCCACCACTACACCCCTCCACCACTACACATCCTCCACCACTACACCCCTCCACCACTACACATCCTCCACCACTACACCCCTCCACCCCTCCACTCCTCCACTCCTCCACCACTACACCCCTCCACTCCTCCACTCCTCCACTACTGCACCCCTCCACTCCTCCACCCCTCCACCACTACACCCCTCCACTCCTCCACTCCTCCACTACTGCACCCCTCCACTCCTCCACCCCTCCACTCCTCCACCCCTCCACTACTACACCCCTCCACCCCTCCACTCCTCCACCACACCCCTCCACTCCTCCACCACTACACCCCTCCACCACTACACCCCTCCACTCCTCCACCACTACACCCCTCCACCACCACTACACCCCTCCACTCCTCCACCCCTCCACCACCATCCATCAATCCATCACCATCCATCCATCCATCCACCACCATCCATCCATCCATCACCATCCATCCATCCATCCATCCATCCATCCATCCATCCATCTATCCATCACCATCCATCCATCCATCCATCCATCCACCACCATCCATGGGGAGTGTATTTCTAAAGAGCCGAGAGAGAAGAGAGGAGACGAGCTGCCGTGTCCAGAGAGATGGAGAGAGAGGGGAAAGCCCAGAGAGAGGGAGAGAGAAGGGGAAAGCCCAGAGAGAGGGAGAGAGAAGGGGAAAGCCCAGAGAGAGGGAGAGAAGGAGAAAGCCCAGAGAGAGGGAGAGAGAAGGAGAAAGCCCAGAGAGAGGGAGAGAGAAGGGGAAAGGAAATTGGAATGGAACAGAGAAAAAGAGGAAACGGAGGTCTTTGTGTGTGTTCAGTTACACCGTCTGAACTAACGTGAACATTCTTTAGTTCAGTTATACCTTCTGAACTAACGTGAGCATTCTTTAGTTCAGTTACACTGTCTGAACTAAAGTGAACATTCTTTAGTTCAGTTAAACTGTCTGAACTAAAGTGAACATTCTTTAGTTCAGTTACACTGTCTGAACTAACGTGAACATTCTTTAGTTCAGTTACACCGTCTGAACTAACGTGAGCATTCTTTAGTTCAGTTACACTGTCTGAACTAAAGTGAACATTCTTTAGTTCAGTTAAACTGTCTGAACTAAAGTGAACATTCTTTAGTTCAGTTACACTGTCTGAACTAACGTGAACATTCTTTAGTTCAGTTACACCGTCTGAACTAACGTGAACATTCTTTAGTTCAGTTACACTGTCTGAACTAAAGTGAACATTCTTTAGTTCAGTTACACTGTCTGAACTAACGTGAACATTCTTTAGTTCAGTTACACCGTCTGAACTAACGTGAACATTCTTTAGTTCAGTTACACTGTCTGAACTAACGTGAACATTCTTTAGTTCAGTTACACCGTCTGAACTAACGTGAACATTCTTTGAAACATTCTGTGGAAGTCTGAAAGGAATAATATAGTATCAAGTAAGATATTCAATGGGAGGGTATAGTGGGTACCCCTACACCACTACACCCCTCCACCACTACACATCCTCCACTCCTACACCACTACACCCCTCCACTCCTCCACTCCTACACCACTACACCCCTCCACTCCTACACCACTACACCCCTCCACTCCTCCACCACTACACCACTACACCCCTCCACTCCTCCACCCCTCCACTCCTCCACCACTACACCCCTCCACTCCTCCACCACTACACCACTACACCCCTCCACTCCTCCACCCCTCCACTCCTCCACTACTGCACCCCTCCACTCCTCCACTCCTCCACCCCTCCACTACTACACCCCTCCACCCCTCCACTCCTCCACCACACCCCTCCACTCCTCCACCACTACACCCCTCCACCACTACACCCCTCCACCACTACACCCCTCCACTCCTCCACCACTACACCCCTCCACTCCTCCACCCCTCCACCACCATCCATCCATCCATCACCATCCATCCATCCATCCATCCATCCATCCATCCATCCACCACCATCCATCCATCCATCACCATCCATCCATCCATCCATCCATCCACCACCATCCATCCATCCATCTATCCATCACCATCCATCCATCCATCCACCACCATCCATGGGGAGTGTATTTCTAAAGAGCCGAGAGAGAAGAGAGGAGACGAGCTGCCGTGTCCAGAGAGATGGAGAGAGAGGGGAAAGCCCAGAGAGAGGGAGAGAGAAGGGGAAAGCCCTGAGAGAGGGAGAGAGAAGAGGAAAGCCCAGAGAGAGGGAGAGAAGGAGAAAGCCCAGAGAAAGGGAGAGAGAAGGGGAAAGCCCAGAGAGAGGGAGAGAGAAGGAGAAAGCCCAGAGAGAGGGAGAGAGAAGGGGAAAGGAAATTGGAATGGAACAGAGAAAAAGAGGAAACGGAGGTCTTTGTGTGTGTTCAGTTACACCGTCTGAACTAACGTGAACATTCTTTAGTTCAGTTATACCTTCTGAACTAACATGAGCATTCTTTAGTTCAGTTACACTGTCTGAACTAACGTGAACATTCCTTAGTTCAGTTACACTGTCTGAACTAACGTGAACATTCTTTAGTTCAGTTACACTGTCTGAACTAACGTGAACATTCTTTAGTTCAGTTACACCGTCTGAACTAACGTGAACATTCTTTAGTTCAGTTACACTGTCTGAACTAACGTGAACATTCTTTAGTTCAGTTACACCGTCTGAACTAACGTGAACATTCTTTAGTTCAGTTACACTGTCTGAACTAAAGTGAACATTCTTTAGTTCAGTTACACTGTCTGAACTAAAGTGAACATTCTTTAGTTCAGTTACACTGTCTGAACTAAAGTGAACATTCTTTAGTTCAGTTACACTGTCTGAACTAACGTGAGCATTCTTTAGTTCAGTTACACTGTCTAAACTAAAGTGAACATTCTTTAGTTCAGTTACACCATCTGAACTAACGTGAACATTCTTTAGTTCAGTTACACTGTCTGAACTAACGTGAGCATTCTTTAGTTCAGTTACACCGTCTGAACTAACGTGAACATTCTTTAGTTCAGTTACACCGTCTGAACTAACGTAAGCATTCTTTAGTTCAGTTACACCGTCTGAACTAACGTGAACATTCTTTGAAACATTCTGTGGAAGTCTGAAAGGAATAATATAGTATCAAGTAAGATATTCAATGGGAGGGTATAGTGGGTACCCCTACACCACTACACCCCTCCACCACTACACATCCTCCACTCCTACACCACTACACCCCTCCACTCCTCCACCACTACACCACTACACCCCTCCACTCCTCCACCCCTCCACCACTACACATCCTCCACTCCTACACCACTACACCCCTCCACTCCTCCACCCCTCCACTCCTCCACTACTGCACCCCTCCACTCCTCCACCCCTCCACTACTACACCCCTCCACCCCTCCACTCCTCCACCACACCCCTCCACTCCTCCACCACTACACCCCTCCACCACTACACCCCTCCACCACTACACCCCTCCACTCCTCCACCACTACACCCCTCCACTCCTCCACCCCTCCACCACCATCCATCCATCCATCACCATCCATCCATCCATCCATCCATCCATCCACCACCATCCATCCATCCATCACCATCCATCCATCCATCCATCCATCCATCCATCCATCCATCCATCCATCACCATCCATCCATCCATCCATCACCATCCATCCATCCATCCATCCACCACCATCCATCCATCCATCCATCTATCCATCACCATCCATCCATCCATCCACCACCATCCATGGGGAGTGTATTTCTAAAGAGCCGAGAGAGAAGAGAGGAGACGAGCTGCCGTGTCCAGAGAGAGGGAGAGAGAAGGGGAAAGCCCAGAGAGAGGGAGAGAGAAGGGGAAAGCCCAGAGAGAGGGAGAGAGAAGGGGAAAGCCCAGAGAGAGGGAGAGAGAAGGGGCAAGCCCAGAGAGAGGGAGAGAAGGAGAAAGCCCAGAGAAAGGGAGAGAGAAGGGGAAAGCCCAGAGAGAGGGAGAGAGAAGGAGAAAGCCCAGAGAGAGGGAGAGAGAAGGGGAAAGGAAATTGGAATGGAACAGAGAAAAAGAGGAAACGGAGGTCTTTGTGTGTGTTCAGTTACACCGTCTGAACTAACGTGAACATTCTTTAGTTCAGTTACACTGTCTGAACTAAAGTGAACATTCTTTAGTTCAGTTACACCGTCTGAACTAACGTGAACATTCTTTAGTTCAGTTACACTGTCTAAACTAACGTGAACATTCTTTAGTTCAGTTACACTGTCTGAACTAACGTGAACATTCTTTAGTTCAGTTACACCGTCTGAACTAACGTGAGCATTCTTTAGTTCAGTTACACTGTCTGAACTAACGTGAGCATTCTTTAGTTCAGTTACACCGTCTGAACTAACGTGAACATTCTTTGAAACATTCTGTGGAAGTCTGAAAGGAATAATATAGTATCAAGTAAGATATTCAATGGGAGGGTATAGTGGGTACCCCTACACCACTACACCCCTCCACCACTACACATCCTCCACTCCTACACCACTACACCCCTCCACTCCTCCACCACTACACCACTACACCCCTCCACTCCTCCACCCCTCCACTCCTCCACCACTACACCCCTCCACTCCTCCACCACTACACCACTACACCCCTCCACTCCTCCACCCCTCCACTCCTCCACTACTGCACCCCTCCACTCCTCCACCCCTCCACTCCTCCACTCCTCCACTACTGCACCCCTCCACTCCTCCACTCCTGCACCCCTCCACTCCTCCACTCCTACACCCCTCCACTCCTCCACCCCTCCACTACTACACCCCTCCACCCCTCCACTCCTCCACTCCTCCACCACTACACCCCTCCACGCCACCCCTCCACCCCTCCACTCCTCCACCACTACACCCCTCCACTCTTCCACCACACCCCTCCACTCCTCCACCACTACACCCCTCCACCACTACACCCCTCCACCACTACACCCCTCCACTCCTCCACCACTACACCCCTCCACCACTACACCCCTCCACTCCTCCACCACTACACCCCTCCACCACCACTACACCACTACACCCCTCCACTCCTCCACCACTACACCCCTCCACCACCACTACACCACTACACCCCTCCACTCCTCCACCACTACACCCCTCCACTCATCCACCCCTCCACTCCTCCACCACTACACCCCTCCACCCCTCCACCACTACACCCCTCCACCACTACACCAATAATCCCTTTATTCATTCATCCATCCTTCCACTTCTCCTCCCCCCGTAATAATACAGGCCTGTAACAACAGAGCTAGAGGAAGCAGGGAACTGCTACAGGAGGACAGGACCCATTGGTTCCCACTGTCTTTCTACTCTGAGCTGTACAGCTGAGATGGTACTGCAGGCAGAGACCTGATTGGGGGTAGGCAACCCTGTTCCTGGAGTGTCACAGGTACTGTAGAGTTTTGTTCCACACCTGACCATCTGAGCTAACCCCTGGACTAAAAGAACCAGCGTGGGTGTTTTGACCCGAGATGGGTCGTTCACCAAAATGTGTTAGTGATTTGTCAGGGGAATATCGGGGCCTAATGGAGGTTGAACGTTCACTCCTCTGCTAAATTCTGCAGGGACTGGTCAAAGAGCCTAGACTATGCTCTCTGCTATATAGGCTACTGTACTGTATGGACCTAGCGCTACAGAGAGGCAAAGAAAAGGGAGAGTTCTTGAGGCATCGTGCCAAACCGTTGTCTCTCCACCCCTGTCCATTTGAGAGGCAAGTGTGGGATGATGGAGGGTCCAGGCAGGGCTGTGCTCTCCCACACTCTCTAGTCCCCTCGGTTCTCTCTCTAGTCCCCTCGGTTCTCTCTCTAGTCCCCTCGGTTCTCTCTCTAGTCCCCTCGGTTCTCTCTCTTGTCCCCTCGGTTCTCTCTCTAGTCCCCTCGGTTCTCTCTCTAGTCCCCTCGGTTCTCTCTCTAGTCCCCTCGGTTCTCTCTCTAGTCCCCTCGGTTCTCTCTCTTGTCCCCTCGGTTCTCTCTCTAGTCCCCTCGGTTCTCTCTCTAGTCCCCTCGGTTCTCTCTCTAGTCCCCTCGGTTCTCTCTCTATTCCCCTCGGTTCTCTCTCTAGTCCCCTCGGTTCTCTCTCTAGTCCCCTCGGTTCTGTCTCCCTCTCTTCTCTCAGTGCTCTCTCTCCTCGGCTCTCGCTCCTTTGCTCTCTGTTTGAGGGAGAGAAAGGCAGGTGAGCTGGCAGTGGTTGGGCAGAAGGGCAGGCAGGGAGAGACTGAAGGGCGGACCTGAGCCACTGACACAGAGCAGATGAGTCACAGGGCAGGACGGGACGAAGCAATCAGACCCTGGGGGTGAGATCAACATATCTTCTCCCCTCCTCTCAGTGCCTGCTGGTCAAATTGACTGTATCAGCTAGTGTATTGGTCACATACAGGTGGTTAGCAGATGTTATTGCGGGTGTAGCGAAATGCTTATCCTTCTAGCTCCGACAGTGCAGTAAAATCTAACAAGAAATATCTAACAATTTCACAAATACGTATAAATGAAAATGTAGAATATATATCCACATAAGAGATTGGTGATGCAGTACGTAAACACGATTAGGTGACTAAGATACTGAAGAATAGTATAGAGTACAGTTAGACATATGAGATGAGATAATCAGGTATCAGTCCGTATAACAATACAGATCAGTTACTGTATTAACATCATCAGGTGGAGATCAGTTTCTCATATCATCACAGATTTGATCAGCATGGGATTTCATTTATCAGCGTCACAGCAAATGCCAAGGTGAGGTCAGTTCACCATTACACTGTCAACAGGAAAAACACCTGGAAAACCCTATAAAATGCAGTATCATTAGTATCTAGTGTCATGACAGGGGAAATTAGAGAATACCTCTTCATACAGTGTACAGTCAGAGCAGACATTGTGGTTTCTGTTCCAGCATGATGTGGCTATTCAGCTGTATGACCACAACGTGTCTTTGCTCAAGTTCATGGCTGATGGCATTACGAGTAAGGGACAGTGTAGTTATCTCTCTCACACCACCTTCACGCACTCCTTCCCCTCCCATCTTTCTCTGTCGCGTCCAGACACTCCCCTGTGCCTACAGACATTATGTCAGGCAGGGCTGGCAGGGCTGGCAGGCTGGCAGGCTGGTCGGGTTCTGCCATGTCCCTGTGGCACTAAGCTAGCTCCTTCCTTTCTGTCACCTGAGAGAGGAGAGCCAGAGGTGTCCTTCAGAAGCATATCTGAACATCAGGGTCCCGGCCCACCAAGTAGCACCAATCTGGGCAGGCCATCTCTCAGTGGTACACCTCCAGCCCTGGCTAACACACACCTTATCTTATCACATCAGAGACTGTGGTGGGGGAAACACTACGCAGTGATAATAGGATCAAATACAACCTGGCTGGTGTACCACAGAGGAAGAGACTAAGGCTGATATGTGTCTCTGAATGAAGGGAATGTAGGAAGGGCACTGATCCATCTCTTCACCACAGCTGTTGCATCTGATGCTATCTTCTCCTCTTCCCTCGTTCCCTCGTTCTCTACCTTTCTCTTTCGTGTCCTCTACCCTCGTTCCCTACCTTTCTCTTTCCTGTGTCCTCTACCCTCGTTCCCTACCTTTCTCTTTCGTGTCCTCTACCCTCGTTCCCTACCTTTCTCTTTCCTGTGTCCTCTACCCTCGTTCCCTACCTTTCTCTTTCCTGTGTCCTCTACCCTCGTTCCCTACCTTTCTCTTTCCTGTGTCCTCTACCCTCGTTCCCTACCTTTCTCTTTCCTGTGTCCTCTACCCTCGTTCCCTACCTTTCTCTTTCCTGTGTCCTCTACCCTCGTTCCCTACCTTTCTCTTTCCTGTGTCCTCTACCCTCGTTCCCTACCTTTCTCTTTCCTGTGTCCTCTACCCTCGTTCCCTACCTTTCTCTTTCCTGTGTCCTCTACCCTCGTTCCCTACCTTTCTCTTTCCTGTGTCCTCTACCCTCGTTCCCTACCTTTCTCTTTCCTGTGCCCTCTACCCTCGTTCCCTACCTTTCTCTTTCCTGTGCCCTCTACCCTCGTTCCCTACCTTTCTCTTTCCTGTGCCCTCTACCCTCGTTCCCTACCTTTCTCTTTCCTGTGCCCTCTACCCTCGTTCCCTACCTTTCTCTTTCCTGTGCCCTCTACCCTCGTTCCCTACCTTTCTCTTTCCTGTGCCCTGCTGTTCTCTGCACTTCAAACCGCTTCCTCTTTTCAAGATGTAAAAACCAGAGTTGAATGGTGGTTAGGTGGTTATTGTTAAGTCACTCCGGGGCTGTAGGACTGTTGTTACACTATTATCCCCTGGAGCCATGTCCTGTGTCAGCTTTATCAGCTAGCAGAGAGCTGGCAGAGTTGTCTGTCTTACATCTCCCTTGGAACAGCCATAATTGATCTAGTTAAACAGAGGTGGATATAACTGCACACCAACTCATGCTCACAGACAAATACATACATGTACACGGGCATACTCACACGCACATACAGGGCATTCAGAAAGTATTCAGACCCTTGACCTTTTCCACATTTTTTACATTACAGCCTCATTGTAACATTTATTAAATTGTCTATACACAATACCCCATAATGACAAAGCAAAAACATTTTTTTTAATAAATTGTTTTAAAAATAAAAACTGAAATATTACATTTACATACAGTACTGGTCAAAAGTTGTAGGACACCTACTCATTCAAGGGCTTTTCTTTATTTTGACTATTTTCTACATTGTAGAATAATAGTGAAGACATCAAAACTATGAAATAACACATATGGAATCATGTAGTAACCAAAAAAGTGTTAAACAAATCAAATATATTTTATATTTGAGATTCTTCAAATAGCCACCCTTTGCCTTGCACACTCTTGGGCCACTGTGTTTTTGAGGACCTTCAGTACTGCTAAACATCCTGTCTCGAAGCCCTACGGACAATTCCTTCGACCTCATGGCTTGGTTTTTGCTCTGACATGCACTGTCAACTGTGGGACCTTATATAGACGTGTGTGCCTTTCCAAATCATGTCCAATCAATATAATTTACCACAGGTGGACTCCAATCAAGTTGTAGAAACATCTCAATCATGATCAATGGAAACAGGATGCAGCTGAGCCTCATAGCAAAGGGTCTGAATACTTATGTAAATAAGGTAGGTTTTTTATTTTTAATAAATTAGCAAAAAAGTCTAAAATACATTTTTTGCTTCGTCATTATAGGGCATTGTGTGTAGATTGCTGAGTATTGAATTTTTTTAAATCCATTTTAGAATAAGGCTGTAACGTAACAAAATGTGGACAAAGTCAAGGTGTCTGAATACTTTCCGAAGGCACTGTACATGCATGGGCAAACATACAATTATATGCACACACAATTGTATTTGATTATTTGTCATTTAAACGTTTTTTCCTGTGTATTTGAGTATTTGTTGCCCGGATCAACTACCTATATTGGAAGTATTCAAAAATGATTCTCAAATACTTTCCAATAAATACCCTACTACTTTAAAGTATTACATTTTTTTATTTTATTTTATTTAAAATACCAAACAGATCTGGTTCAAATGCATGTACTTCTTAGATGTAGAAATACATGTGGAAATAGATACTATAACAGTACTTCCTAAATGAAGAAAGCTAAGTCTAGCTACTTTCTATGCTGGTGATCAGTATACATTTTGGAAAACAGTTAATGCACAGAAGAGTGGAAATTCCTCTCCTTCCCTGCAGTCAGTCGACCGCTACTCCCTGTCCCAGCCTCTAGTTGACCCTGGGCAGTCAGTCGACCGATATTCCCTGTCCCAGCCTCCAGTTGACCCTGGGCAGTCAGTCGACCGCTATTCCCTGTCCCAGCCTCCAGTTGACCCTGGGCAGTCAGTCGACCGCTATTCCCTGTCCCAGCCTCCAGTTGACCCTGGGCAGTCAGTCGACCGCTATTACCTCTCCCAGCCTCCAGCCTCCAGTTGGCCCTGGGCAGTCAGTCGACCGCTATTCCCTGTCCCAGCCTCCAGCCTCCAGTTAACCCTGGGCAGTCAGTCGACCGCTATTCCCTCTCCCAGCCTCCAGTTGACCCTGGGCAGTCAGTCGACCGCTATTCGCTGTCCCAGCCTCCAGTTGACCCTGGGAAGTCAGTCGACCGCTATTCCCTGTCCCAGCCTCCAGTTGGCCCTGGGAGTCAGTCGACCGCTATTCCCTCTCCCAGCCTCCAGTTGGCCCTGGGCAGTCAGTCGACCGCTATTCCCTGTCCCAGCCTCCAGTTGACCCTGGGCAGTCAGTCGACCGCTATTACCTCTCCCAGCCTCCAGCCTCCAGTTGGCCCTGGGCAGTCAGTCGACCGCTATTCCCTGTCCCAGCCTCCAGCCTCCAGTTAACCCTGGGCAGTCAGTCGACCGCTATTCCCTCTCCCAGCCTCCAGTTGACCCTGGGCAGTCAGTCGACCGCTATTCGCTGTCCCAGCCTCCAGTTGACCCTGGGAAGTCAGTCGACCGCTATTCCCTGTCCCAGCCTCCAGTTGGCCCTGGGAGTCAGTCGACCGCTATTCCCTCTCCCAGCCTCCAGTTGGCCCTGGGCAGTCAGTCGACCGCTATTCCCTCTCCCAGCCTCCAGCCTCCAGTTGGCCCTGGGCAGTCAGTCGACCGCCATTACCTGTCCCAGCCTCCAGCCTCCAGTTAACCCTGGGCAGTCAGTCGACCGCTATTCCCTGTCCCAGCCTCCAGTTGGCCCTGGGCAGTCAGTCGACCGCTATTCCCTGTCCCAGCCTCCAGTTGACCTTGGGCAGTCAGTCGACCGCTATTCCCTGTCCCAGCCTCCAGTTGACCCTGGGCAGTCAGTCGACCGCTATTCCCTGTCCCAGCCTCCAGTTGACCCTGGGCAGTCAGTCGACCGCTATTCCCTGTCCCAGCCTCCAGTTGGCCCTGGGCAGTCAGTCGACCGCTATTCCCTGTCCCAGCCTCCAGTTGGCCCTGGGCAGTCAGTCGACCGCTATTCCCTGTCCCAGCCTCCAGTTGACCTTGGGCAGTCAGTCGACCGCTATTCCCTGTCCCAGCCTCCAGTTGACCCTGGGCAGTCAGTCGACCGCTATTCCCTGTCCCAGCCTCCAGTTGACCCTGGGCAGTCAGTCGACCGCTATTCCCTGTTCCAGCCTCCAGTTGGCCCTGGGCAGTCAGTCGACCGCTATTCCCTCTCCCAGCCTCCAGTTGGCCCTGGGCAGTCAGTCGACCGCTATTCCCTGTCCCAGCCTCCAGCCTCCAGTTAACCCTGGGCAGTCAGTCGACCGCTATTCCCTGTCCAAGCCTCCAGTTGACCCTGGGCAGTCAGTCGACCGCTATTCCCTGTCCCAGCCTCCAGTTAACTCTGGGCAGTCAGTCGACCGCTATTCCCTGTCCCAGCCTCCAGCCTCCAGTTAACCCTGGGCAGTCAGTAGACCGCTATTCCCTGTCCCATCCTCCAGTTGGCCCTGGGCAGTCAGTCGACCGCTATTCCCTGTCCCAGCCTCCAGCTGACCCTGGGCAGCCAGTCGACCGCTATTCCCTATCTTTGTGTGCAGAAGCGTGCTGATGGAGCGACTGACACAGTCAACGAGCCTCGCTGGCTGTGCGTCTTGTAATGGGTTGTAAATCAGCTACAGAGCAACTCTGCTAACCTCAGAACTGGAAAATCTTCCTCATCCTCTTCTCTTATTAGGCCTAGGGTACCATATGGTTTCACATTACTAGAACAATATGGAAATAGGCCTAGGCTACCATATGGTTTCACATTACTAGAATATGGAAATAGGCCTAGGCTACCATATGGTTTCACATTACTAGAATATGGAAATAGGCCTAGGCTACCATATGGTTTCACATTACTAGAACAATATGGAAATAGGTCTAGGCTACCATATGGTTTCACATTACTAGAATATGGAAATAGGCCTCGGCTACCAATGGTTGCACATTACTAGAACAATATGGAAATTGGCCTAGGCTACTATATGGTTGCACATTACTAGAACAATATGGAAATAGGCCTAGGCTACCATATGGTTTCACATTACTAGAACAATATGGAAATAGGCCTAGGCTACCATATGGTTTCACATTACTAGAACAATATGGAAATAGGCCTAGGCTACTATATGGTTTCACATTACTAGAACAATATGGAAATAGGCCTAGGCTACTATATGGTTGCACATTACCAGAATAATATGGAAATAGGCCTAGGCCAACTACGCATTCCTCAGCTGTAGCCTAAGTTTTTGACTCCTCATTGGATTTTTCCATCTAGGTATTGTTTGCTCAATTTCACTTATTGTGGCCTAAAATATGTGTCATTCAAAATACATCTATGAATGAGAATAGCATAGACTCCTACTTTCATAATTATTCCCATTTAAAAGCTGCAACTTTAGGACATTAAACACTTTACTAGAATAGTTTGGAAAATAGTCTTCAAAACTTGAATTTGTCTTAATGTTTTTTGATATTTTAGATAGTAGGATTAGGCTTTTGGTTGTGTTCGCAATGCATCATTTCTGTCTTGTAATGCTTTGCTCAACTATAAGGTTTGTTCAAATTTCTCATTCGATGTTTATATATTGTTACAGTTTCTTCCATCTCTCTCCTTATAACCTCCTTATAACCTCCCATGTTTTGGGGTTTTCAAAAACAACTGAACATCCGGAGAACTCTGTTAGATTCATTCTTTGCTTGATCATGAAAAGGCAGGAGAAATATAGCATTGATTAAACTGAAAGATTGGCTTAGTAGTCATATTCATATCAAATGGAGAGGGAAAAAAACAAGTGGGCTTGTACAGGAAATAGGAATAAAGATAATTTACTCAGATCGTCAACCATGCGGAAAAGCCTTAATGACGAATCATTTATATTAATAAATTGTCAACTTAGATCCTTCCTAGTTACGAAATGTATTCTAAGTGTTCACCAGTCTGGTTTCATGCCAGGTCATAGCACCATCTCTGCTACAACCTTGGTGTTAAATGATGTGGTAAAGGGTATGGATAGGAGGATACTGATGACCACTCTTTATTGATTCAAAGATTGTCTGCCGTCGGCATCATGTAATTGGTAAATAAAAATTACTTGAAAGACAGGACAGAAGGTGTTTTCCCTTGATATCACGAAAGGTGTCCCACAGGGTTTCTATCTGCAAAAAACATGTACATACACCTGTACGCAGATTTATCATAATGCACTACGCTTTATTATGGGCGATGGGTTCGGTATATATCACTGCATTCTGTAACAGAAAGTAGGCTGGCCCTCTCTGAAGTCTCAGATCGATGCCTTGCTGTATTGTTGTTTATGAAGCCCTCCTGCATAAACTTACGTACCTTACTTCATGGTTAACCTACAGATGTACGAGATACCAGACTCGGTCTCAGGAATGGCTAACTCTGGAGATCCCTTCCATCTCCACTGAGTTAGGTAAATCTGCTTTCAGCTTACTTGTCCAAGGTTATCTAAATGGATGAATTGGTGCCTCTAGGGCTGATTGTTTGTTTTCTATGTGTTTTGCTTTTAGTGTATTGATGTAAATATTGATGTGTATTATTAATGTGTAAAGTGTATATTTATGTTTATGCAGGGCTCATCTGAGAAAGACACATTGGTCTCAGCATGACTCCCTGTTGAAAAAAATTAATAATAGAGGATTATTTAAATATTTGTATAAATACTATGTATTTGAGTATTTCCATATACATGCCAATACTTTCCAAGTGTATTTCCAAATACATTCCCATATTCAACTAGTCTTAAAAAAAAAAATAACATCAAAATACTTACTTCCAAATTTATTTGAAAGTAATTGAAATACCCTAAATAGTATTTCAACCCAAGTCTGACACACGAACGAAAACACAGGCACCAACTAACACAGGCGTGAAAACACAGGCACCAACTAACACAGGCGTGAAAACACAGGCACCAACTAACACAGGCGTGAAAACACAGGCACCAACTAACACAGGAATGAAAACACAGGCACCAACTAACACAGGAGTGAAAATACAGGCACCAACTAACACAGGTGTGAAAACACAGGCACCAACTAACACAGGCGTGAAAACACAGGCACCAACTAACACAGGCGTGAAAACACAGGCACCAACTAACACAGGCACGAAAACACAGGCACCAACTAACACAGGCGTGAAAACACAGGCACCAACTAACACAGGAATGAAAAAACAGGCACCAACTAACACAGGCGTGAAAACACAGGCACCAACTAACACAGGCGTGAAAACACAGGCACCAACTAACACAGATGTGAAAACACAGGCACCAACTAACACAGGTCTGAAAACACAGGCACCAACTAACACAGGTGTGAAAACACAGGCACCAACTAACACAGGCACCAACTAACACAGGCGTGAAAACACAGGCACCAACTAACACAGGAATGAAAAAACAGGCACCAACTAACACAGGAGTGAAAACACAGGCACCAACTAACACAGGTGTAAAATACAGGCACCAACTAACACAGACGTGAAAACACAGGCACCAACTAACACAGGCACCAACTAACACAGGTGTGAAAACACAGGCACCAACTAACACAGGCACCAACTAACACAGGTGTGAAAACACAGGCACCAACTAACACAGGCACCAACTAACACAGGTGTGAAAACACAGGCACCAACTAACACAGGCGTGAAAACACAGGCACCAACTAACACAGGAATGAAAAAACAGGCACCAACTAACACAGGAGTGAAAACACAGGCACCAACTAACACAGGTGTGAAAACACAGGCACCAACTAACACAGGCGTGAAAACACAGGCACCAACTAACACAGGCGTGAACACACACCCACCAATGAATACAGGATTTCAAGAGGAAGCCCAATCTTATCCTCAATATTCTCTCCTCTCGCACTGAATGTATTGTGCTCTCTGTGTCTTTTACTCTCCCTATTCTGTGCACTTCCCCTCAGTTTCATTAGTCTGCTGCAGGAGACAACATACAGACACGAAAGAAGAACAAAATTATACTATACAACACATTCCCTTGACCTGAGATCCAATCAAACCACCATAACAACTCATACAACAGGAGAAGTGTTCACTCTAAACTGTCTCTCTCTCCGCTATCCTCTCCCTTCCAAAACCACTAGAGCACCACAGCCTTCTCAAATATCAATTGTTCCATTTCATTAAATCTTACTCTCTCAGCAGCATTCACCCCTACTTCCACACCACCCCTCCAGATTAGAGATAAATACAGCTGAATGTAACAAGAGTGGGACTCTGGAGTCTAACAATGTGAAGGTTAGTCAAGAACAACATTGTGCTACAAAGGAACAATTTGATAAAGGTTTCTGTTCGGTATTCATGATGAGAACAGTGAGAACGCCACCAAGCATTTGAATGACAAAGCATGGACATTATGGGACATCAGAAGTATTCAACCACAGCTAATTAACACATTGACTGTGTCCCAAATGGCACTCTATTCCCTATGTAGTGTGCTAGCATTGCATTATATAGAGGATAGCCAGATGAATTAACACATTGGGATTCTTAGAATGTAGGAGACTCATTCCCGGGAGAAAACCTTGTAATTACAATGAGTGCAGAAACTACAGACCTTACTTATAGTGTTGGTTCAAACCTATGAGGAGACCTGTGTGTGTGTGTGTGTGTGTGTGTGTGTGTGTGTGTGTGTGTGTGTGTGTGTGTGTGTGTGTGTGTGTGTGTGTGTGTGTGTGTGTGTGTGTGTGTGTGTGTGTGTGTGTGTGAAATGAGTTTTAAATGAGTTTTAATGACTTCAACCTAAGTGTATGTAAACCTCCGACTTCAACTGTATATATACATATATATATATATATATATATATATATATATATACGCACGCACGCACGCACGCACGCACGCACACACACATATACAGTCATGGCAAAAAGGTTTTATATGTCTCCAAAAAGTTTGCTCAGTGTTGATGATGGCAATTTGCATATACTCCAGAATGTCATGAAGAGTGATCAGATTAATTGGAATTCATTGCAAAGTCCCTCTTGACATGAAAATGAACTTAAGCCCTGCCACAAAAGGACCTGCTGCCATCATGTCAGTGATTGTCTCGTTAACACAGGTGAGAGTGTTGACGAGGACAAGGCTGGAGATCACTTTGTCACGTGCCGTCATCATTGCTTTGCACAAAAAGGGCTTCACAGGCAAGGATATTGCTGCTGGTAAGATTGCACCTAAATCAACCATTTATTGGATCATCAAGAACTTCAAGGAGAGAGGTTCAATTGTTGTGAAGAAGTCGTCAGGGCGCCCAAGAAAGTCCAGCAAGCGCCAGGACGTCTCCTAAAGTTGATTCAGCTGCGGGATCGGGGCACCACCAGTGCAGAGCTTGCTCAGGAATGGCAGCAGGCAGGTGTCAGTGCATCTGCACGCACAGTGAGGCGAAGACTTTTGGAGGATGGTCTGGTGTCAAGAAGGGCAGCAAATAAGCCACTTCTCTCCAAGAAAAACATCAGGGACAGACTGATATTCTGCAAAAGGTACAGCTTGGACTGCTGAGGACTGGGGTAGAGTCATTTTCTCTGATGAATCCCCTTTCCGATTGTTTGGGCCATCCGGAAAACACCTTGTCCAGAGAAGACAAGGTGAGCGCTACCATCAGTCCTGTGTCATTCTAACAGTAAAGCACCTCAGACCATTCATGTGTGGGGTTGCTTCTCAGCCAAGGGAGTGGGCTCACTCACAATTTTGCCTAAGAACACAGCCATGAATAAAGAATGGTACCAACAAATCCTCCGAGAGCAACTTCTCCCAACCATCCAAGAACAGTTTGGTGACGACCAATGCCTTTTCCAGCATGATGGAGCACCTTGCCATGAGGCAAAAGTGATAAATAAGTGGCTCGGGGAACAAAACATTGACATTTTGGGTCCATGGCCAGGAAACTCCCCAGACCTTAATCCCATTTAGAACTTGTGGTCGATCCTCAAGAGGCGGGTGGACAAACAAAAACCCACAACTTCTGACAAACTCCAAGCATTGATTATGCAAGAATGGCCTGCCATCAGTCAGGATGTGGCCCAGAAGTTAACTGACAGCATGCCAGGGCGGATTGCAGAGGTCTTGAAAAAGAAGGGTCAACACTGCAAATATTGACTCTTTGCATAAACTGAATGTCATTGTCAACGAAAGCCTTTGACACTTGTAATTATACTTAAGTGTACCATAGTAACTACTGACATAAAGATCTAAGATCACTGAAGCAGCAAACTTTGTGGAGACCAATACTTGTGTCATTCTCAAAACTTTCTCATCAGTTCTAACAATATCGCCACGGCTGTTCTAGCATGGTTATTTGAGAGTGCAGCTAATCTCTGTAGCGTGCAAAAGGTACAGGGATTGGGCAGATTGCTGTCAATTAGAATATCAGCCAGGGCGAATATATATATATATATATATATATATATATATATATATATATATATATATATATATATATATATATATACAGTGGGTAGAACAAGTATTTGATACACTGCCGATTTTGCAGGTTTTCCTACTTACAAAGCATGTAGAGGTCTGTAATTTTTATCATAGGTACACTTCAACTGTGAGAGACGGAATCTAAAACAAAAATCCAGAAAATCACATTGTATGATTTTTAAATAATTAATTAGCATTTTATTGCATGAAATAAGTATTTGATCACCTACCAACCAGTAAGAATTCTGGCTCTCACAGAGCTGTTAGTTTTTCTTTAAGAAGCCCTCCTATTCTCCACTCATTACCTGTATTAACTGCACCTGTTTGAACTCGTTACCTGTATAAAAGACACCTGTCCACACACTCAATCAAACAGACTCCACACACTCAATCAAACAGCTGTGTAAGGACATCAGGGATAAAATTGTAGACCTGCACAAGGCTGGGATGGGCTACAGGACAATAGGCAAGCAGCTTGGTGAGAAGGCAACAACTGTTGGCTCAATTATTAGAAAATGGAAGAAGTTCAAGATGGCGGTCAATCTCCCTCGGTCTGGGGAACAATGCAAGATCTCACATCGTGAGGCATCAATGATCATGAGGAAGGTGAGGGATCAGCCTAGAACTACACGGCAGGACCTGGTCAATGACCTGAAGAGAGCTGGGACCACAGTCTCAAAGAAAACCATTAGTAACACACTACGCCGTCATGGATTAAAATCCTGCAGCGCACGCAAGGTCCCCCTGCTCAAGCCAGCGCTTGTCCAGGCCCGTCTGAAGTTTGCCAATGACCATCTGGATGATCCAGAGGAGGAATGGGAGAAGGTCATGTGGTCTGATGAGACAAAAATAGAGCTTTTTGGTCTAAACTCCACTCGCCGTGTTTGGAGGAAGAAGAAGGATGAGTACAACCCCAAGAACACCATCCCAACAGTGAAGCATGGAGGTGGAAACATCATCCTTTGGGGATGCTTTTCTGCAAAGGGGACAGGACGACTGCACCGTATTGAGGGGAGGATGGATGGGGCCATGTATCGCGAGATCTTGGCCAACAACCTCCTTCCCTCAGTAAGAGCATTGAAGATGGGTCGTGGCTGGGTCTTCCAGCATGACAACGACCCAAAACACACAGCCAGGGCAACTAAGGAGTGGCTCCGTAAGAAGCATCTCAAGGTCCTGGAGTGGCCTAGCCAGTCTCCAGACCTGAACCCAATAGAAAATCTTTGGAGGGAGCTGAAAGTCCATATGGCCCAGCGACAGCCCCGAAACCTGAAGGATCTGGAGAAGGTCTGTATGGAGGAGTGGGCCAAAACCCCTGCTGCAGTGTGAGCAAACCTGGTCAAGAACTACAGGAAACGTATGATCTCTGTAATTGCAAACAAAGGTTTCTGTACCAAATATTAAGTTCTGCTTTTCTGATGTATCAAATACTTATGTCATGCAATAAAATGCAAATTAATTACTTAAAAATCATACAATGTGATTTTCTGGATTTTTGTTTTAGATTCCGTCACTCACAGTTGAAGTGTACCTATGATAAAAATTACAGACTTCTACATGCTTTGTAAGTAGTAAAACCTGCAAAATCAGCAGTGTATCAAATACTTGTTCTCCCCACTGTATATATATATATATATATACACACACATGTGCCTTGAACGTGTGCATGGCATCATGAAATCAGGAGAATACCAAGGTATTTTGGAGCACAATGTCGGACCCAGTGTCAAAAAGCTGGGTCTCCGTCGAAGGTCATGCGTCTTCCAGCAGGACAAACACACTTCAAAAAGCACCCAGGAATGGTTCAAGACAAAATGCTGGACTGTTCTGAAGTGGCCAGTATGAGTCCAGATCTAAACAGATCTGAAAACAGCAGTTAGGAGAAGACACCCTTCTAATCTGGCAAACTGACAGTACAGAGGAGCAGGAAGCTCATCCATGGCTACAGGAAGGAAGGTTCTGTAATATTAACAGTGAAATAAAGAATTGAACGAACCAAAAAAAGTGCAAGGGTGTCAATATTTTTATCCACGACTATGTATGGACCGGTAATTTACAGCAGACAAAATGGAGATGACAACTGAAAACCATATAGTAGTAAAGAACTGAAGTTCTGGTAAAGTAAAGTTACATCTGTTTAAGAACAGTCTCTCTCTTACTTCAGAGAGGGTGAATCTAACCTGCGACCTAAACACATTTATCTAGTCCAAAAAGAACAACTCAATTTCCCTCCCTGCATAAATTTGGTTGTTAAATATAGCCAAGTTCAAACTGAGCAGAGACGTCAGAAAATAATAAAGAGAAGACAGTTTTGGAATACAAATGCCGGAGTCTGAGATCTGGTCTGAGGCTGGGGTATATAGATGGGGCATGAGGCTGGGCTGGATCTGGTCTGAGGCTAGGGTATACAGATGAGGTATGAGGCTGGGCTGGATCTGGTCTGAGGCTAGGGTATACAGATGAGGTATGAGGCTGGGCTGGATCTGGTCTGAGGCTGGGGTATACAGATGAGGTATGAGGCTGGGCTGGATCTGGTCTGAGGCTGGGGTATACAGATGGGGCATGAGGCTGGGCTGGATCTGGTCTGAGGCTAGGGTATACAGATGAGGTATGAGGCTGGGCTGGATCTGGTCTGAGGCTGGGGTATACAGATGGGGAATGAGACTGGGCTGGATCTGGTCTGAGGCTGGGGTATACAGATGGGGCATGAGGCTGGGCTGGATCTGGTCTGAGGCTAGGGTATACAGATGGGGAATGAGGCTGGGATAGATCTGGTCTGAGGATAGGGTATACAGATGGGGCATGAGGCTGGGCTGGATCTGGTCTGAGGCTGGGGTATACAGATGAGACATGAGGCTGGGCTGGATCTGGTCTGAGGCTGGGGTATACAGATGGGGAACGAGACTGGGCTGGATCTGGTCTGAGGCTGGGGTATACAGATGGGGCATGAGACTGGGCTGGATCTGGTCTGAGGTTGGGGTATACAGATGGGGCATGAGGCTGGGCTGGATCTGGTCTGAGGCTAGGGTATACAGATGGGGCATCAGGCTGGGCTGGATCTGGTCTGAGGCTAGGTTATACAGATGAGGCATGAGGCTGGGCTGGATCTGGTCTGAGGCTAGGGTATACAGATGGGGCATCAGGCTGGGCTGGATCTGGTCTGAGGCTAGGGTATACAGATGGGGAATGAGGCAGGGCTGGATCTGGTCTGAGGCTAGGGTATACAGATGGGGCATGAGGCTGGGCTGGATCTGGTCTGAGGCTAGGGTATACAGATGGGGCATCAGGCTGGGCTGGATCTGGTCTGAGGCTAGGGTATACAGATGGGGCACGAGGCTGGGCTGGATCTGGTCTGAGGCTGGGGTAAACAGATGGGGCACGAGGCTGGGCTGGATCTGGTCTGAGGCTAGGGTATACAGATGGGGCATGAGGCTGGGCTGGATCTGGTCTGAGGCTAGGGTATACAGATGGGGCATGAGGCTAGGTTGGATCTGGTCTGAGGCTAGGGTATACAATGGGGCATGAGGCTGGGCTGGATCTGGTCTGAGGCTAGGGTATACAGATGGGGCATCAGGCTGGGCTGGATCTGGTCTGAGGCTGGGGTATACAGATGGGGCATGAGGCTGGGCTGGATCTGGTCTGAGGCTGGGGTATACAGATGAGACATGAGGCTGGGCTGGATCTGGTCTGAGGCTAGGGTATACAGATGAGGCATGAGGCTGGGCTGGATCTGGTCTGAGGCTAGGGTATACAGATGGGGCATCAGGCTGGGCTGGATCTGGTCTGAGGCTGGGGTATACAGATGAGACATGAGGCTGGGCTGGATCTGGTCTGAGGCTGGGGTATACAGATGGGGAACGAGGCTGGGCTGGATCTGGTCTGAGGCTGGGGTAAACAGATGGGGCACGAGGCTGGGCTGGATCTGGTCTGAGGCTAGGGTATACAGATGGGGCATGAGGCTGGGCTGGATCTGGTCTGAGGCTAGGGTATACAGATGGGGCATGAGGCTAGGTTGGATCTGGTCTGAGGCTAGGGTATACAAATGGGGCATGAGGCTGGGCTGGATCTGGTCTGAGGCTAGGGTATACAGATGGGGCATCAGGCTGGGCTGGATCTGGTCTGAGGCTGGGGTATACAGATGGGGAATGAGGCTGGGCTGGATCTGGTCTGAGGATGGGGTATACAGATGAGACATGAGGCTGGGCTGGATCTGGTCTGAGGCTAGGGTATACAGATGAGGCATGAGGCTGGGCTGGATCTGGTCTGAGGCTAGGGTATACAGATGGGGCATCAGGCTGGGCTGGATCTGGTCTGAGGCTGGGGTATACAGATGGGGTATCAGGCTGGGCTGGATCTGGTCTGAGGCTAGGGTATACAGATGGGGCATGAGGCTGGGCTGGATCTGGTCTGAGGCTAGGGTATACAGATGGGGCATCAGGCTGGGTTGGATCTGGTCTGAGGCTGGGGTATACAGATGGGGTATCAGGCTGGGCTGGATCTGGTCTGAGGCTAGGGTATACATATGGGGAATCAGGCTGGGCTGGATCTGGTCTGAGGCTAGGGTATACAGATGGGGCATGAGGCTGGGCTGGATCTGGTCTGAGGCTAGGGTATACAGATGGGGCATGAGGCTGGGCTGGATCTGGTCTGAGGCTAGGGTATACAGATGGGGCATGGGTCTGGCTGTAGGGAATAGAACTAGGTCTGAGTCTAGGTCTGGTCCAGGTCTGTCTCCCTCATCCCTGGCCTTAAGAGTATAGGACTAGGTCTGAGTCTAGGTCTGGTCCAGGTCTGTCTCCCTCTGCCCTGGCCTTAAGAGTATAGGACTAGGTCTGAGTCTAGGTCTGGTCCAGGTCTGTCTCCCTCTGCCCTGGCCTTAAGAGTATAGGACTAGGTCTGAGTCTAGGTCTGGTCCAGGTCTGTCTCCCTCTGCCCTGGCCTTAAGAGTATAGGACTAGGTCTGAGTCTAGGTCTGGTCCAGGTCTGTCTCCCTCTGCCCTGGCCTTATCCTGCTCTGTGAAGAGATGAAGGCCAGTGAATTCTGATTCCACCTCTATAACCTAAAGTAATGAGAGGATCTCATACTCTGGTGGCTCCTGCTTCCCCCCGGCGGGCCAGATGCCAGCCAGACGCCAGCCAGACGCCAGCCAGCCAGACGCCAGCCAGACGCCAGCCAGACGCCAGCCAGACGCCAGCCAGATGCCAGCCAGCCAGACGCCAGCCAGACGCCAGCCAGACGCCAGCCAGACGCCAGCCAACCAGACGCCAGCCAACCAGACGCCAGCCAGACGCCAGCCAGACGCCAGCCAGACGCCAGCCAGACGCCAGCCAGACGCCAGCCAGACGCCAGCCAGACGCCAGCCAGACGCCAGCCAGCCAGACGCCAGCCAGACGCCAGCCAGACGCCAGCCAGACGCCAGCCAGACGCCAGCCAGACACCAGCCAGACACCAGCCAGACGCCAGCCAGACGCCAGCCAGCCAGCGCTCTGTTAAAGGCCACACTGACCTTCCGCTGATAGGAGATGACACAGAGCAGTCAGGGTGTGTGTGTGTGTGCACGCGATCACTCTGACAGATGGACAGACTAATTATCATTCAGACAGACAGGAAGAGAGATATGGTCAGACGAGAGAGAGAGAGAGAGAGAGAGAGAGAGAGAGAGAAGGGAAGGGAAGTGAGGGGTGAGAAAGATGGAGAGGAAGAGGGAAAGTAGAGGGAAAGGACCACAGGTGTCTTGTGTGAATTTAAGTATGCTCCCTCTAATTCTCTCTCTCTCCTACTCTACCTCCCCTCCTGGAGGACCTGAGCCTTAGGACCATGCTTCAGGACCACCTGCCCTGATGACTCCTAGCTGTCCCCAGTCCACCTGGTCGTGCTACTGCACCGGTTACTGCCTGCGGTTATGGAAACCTGACCTGTTCATTGGACATGCCACCTTGTCCTAGACCTGCTGTTTTCATCTCGCTCTCTCTCTAACGCATCTAAATGCCTGGCTATGAAAAGCCAAGTGACATTCACTCCTGATGTATTTACCTGTTGCAACCTCTACAACCACTATGATTATTATTGACCCTGCTGGTCATCTATGAACATTTGAGTTTTTCCTAACCAACGTGCTTCTACATCTGCATTACTTGCTGATGTAAAAAGGGCTTTATAAATACATTAGATTTGATTTTTGATTTGAGAGAGACAGGACAGGAGAGTGGAGAGAGAGGAGAGAGGGAGAGAGAGGAGAGAGGGAGCAAGGATAGAGAGGAGAGAGGGAGCAAGGATAGAGAGGAGAGAGGGAGCAAGGATAGAGAGGAGAGAGGGAGCAAGGATAGAGAGGAGAGAGGGAGCAAGGATAGAGAGGAGAGAGGGAGGAAGGATAGAGAGGAGAGAGGGAGGAAGGATAGAGAGGAGAGAGGGAGCAAGGATAGAGAGGAGAGAGGGAGCAAGGATAGAGAGGAGAGAGGGAGGAAGGATAGAGAGGAGAGAGGGAGGAAGGATAGAGAGGAGAGAGGGAGGAAGGATAGAGAGGAGAGAGGGAGGAAGGATAGAGAGGAGAGAGGGAGCAAGGATAGAGAGGAGAGAGGGAGCAAGGATAGAGAGGAGAGAGGGAACACTCACCATTGATCCTGCTGACCAACTCCTCCAGAGCCTTGACTTTCCTCTGGATACCCGGCTGGGCAAATGTGTAGTTGTCCTTGATTGGAGAGATGGACAAGAAAGAAAGAAAGAAAGAAAGAAAGAAAGAAAGAAAGAAAGAAAGAAAGAAAGAAAGAAAGAAAGAAAGAAAGAAAGAAAGAAAGAAAGAAAGAAAGAAAGAAAGAAAGAAAGAAAGAAAGAAAGAAAGAAAGAAAGAAAGAAAGAAAGAAAGAAAGAAAGAAAGAAAGAAAGAAAGAAAGAAAGAAAGAAAGAAAGAAAGAAAGAAAGAAAGAAAGAAAGAAAGAAAGAAAGAAAGAGAGAGAGAGAGAGAGAGAGAGAGAGAGAGAGAGAGAGAGAGAGAGAGAGAGAGAGAGAGAGAGAGAGAGAGAGAGAGAGAGAGAGAGAGAGAGAGAGAGAGATTAATTCCACAGCAAGGTGAGGCCTGACTGACTAGGGGTGATGGCTGCACTATTATCGGAATGAGGAAAAGTAAAGACGACACATGAACAAACACCTGTGTATTACTAGCTGAGGGACACTGACACACAGAGCATACACAGGAGTCTCTTTCAAGGGTGAGCAGCTAGCTACCACAGCTAGTGATCTCCATGTGACACACAGAGCACACACAGGAGTCTCTTTCAAGGGTGAGCAGCTAGCTACCACAGCTAGTGATCTCCATGTGACACACAGAGCATACACAGGAGTCTCTTTCAAGGGTGAGCAGCTAGCTACCACAGCTAGTGATCTCCATGTGACACACAGAGCATACACAGGAGTCTCTTTCAAGGGTGAGCAGCTAGCTACCACAGCTAGTGATCTCCATGTGACACACAGAGACAGAGAACGAGAGAAGGAGAGAGAGAGTATATAGATATATTTATATTTATATAGATCTTCTATTGTGTTATTGACTGTACGTTTGTTTATCCCATGTGTAACTCTGTGTTGTTTTTGTCGCACTGCTTTGCTTTGTCTTGGCCAGGTCACAGTTGTAAATGAGAACTCCCTAGTGTGACCTCTATATAAAGGTGAAATAAAACCTACCTGGTTAAATAAAGGTGAAATAAAACCTACCTGGTTAAATAAAGGTGAAATAAAACCTACCTGGTTAAATAAAGGTGAAATATATAAAAAAATAAAAAAAAACATGCTGACAGGAGATTAAATGCAAAATTACAGTCTTAATGCAAATATCAGCCTGTAGGGCTTAAAGAGGCTGAACTCACTGATGTTGCATCCGTTTTGTGACTAGAATGTATGTGTAGAATGGATGTGTATGATGTATGTGTATGATGTATGTGTATGATGTATGTGTAGAATGTATGTGTATGATGTATGTGTATGATGTATGTGTATGATGTATGTGTATGATGTATGTGTATGATGTATGTGTAGAATGTATGTGTATGATGTATGTGTATGATGTATGTGTATGATGTATGTGTATGATGCATGTGTATGATGTATGTGTAGAATGTATGTGTATGATGTATGTGTATAATGTATGTGTATGATGTATATGTAGAATGTATGTGTATGATGTATGTGTATGATGTATGTGTAGAAATGTATGTGTATGATGTATGTGTATGATGTATGTGTATGATGTATGTGTATGATGTATGTGTAGAATGTATGTGTATGATGTATGTGTATGATGTATGTGTAGAATGTATGTGTATGATGTATGTGTATGATGTATGTGTATAATGTATGTGTATGATGTATGTGTAGAATGTATGTGTATGATGTATGTGTATGATGTATGTGTATAATGTATGTGTAAGCTGTATGTGTATGATATATGTGTATAATGTATGTGTATGATGTATGTGTATGATGTATGTGTATAATGTATGTGTAAGCTGTATGTGTATGATATATGTGTATAATACATGTGTATGATGTATGATGTATAATGTATGTGTATGATGTATGTGTAGAATGTATGTGTATGATGTATGTGTATGATGTATGTGTATGATGTATGTGTATAATGTATGTGTATGATGTATGTGTATAATGTATGTGTATGATGTATGATGTATAATGTATGTGTATGATGTATGATGTATGTGTATAATGTATGACTACTGCCAATACCACATAAGTCGTTTTTTGGTCCAGTTCCTCTTAAAGTTCTGAGACTATTATGCATGCAATGTCACCTTTAGCCACAGTATGAATAGATGACAGTTCTTGAAGAGCAAAGACCATTACGCAACCATTGAAGTCACTTTTAGCCACAGTATGAATAGATGATACCTTTTGAAGAGCTAATGATGTCTCCTTATAGCATAGTGAAGAGAATATCCATCTAATGGGGACAAGTAAGACCAGCTTTATATAACAAGCTCCATTTAGAGAGTTTGTGGGTGTGTTAACAACATAGGCCAACAGTAATTGGAAATTGAAAAGTCACTTTTGTTTGAGGTTTGTCCTAATATACTATCATTGGAAGTGGACTTTACATAGTGGAGCAAGTCACGTTCATTTGACATGTACAGACAAGCCCAGTTTTTATCCTAATGTACATTTAAGCAATCAAATCATTTCTTATTTGATTAAGGGCTTCGGGGACGAAAAGCAACAAATTCACAGCAGGCCTTGGATCAGATCTACCCTGCATTTACCAAACTAGCGAGAGACAGTGACAGGGTAACAGGTAGTGACAGGGTAACAGGTAGAGACAGTGACAGGGTAACAGGTAGATACAGTGACAGGGTAACAGGTAGAGACAGTGACAGGGTAACAGGTAGAGACAGTGACAGGGTAACAGGTAGAGACAGTGACAGGGTAACAGGTAGAGACAGTGACAGGGTAACAGGTAGAGACAGTGACAGGGTAACAGGTAGAGACGGTAACAGGTAGTGACAGGGTAACAGGTAGAGACAGTGACAGGGTAACAGGTAGAGACAGTGACAGGATAACAGGTAGAGACAGTGACAGGGTAACAGGTAGATACAGTGACAGGGTAACAGGTAGAGACAGTGACAGGGTAACAGGTAGAGACAGTGACAGGGTAACAGGTAGAGACAGTGACAGGGTAACAGGTAGAGACAGTGACAGGGTAACAGGTAGATACAGTGACAGGGTAACAGGTAGAGACGGTAACAGGTAGTGACAGGGTAACAGGAAGAGACAGTGACAGGGTAACAGGTAGAGACAGTGACAGGGTAACAGGTAGAGACAGTGACAGGGTAACAGGTAGAGACAGTGACAGGGTAACAGGTAGAGACAGTGACAGGGTAACAGGTAGAGACAGTGACAGGATAACAGGTAGAGACAGTGACAGGGTAACAGGTAGATACAGCGACAGGGTAACAGGTAGTGACAGGGTAACAGGTAGAGACAGTGACAGGGTAACAGGTAGACAGTGACAGGGTAACAGGTAGAGACAGGGTAAACAGACAGGGACAGGGTAAACAGACAGGGGGAGCGAGGGGTAAACGACCTTCAGGCTCAGCTGGCTCAGCAGGCTCAGCTGTACATCCTGCATTGAGCGTTCTGGGGCCTGAGTGTTGTTGCCATGAATACAGGAGTGGCTCTGGATACAACACACTACTGACAGAGGAGGAGAGAGATGGAGAGGGTGGGTGGGGAGACAGAGGTAAAGAAAGAACGAGAGAGATGGAGGGAAACCTTGGCCTACCATCACCTCTCCCTTCACTGTGACGTCCCTGCTATAAGAAGCTACTTCAAGAAAATAATACACTATGTAGAATATACAATGACAAGGATTTCACATAGGCTGACACATAGAACTTATATTTCAATGGCTGACATGGATTCATGTCATCAAAACTGAGTGGCATCTGAATTCACTGTAAGCTCCGGTGCTGTATTTAGACATGTGTTCAAGCTCCGGTGCTGTATTTAGACATGTGTTCAAGCTCCGGTGCTGTATTTAGACATGTGTTCAAGCTCCGGTGCTGTATTTAGACATGTGTTCAAGCTCCGGTGCTGTATTTAGACATGTGTTCAAGCTCCGGTGCTGTATTTAGACATGTGTTCAAGCTCCGGTGCTGTATTTAGACATGTGTTCAAGCTCCGGTGCTGTATTTAGACATGTGTTCAAGCTCCGGTGTTACTGAGGGCCATTTAAACCTCCAGAGCCCTTCATTCCTCGATTATAAATGTACTTCTATATTTTAACCATCCTTAGTTTTTTCCTCCCTCTCTCCCTCCCTAGTGTAACCTCTCCTCCTTCCTTCCTCACTCCCTCCCTAGTGTTACCTCTACTCCGTCCTCAATCCCTCCCTCCCTCCCTAGTGTGACCTCTATACTCCTCCCCCCCCCTCCCTAGTGTGACCTCTCCTCCTTCCTCACTCCCTCCCTCCCTAGTGTGACCTCTCCTCCTTCCTTCCTCCCTCCCTCCCTCCCTCCCTCCCTCCCTCCCTAGTGTGACCTCTACTCCCTCCCTCCCTCCCTAGTGTTACCTCTACTCCTTCTCTCCCCCCCTAGTGTGACCTCTACTCCTTACTCCCTCCCTCCCTAGTGTGACCTCTACTCCTCCCTCCCTCCCTCACTCACTCCCTAGTGTGACCTCTCCTCCTTCCTCACTCCCTCCCTCCATCCATCCCTAGTGTGACCTCTACTCCTCATCTAACTCCAATCAGCAAGTCAGTCAATTCCCTACAGGACCAGACCAGATAGTAATCTCCCTAACCTAACCACATTAAACAGACCAGATAGTAATCTCCCTAACCTAACCACATTAAACAGACCAGATAGTAATCTCCCTAACCTAACCACATTAAACAGACCAGATAGTAATCTCCCTAACCTAACCACATTAAACAGACCAGATAGTAATCTCCCTAACCTAACCACATTAAACAGACCAGATAGTAATCTCCCTAACCTAACCACATTAGACAGACCAGATAGTAATCTCCCTAACCTAACCACATTAAACAGACCAGATAGTAATCTCCCTAACCTAACCACATTAAACAGACCAGATAGTAATCTCCCTAACCTAACCACATTAAACAGACCAGATAGTAATCTCCCTAACCTAACCACATTAAACAGACCAGATAGTAATCTCCCTAACCTAACCACATTAAACAGACCAGATAGTAATCTCCCTAACCTAACCACATTAAACAGACCAGATAGTAATCTCCCTAACCTAACCACATTAAACAGACCAGATAGTAATCTCCCTAACCTAACCACATTAAACAGACCAGATAGTAATCTCCCTAACCTAACCACATTAAACAGACCAGATAGTAATCTCCCTAACCTAACCACATTAAACAGACCAGATAGTAATCTCCCTAACCTAACCACATTAGACAGACCAGATAGTAATCTCCCTAACCTAACCACATTAAACAGACCAGATAGTAATCTCCCTAACCTAACCACATTAAACAGACCAGATAGTAATCTCCCTAACCTAACCACATTAAACAGACCAGATAGTAATCTCCCTAACCTAACCACATTAGACAGACCAGATAGTAATCTCCCTAACCTAACCACATTAAACAGACCAGATAGTAATCTCCCTAACCTAACCACATTAAACAGACCAGATAGTAATCTCCCTAACCTAACCACATTAAACAGACCAGATAGTAATCTCCCTAACCTAACCACATTAAACAGACCAGATAGTAATCTCCCTAACCTAACCACATTAGACAGACCAGATAGTAATCTCCCTAACCTAACCACATTAAACAGACCAGATAGTAATCTCCCTAACCTAACCACATTAAACAGACCAGATAGTAATCTCCCTAACCTAACCACATTAAACAGACCAGATAGTAATCTCCCTAACCTAACCACATTAAACAGACCAGATAGTAATCTCCCTAACCTAACCACATTAGACAGACCAGATAGTAATCTCCCTAACCTAACCACATTAGACAGACCAGATAGTAATCTCCCTAACCTAACCACATTAAACAGACCAGATAGTAATCTCCCTAACCTAACCACATTAAACAGACCAGATAGTAATCTCCCTAACCTAACCACATTAGACAGACCAGATAGTAATCTCCCTAACCTAACCACATTAAACAGACCAGATAGTAATCTCCCTAACCTAACCACATTAAACAGACCAGATAGTAATCTCCCTAACCTAACCACATTAGACAGACCAGATAGTAATCTCCCTAACCTAACCACATTAAACAGACCAGATAGTAATCTCCCTAACCTAACCACATTAGACAGACCAGATAGTAATCTCCCTAACCTAACCACATTAAACAGACCAGATAGTAATCTCCCTAACCTAACCACATTAAACAGACCAGATAGTAATCTCCCTAACCTAACCACAGTGAGAGTTCTGAATCCCCTTAGTTTATTACAGTGAGATATCTAGTTTGATGGGCTAAGGACTGATTTATTAGAGAGAGTAGGGTTTGAGACGTTCTGTATCCTGCACACGTGCAGTAGCCATGTCCTCAGGTCAACAGACCATAATATGCTGCCCAGGCACAGCTGGTCTCCCAGGTTACTGCCTTCCACTCTGTGCCCTTCATCTTTCTACCTGCCTCTTTCTCTGTGCCTAAATGCAATTACCTGTTGACAGTGAGCAGTAGGCCAGTTTGAATCATGCATTAAGACCAATAATTATATCAGCTTTAAGACCCCCTGCTTGAATGAAGTAGCTACTGTACCTCTCTCTCTCTTTGGTCCACTGGAAGAGCTGCTCCATGCTTCATGCAGGGAGTCGTACATAGGGAGGGAATATGATTTCCCATAGGCCTAACGGATACATGCTCACTCTATGGCATTCCTTTTTCACATGTACTGTATATAGCACTTTTTGGTAGTGCTCAAAGCAGTTGAAGTCGGAAGTTTACATACATCTTAGCCATATACATTTAAAGTCAGTTTTTCACAATTCCTGACATTTAATCCTAGTAAAAATTCCCTGTCTTAGGTCAGTTAGGATCACCACTTTATTTTAAGAATGTGAAATGTCAGAATAATAGTAGAGAGAATTTATTTTAGCTTTTATTTCTTTCATCACATTCCCAGTGGGTCAGAAGTTTACATACACTCAATTAGTATTTGGTAGCATTGCCTTTAAATTGTTTAACTTGGGTCGTTTCGAGTAGCCTTCCACAAGCTTCCCACAATAAGTTGGGTGAATTCCTCCTGACAGAACTGGTGTAACTGAATCAGGTTTGAATGCCTCCTTGCTCGCACAAGCTTTTTCAGTTCTGCCCACACATTTTCTATAAGATTGAGGTCAGGGCTTTGTGATGGCCACTCCAATACCTTGACTTTGTTGTCCTTAAGCCATTTTGACACACTTTGGAAGTATGCTTGGGGTCATTGTCCATTTGGAAGACTCATTTGCGACCAAACTTTAACTTCCTGACTGATGTCTTGAGATGTTGCTTCAATATATCCACATAATTTTCCTTCCTCATGATGCCATCTATTTTGTGAAGTGCACCAGTCCCTCCTGCAGAAAAGCCCCCCCACAACATGATGCTGCCACACCCATGCTTCACGGTTGGGATGGTGTATACAATATTGCACGTGATATGATATAACAACTGTACATGAATATGTATATACAGACCTGAATAAATAAATAAGTCCTGAGTGAATGAGTGATTACAGACCAGTTAGACTCACGGATGGATGCATAATTGTTAAACTAGGTCCTAACACCCCAACAGTTCCAGGTCTATGTTGCCGACGGCATGGCACCCCAGTGAGGTATTATATAGTCTAATAGCCGCCGGCGTATTATTATCTGTAGTAGAAAGTGATGGGTTAGAAGAAGCCTGCATAACCAACACATAAAGTAAAATAAATAATAATATTTGTTGTCTTCTTCTAATGTCTCTTAAGGGGAATGTAATCTAAAAGTAACTGAATGTATCCAAAAGTGACCTTACTGATTACAATTGTGGACAGGTAACTAGTAACTGTAATGGATTACATTTAGAAAGTAACCTTCCCAACCCTGAGGCTAAGCATGCTTAACACCTGGCATACTGCAGAGCACTAGGGAAGTAGGGAGTGAGGCCACAGTAACCTACCCAACCCTGAGGCTAAGCATGCTTAACACCTGGCATACTGCAGAGCACTAGGGAAGTAGGGAGTGAGGCCACAGTAACCTACCCAACCCTGAGGCTAAGCATGCTTAACACCTGGCATACTGCAGAGCACTAGGGAAGTAGGGAGTGAGGCCACAGTAACCTTCCCAACCCTGAGGCTAAGCATGCTCAACACCTGGCATACTGCAGAGCACTAGGGAAGTAGGGAGTGAGGCCACAGTGCAAGTGTAAGGGTTATGGTACACTTAACCTGACCCATAGCACTCAGATATGCAATCTGGTTTCCGAGCTGGTCATGGGTGCACCTCAGCTACGCTCAAGGTACTAAACGATATCATAACCGCCATTGATAGAAGACAGTACTGTGCAGCCGTCTACAGCGACCTGGCCAAGGCTTTCGACTCTGTCAATCACCGCATTCTTATTGGCAGACTCAACAGCCTTGGTTTCTCAAGTGACTGCCTCGCCTGGTTCACCAACTACTTATCAGACAGAGTTCAGTGTGTCAAATCAGAGGGCCTGCTGTCCGGTCCCCTGGCAGTCTCTATGGGGGTGCCACAGGGTTCAATTCTTGGGCCAACCCTATTCTCTATACACATCAACGATGTCGCTCTCGCTGCTGGTGACTGATCCATCTCTACGCAGACGACACCATTCTGTGTACATCTGGCCCCTCTTTGGACACTGTGTTAACTAACCTTCAAACAAGCTTCAATGCAATACAACACTCCTTCCGTGGCTCCAACTGCTCTTAAATGCTAGTAAGACTAAAAGCATGCTCTTCAATAGAACGTTGCCCGCACCCGCCCACCGGACTATCATCACTACCCTCGACGGGTCTGACTTAGAATATGTGGACACCTACAAATACCTAGGCGTCTGGTTAGACTGTAAACTCAACTTCCAGACTCACATCAACCATCTCCAATCCAAAATTAAATCTAGAATCTGCTTCCTATTTCGCAACAAAGCCTCCTTCACTCATGCTGCCAAACATGCCCTTGTAAAACTTACCATCCTACCGATCCTTGACTTCGGCGATGTCATTTACAAAATAGCCTCCAACACTCTACTCAGCAAATTGGATGTAGTCTATCACAGTGCCATCCGTTTTGTCACCAAAGCCCCATATACTACCCACCACTGCGACCTGTATTCTCTCGTTGGCTGGGTCTCACTACATATTCGTCGCCAAACCCACTGGCTCCAGGTCATCTATAAGTCTTCATTAGGTAAATCCCCACCTTATCTCAGCTCGCTGGTCACCATAGCAACACCTACCCGTAGCATGCGCTCCAGCAGGTACAGTGGGGAGAACAAGTATTTGATACACTGCCAATTTTGCAGGTTTTCCTACTTACAAAGCATGTAGAGGTCTGTAATCATAGGTACACTTTTATCATAGGTACACTTCAACTGTGAGAGACGGAATCTAAAACAAAAATCCAGAAAATCACATTGTATGATTTTTAAATAATTAATTTGCATTTTATTGCATGACATAAGTATCTGATCACCTACCAACCAGTAAGAATTCCGGCTCTCACAGACCTGTTCGTTTTTCTTTAAGAAGCCCTCCTGTTCTCCACTCATTACCGGTATTAACTGCACCTGTTTGAACTCGTTACCTGTATAAAAGACACCTGTCCACACACTCAATCAAACAGACTCCAACCTCTCCACAATGGCCAAGACCAGAGAGCTGTGTAAGGACATCAGGGATACAATTGTAGACCTGCACAAGGCTGGGATGGGCTACAGGACAATAGGCAAGCAGCTTGGTGAGAAGGCAACAACTGTTGGCGCAATTATTAGAAAATGGAAGAAGTTCAAGATGACGGTCAATCTCCCTCGGTCTGGGGCGCCATGCAAGATCTCACCTCGTAGGGCATCAATGATCATGAGGAAGGTGAGGGATCAGCCCAGAACTACACGGCAGGACCTGGTCAATGACCTGAAGAGAGCTGGGACCACAGTCTCAAAGAAAACCATTAGTAACACACTATGCCGTCATGGATTAAAATCCTGCAGCGCACACAAGGTCCCTCTGCTCAAGCCAGCGCATGTCCAGGCCCGTCTGAAGTTTGCCAATGACCATCTGGATGATCCAGAGGAGGAATGGGAGGTCATGTGGTCTGATGAGACAAAAATAGAGCTTTTTGGTCTAAACTCCACTCGCCGTGTTTGGAGGAAGAAGAAGGATGAGTACAACCCCAAGAACACCATCCCAACCGTGAAGCATGGAGGTGGAAACATCATTCTTTGGGGATGCTTTTCTGCAAAGGGGACAGGACGACTGCACCATATTGAGGGGAGGATGGATGGGGCCATGTATCGCAAGATCTTGGCCAACAACCTCCTTCCCTCAGTAAGAGCATTGAAGATCGGTCGTGGCTGGGTCTTCCAGCATGACAACAACCCGAAACACACAGCCAGGGCAACTAAGGAGTGGCTCCGTAAGAAGCATCTCAAGGTCCTGGAGTGGCCTAGCCAGTCTCCAGACCTGAACCCAATAGAAAATCTTTGGAGGGAGCTGAAAGTCCGTATTGCCCAGCGACAGCCCCGAAACCTGAAGGATCTGGAGAAGGTCTGTATGGATGAGTGGGCCAAAATCCCTGCTGTAGTGTGTGCAAACCCGGTCAAGAACTACAGGAAACGTATGATCTCTGTAATTGCAAACAAAGGTTTCTGTACCAAATATTAAGTTCTGCTTTTCTGATGTATCAAATACTAAAATGCAAATTAATTACTTAAAAATCATACAATGTGATTTTCTGGATTTTTGTTTTAGATTCCGTCACTCACAGTTGAAGAGTACCTATGATAAAAATTACAGACTTCTACATGCTTTGTAAGTAGGAAAACCTGCAAAATCGGCAGTGTATCAAATACTTGTTCTCCCCACTGTATATCTCACTGGCCACCCCCAAAGCCAACACCTCCTTTGGCCGCCATTCCTTCCAGTTCTCTTCTGCCAATGACTGGAACGAATTGCAAAAATCCTTGAAGCTAGAGGTTCCTATCTCCCTCACTAACTTTAAGCTTCAGCTGTCAGAGCTGCTTATCGATCACTGCACCTGTATATAGCCCTTCTGTAAATAGCCCACACTACTACCTCATCTCCATATATATATTTTTTAAACTTCTGCTCAATTTATTACCTTACTGCATTTTGCACTACATTTGCACACTCTGTATATAGATTTTCTATAGTGTTACTGACTGTACGTTTGTTTATCTCATGTGTAACTCTGTGTTGTTGTTTTTTTTGTCACACTGCTTTGCTTTGTCTTGGCCAGGTCACAGTTGTAAATGAGAACTTGTTCTCAACTGACCTACCTGGTTAAATAAAGGCTCAGTCAGAGGTCAGAATGAACACTGTGATGCTGTCTGTCATCGGTTTCTGCCCCTCCCTCTCTCTATCACTTTATCTATTGACCTCTCTCTCCATCACACGCTCTCCTCCCTCGCTGTACTGCCCTCCCTCGCTGTACTGCCCTCCCTCGCTGTACTGCCCTTCCTCACTGTACTGCCCTCCCTCGCTGTACTGCCGTCCCTCGCTGTACTGCCCTCCCTCGCTGTACTGCCGTCCCTCGCTGTGTTGCCCTCCCTCGCTGTACTGCCCTCCCTCGTTGTACTGCCGTCCCTCGCTGTATTGCCCTCTCTCTCAATCACTCTCCTTCTATCCCTTCCTCCCTCACACCATCCCTCCCTTCTTCTTCCTCCCCTCTCCCTCCATTTCTCTCTCCCCATCTCTCCTCTAGACTGTCTGTGATAAAGTACTTCACTGTCTGCCCTCACCAACAATGACAACAATTCCCCTTTTCATCCCAGGAATGACAAGTCTCACCATCGATGTTTTCAGGGCTGCCATTTCTTTCCCTTTGTATTATGTTAGTGGCTAAAGAATGTAGGAAACAATCTTTGGAGACTGAGGCTATTTATTGTGTGTGTGTTAACGCCTATCAACAAAGTGAACACCTGTCTGTCGCTGGAGGCGTCTGTTACAGAGATGACAGCTAGAGATAACCCTGAGTCACAATAGACCTGTTGAACACCAGGCTGTATACACACACACACACATACACACACACCACAACAAATACACAGGAGGCATGCTGAGGAGGACAAAGCCGTATTGACGCACCTCCATCAACCTTCTCTCCAACTAACTCTCCCTCTGCTGACTGGCGGATGGTTGTGTGTGTGTGTGTGTGTGTGTGTGTGTGTCTTCAGGGATAACCTGGCTGTTGTTTGGGAACACTCAGTGATCATGGGTTTATCTGAGAACCGGTCCTCTCCTCTTCTCCCCCTACGTTCATTCGTGGACTCATTGATTGTGACATACTTTAACTGTGAGGTAGTTAAATGTGAATAGGGTCTTATAGTTTGAGTATGTGCTGGATGTGTCAGCAAAAGCACTGAACAGAGAGAGAGCTTAAGTGTTGGCTGTGTGTGTGTGTGTGTGTGTGTGTGTGTGTGTGTGTGTGTGTGTGTGTGTGTGTGTGTGTGTGTGTGTGTGTGTGTGATTGAGTAACAAGCGGAGGTGAAAAAGAGGCATCCAGCTGTCAATAAAAAGGAAGCGAGAGAGCCTCAGTTAGCCAGAAAAACTCCCTCTTCCCCCTGCCTCCCCCTGCCTCCCCATGTCTCCCCTGCCTCCCCTTGCCTCCCTCCCAGTCTCACTCCATTCTCCCAGTCTCTTGTGCCTGCCTTCCTCCCCCTCCCAGTCTCACTCCATTCTCCCAGTCTCTTGTGCCTCCGCCTCCCTCTTGATATCTCCCCCCTGCCTGCCTCCCTCCCCCTCCCTGAGTCTCCCTCCCAGTCTCACTCCATTCTCCCAGTCTCTTGTGCCTGCCTCCCTCCCCCTCCCCATGTCTCCCTCCCAGTCTCACTCCATTCTCCCAGTCTCTTGTGCCTGCCTTCCTCCCCCTCCTAGTCTCCCTCCCAGTCTCACTCCATTCTCCCAGTCTCTTGTGCCTGCCTTCCTCCCCCTCCTAGTCTCACTCCATTCTCCCAGTCTCTTGTGCCTCCGCCTCCCTCTTGATATCTCCCCCCTGCCTGCCTCCCTCCCCCTCCCTGAGTCTCCCTCCCAGCGTTTCTCCTTACATCCCCATTGTCTCATTCTCCCCCCTCTCTCCAGACTGACCACTTAGTCAAATTTTGAGACCCTTGACTTCATTTTGAATTGGTCGAGCTGCATATTTTTACACCTCCTATTTTTAGGAGCCTAAAACATAATTTGGTCAAACAGAAAAGTGAATTATCTTCAGGGGTGTGCTAGGGTGAGATATTCCCCCAAACAGAGACTGGCATCACCCAGCCCTGGGCTTCATCCACAGCCACCACCGGGCAGAAGCTATGAGTCATGGTCCTGTTTAAACATCCCTGAGCAGTAATACCAGGATAGCAACCCACTGCACCTCTCACTACATGGCCTCAACACTGGCTAGACCAGCAGGCTGCACCAGCTTCCCACAGCAGGGACCCTTTAGCTCACAGCTAAACCAGCAGATATTCAAGTGTGTGTGTGTGTGTGGTCTCTCCAGTTGATAGTGAGACAAACATTACACAAACCTTGCTCTTAGTCCAACGCTGTAGCTATGTCAGGAATGGGCAACTGGCAGCCGCATCCCATGTTTTATGAGCTGATATAAAAGATCCCAGAAATTTGACACACGTACCAAAAACTTCTCCCTGTTAGTGAGAAATAAATCCACCCGACAGGTGTGGCATATCAAGAAGCTGATGAAACAGCATGATCATTACACAGGTGCACTTGTGCTGGGGACAATAAAGGACACTATAAAATGTGAAGTTGTCTCAATTTTGAGAGAGCGTGAAGATGGCATAATGACTGCAGGAACGTCCACCAGATCTGTTGCCAGAGAATTTAATAGTAATGTATCTACCATGAGCCGCCTCCAACGTGTAACCACACCAGCCCAGGGCCTCCACACCAGCCCAGGGCCTCCACACCAGCCCAGGGCCTCCACACCAGCCCAGGGCCTCCACATCCTGCTTCTTCACCTGAGGGATTGTCTGAGACCAGCCACCCGGACAGCTGATGAAACTGTGGGTTTGCCCAAACAAAACGTTCTGCACAAACTGTTAGAAACCATCTCAGGGAAGCTCATCTGCGTGCTCGTTGTCCTCACCAGGGTCTTGACCTGACTGCAGCTCGGCGTCGTAACCAACTTCAGTGGGCAAATGGTGCACACCAGATACAGACTCTTTTTAAAGGTATTTGTGAAATAACAGATGCTTAGATTATGGCCAAATTAATTTATTTCAATTGACTGATTTCCTTATATGAACTTTAACTCAGTAAAATCTTTGAAATTGTTGCATGTTGCGTTTATATTTTTGTTCAGTGTACAGTCGTGGCCAAAAGTTTTGAGAATGACACAAGTATTGGTCTCTACAAAGTTTGCTGCCTCAGTGTTGATGAGGGCAATTTGCATATACTCCAGAATGTCATGAAGAGTGATCAGATGAATTGCAATTAACTGCAAAGTCCCTCTTGACATGAAAATTAACTTAATCCCCCAAAAACATTTCCACTGCATTTCAGCCCTGCCACAAAAGGACCTGCTGCCATCATGTCAGTGATTGTCTCGTTAACACAGGTGAGAGTGTTGACGAGGACAAGGCTGGAGATCACTCTGTCATGCTGATTGAGTCACAATAACAGATTGGAAGCTTTAAAAGGAGGGTGGTGCTTGAAGTCATTGTTCTTCCTCTGTCAACCATGGTTACCTGCAAGGAAACACGTGCCGTCATCATTGCTTTGCACAAAAAGGGCTTCACAGGCAAGGATATTGCTGCTGGTAAGATTGCACCTAAATCAACTATTTATCGGATCATCATGAACTTCAAGGAGAGAGGTTCAATTGTTGTGAAGAAGGTGTCAGGGCGCCCAAGAATATCCAGCAAGCGCCAGGACCGTCTCCTAAAGTTGATTCAGCTGCGGGATCGGGGCACCACCAGTGCAGAGCTTGCTCAGGAATGGCAGCAGGCAGGTGTTAGTGCATCTGCACGCACAGTGAGGCAAAGACTTTTGGAGGATGGTCTGGTGTCGAGAAGGGCAGCAAAGAAGCCACTTCTCTCCAGGAAAAACATCAGGGACAAACTGATATTCTACAAAAGGTACAGGGATTGGACTTCTGAGGACTGGGTTAGAGTCATTTTCTCTGATGAATCCCCTTTCCGATTGTTTGGGCCATCCGGAAAACACCTTGTCCGGAGAAGACAAGGTGAGCGCTACCATCAGTCCTGTGTCATGCCAACAGTAAAGCATCCTCAGACCATTCATGTGTGGGGTTGCTTCTCAGCCAAGGGAGTGGGCTCATTCACAATTTTGCCTAAGAACACAGCCATGAATAAAGAATGGTACCAACAAATCCTCCGAGAGAAACTTCTCCCAACCATCCAAGAACAGTTTGGTGACGACCAATGCCTTTTCCAGCATGATGGAGCACCTTGCCATAAGGCAAAAGTGATAAATAAGTGGCTCAGGGAACAAAACATCAACATTTTGGGTCCATGGCCAGGAAACTCCTCAGACCTTAATCCCATTGAGAACTTGTGGTCGATCCTCAAGAGGCGGGTGGACAAACAAAAACCCACAACTTCTGACAAACTCCAAGCATTGATTTTGCAAGAATGGCCAGCCATCAGTCAGGATGTGGCCCAGAGGTTAATTGACAGCATGCCAGGGCGGATTGCAGAGGTCTTGAAGAAGAAGGGTCAACACTGCAAATATTGACTCTTTGTATAAACCGAATGTCATTGTCAATGAAAGCCTTTGACACTTATGGAATACTTGTAATTATACTTCAGTGTTACCATAGTAACTACTGACATAAAGATCTAAGATCACTGAAGCAGCAAACTTTGTGGAGACCAATACTTGTGTCATTCTCAACTTGGTATCATGATCAAATTACCTGCCGGGGTATTAATTAATTAATTACCTCCCACTGATTTTGTTGTTCAGTCTCACCCAGATATCATATTAAAAACTGCAAACATTTCTCACCGCCACATGGCCAAATGTGTAGTACTGCAGAAAGTTAGCTGACATTGACTCGATACCCCCTGTATGTAGCCTCATTAATCACCTGTACCCCTGCACATTGACTCTGTACTGGTACCCCCTGTATATAGCCTCATTACTAACCTGTACCCCTGCACATTGACTCTGTACTGGTACCCCCTGTATATAGCCTCATTAATCACCTGTACCCCTGCACATTGACTCTGTACCGGTACCCCCTGTATATAGCCTCATTACTAACCTGTACCCCTGCACATTGACTCTGTACTGGTACCCCCTGTATATAGCCTCATTACTAACCTGTACCCCTGCACATTGACTCTGTACTGGTGCCCCCTGTATATAGCCTCATTACTAACCTGTACCCCTGCACATTGACTCTGTACTGGTACCCCTGTATATAGCCTCATTAGTAACCTGTACCCCTGTATATAGTATCATTACTAACCTGTACCCCTGCACATTGACTCTGTACTGGTACCCCTGTATATAGCCTCATTACTAACCTGTACCCCTGTATATAGCCTCATTACTAACCTGTACCCCTGCACATTGACTCGGTACTGGTACCCCCTGTATATAGCCTCATTACTAACCTGTACCCCTGCACATTGACTCTGTACTGGTACCCCTGTATATAGCCTCATTAGTAACCTGTACCCCTGTATATAGTATCATTACTAACCTGTACCCCTGCACATTGACTCAGTACCGGTACCCCCTGTATATAGCCTCATTACTAACCTGTACCCCTGCACATTGACCCTGTACTGGTACCCCTGTATATAGCCTCATTACTAACCTGTACCCCTGTATAAAGCCTCATTACTAACCTGTACCCCTGCACATTGACTCTGTACTGGTACCCCTGTATATAGCCTCATTACTAACCTGTACCCCTGCACATTGACTCTGTACTGGTACCCCTGTATATAGCCTCATTATACCCCTGTATACAGCCTCATTACTAACCTGTACCCCTGCACATTGACTCTGTACTGGTACCCCTGTATATAGCCTCATTAGTAACCTGTACCCCTGTATAAAGCCTCATTACTAACCTGTACCCCTGCACATTGACTCTGTACTGGTACCCCTGTATATAGCCTCATTAGTAACCTGTACCCCTGTATATAGTATCATTACTAACCTGTACCCCTGCACATTGACTCGGTACCGCTACCCTCTGTATATAGCCTCATTACTAACCTGTACCCCTGCACATTGACTCGGTACCGGTACCCCCTGTATATAGCCTCATTACTAACCTGTACCCCTGCACATTGACTCTGTACTGGTACCCCCTGTATATAGCCTCATTACTAACCTGTACCCCTGCACAATGACTCTGTACTGGTACCCCTGTATATAGCCTCATTAGTAACCTGTACCCCTGCACATTGACTCGGTACCGGTACCCCCTGTACTTTAGTTTATTTAGTAAATATTTTTTTTTTAAACTGCATTGTTGGTTAAGGGCTTGTAAGTAAGCATTTTACGGTAAGGTGTACACCTGTATTCACGTGATCATATGGTCGGTGTGGATAATTTTCACTTTATCGTCCCAGCTCCCCTATGTAAGAGATGGCTGGACGGAGGAGGAGGCTGCTTATGTCAAACACTGTTCCAACAGAATACCTCAGAAATTGGCCAAAACTAATCACTACTACAGTAATGCCACTACAGGCTCCATTTGGTTTAGTATTCAACCAGGAATACATGCTAATATTAATCTGATCATGAACAGAGGCATGGGACTGTGTGTGGTAGGCTTGGGTGGTATACCGTATACAGGGATAATTGAAAATAGCCACAGGATGGTTTTTCAATACCGCCGATACAGATTAAACAAATTACTTAATTTTCATGTTTGTAGCTACTTTTTAAGTGAATATCTGCAGTCAACGTGTGCAATACCTTAGGAGATACTGCAGACTGCATTCTTCAGTTCACCTGCCACATTACATTATGAAGCTTACAGCAGTCCCCCAGAACACCTGCTTGTTTGTAAGTAGCACAGCGGGAGAAGGTGAGTCCAGCTGTGTGTTGACAGGGGTCACATTTTATAGAAGGCAACTCTGAGTGCTAAACATTAGGCAGAAAATAGCTTCACTGTCATCAGATGACAATAGAAGTACAACACTATTTGGCTGGAAGGGAGATACTAGTCACTGGCAGCCACACCAGTACACCAGCTAGTAATGAAAAGGGAAGGGAGATACTAGTCACTGGCAGCCACACCAGTACACCAGCTTGTAATGAAAAGGGAAGGGAGATACTAGTCACTGGCAGCCACACCAGTACACCAGCTTGTAATGAAAAGGGAAGGGAGATACTAGTCACTGGCAGCCACACCAGTACACCAGCTAGTAATGAAAAGGGAAGGGAGATACTAGTCACTGGCAGCCACACCAGTACACCAGCTTGTAATGAAAAGGGAAGGGAGATACTAGTCACTGGCAGCCACACCAGTACACCAGCTTGTAATGAAAAGGGAAGGGAGATACTAGTCACTGGCAGCCACACCAGTACACCAGCTTGTAATGAAAAGGGAAGGGAGATACTAGTCACTGGCAGCCACACCAGTACACCAGCTTGTAATGAAAAGGGAAGGGAGATACTAGTCACTGGCAGCCACACCAGTACACCAGCTTGTAATGAAAAGGGAAGGGAGATACTAGTCACTGGCAGCCACACCAGTACACCAGCTTGTAATGAAAAGGGAAGGGAGATACTAGTCACTGGCAGCCACACCAGTACACCAGCTTGTAATGAAAAGGGAAGGGAGATACTAGTCACTTGTACAAATCATAGAAACAATGTAGCCAGATACATCATGTTTTGTTTAAAGTTACCAGAGAAAAGTGGTCTGGCTACACCCAGAATAGTAGCTCCACATCAGTCAGAGCGCTGTCCGCTGATAGAAGGCCCGTTGGTGAATCCTCATCTGAGTGGAGAAGTGCAACTGAAGCAGAAGATGAGTCTGATGCAGATCAGAAAATACAATAAGAAGCATTTTAGATCAGCGTTTACAAAACACAGCAACACATTTCTCATGCATTGGATCTTTTTCTTTCCTGCGTGAAAAACACAGACTTCTGCATTAACTAGCAAGTTAAACTTAGGGGTCCCGTTATCTAAGTAAGTGGCTGAAGGTGACGGGGCATCATACTGTGTTCGCTTTCTGCCGTGTTCGAGAAGTCGACGCCCTTTGGATCAGTTATCTGTACAGCGGCTGCCGCCATCTTGATTTCCTTGTGTTTTTTCTCTTCTCCGTTCTCGGAAAGACTCCTCCTCCCCCATCTTCACCGAGCAGAGCAGGCAGGCCGTTGCCCTAGCGACTCCAGACTCCACACAGACACAGCGTGTACACATGCTGCTCCAGAGACAACATCTTTGTACGTTTGTCTGTCTTTCTGCATCTAGTTAAGTAGAGCAGCAGTTTACTGGAAACATTTTAAACAGCTAATCCAGACAGACAAGAAGATTTCTGAAAGACTGAGACAACATAACAAATGGCACCAGTTGCCAATACTAGTTTTGTAACACTACAGAAAAGCTCAATCAAGAAGGCCATTGTAACCAAGTTGCTGGAAAATAATTTAAGCTCCATTTAACGCTCAACCTGAGAGGAATTTATGAATATAATACAGAAAGAGAAGCCTTTTCTATTACAGATATGATACTACTCTCACAGTGGCTTTCACAGTGTTTTATTCCATCAATCCCTAGGGGCTCTGAGGTAAATGCTGTTAAGTTAGCTATAGAGCCCGTTAAAAATAGGCTAAATAAACAAGTGGCTCATTAAAATCCCTGAATGTGTGTTTCAGCGACAAGGCCCCATAAGGGACCTATTTCTTTAGGAGAGTTAATAAAAGCGTGCTTCGGCTCCTTTGTCCCGGCGTAAATACTACTGCATCCTGTCTACTCTATCCTGCAGGAGCACCAGAGAGAGGGTGTGTACGTGCATGTGCGTGTGTGTCTGTGTGTGGTCCCTGTGACCTTGTCTCTATCTAATTATGTGTGTGTGGTTCCAGAGGGGGGTAGGGCCACGTCGTTTTGCCCCTAATGGTTTCTAAACAATCTTTAAGGGCCCGAACACCTCCAGCTCCTTAATTAGCTATGCCATAAACCTTTTCTCTCAGATACCTACTACTAGCATGTCAACAGAGGAGACAAGGAGTGGAGGGTTACATAGCAGAGGAGTGGGGGGTCTGGAAAGCCATTTCCCTTTGTGTGTGGGTTTTTATAGGGTGTTTTTAACGGATGTATGTCTTTTCTTTTGTCTTGTTACTGAATCAATTTACATGATCAATTCCAAGAGAAAATCCTAGTGTTTGTAGGTGAGTGCACCTGTATTTATTTTTTATTTAACCTTTTTCTAGGCAAGTCAGTTAAGAACAAATTGTTATATGACGGCCTACCTACAAGGTCCGAACCTGGAGAACATTAGGGTTAAGTCCTACCTACAAGGTCAGAACATGGAGAACATTAGGGTTAAGTGCTACCTACAGGGTCAGAACCTGGAGAACATTAGGGTTAAGTCCTACCTACAGGGTCAGAACCTGGAGAACATTAGGGTTAAGTCCTACCTACAGGGTCAGAACCTGGAGAACATTAGGGTTAAGTCCTACCTACAGGGTCAGAACCTGGAGAACATTAGGGTTAAGTCCTACCTACAAGGTCAGAACATGGAGAACATTAGGGTTAAGTGCTACCTACAGGGTCAGAACCTGGAGAACATTAGGGTTAAGTCCTACCTACAGGGTCAGAACCTGGAGAACATTAGGGTTAAGTCCTACCTACAGGGTCAGAACCTGGAGAACATTAGGGTTAAGTACTACCTACAGGGTCAGAACCTGGAGAACATTAGGGTTAAGTCCTACCTACAGGGTCAGAACCTGGAGAACATTAGGGTTAAGTCCTACCTACAGGGTCAGAACCTGGAGAACATTAGGGTTAAGTCCTACCTACAGGGTCAGAACCTGGAGAACATTAGGGTTAAGTCCTACCTACAGGGTCAGCCCCTGGAGAACATTAGGGTTAAGTCCTACCTACAGGGTCAGAACCTGGAGAACATTAGGGTTAAGTCCTACCTACAGGGTCAGAACCTGGAGAACATTAGGGTTAAGTGCTACCTACAGGGTCAGAACCTGGAGAACATTAGGGTTAAGTGCTACCTACAGGGTCAGCCACTGGAGAACATTAGGGTTAAGTCCTACCTACAGGGTCAGAACCTGGAGAACATTAGGGTTAAGTCCTACCTACAGGGTCAGAACCTGGAGAACATTAGGGTTAAGTCCTACCTACAGGGTCAGAACCTGGAGAACATTAGGGTTAAGTCCTACCTACAGGGTCAGCCCCTGGAGAACATTAGGGTTAAGTCCTACCTACAGGGTCAGAACCTGGAGAACATTAGGGTTAAGTGCTACCTACAGGGTCAGAACCTGGAGAACATTAGGGTTAAGTCCTACCTACAGGGTCAGAACCTGGAGAACATTAGGGTTAAGGCCTACCTACAGGGTCAGAACCTGGAGAACATTAGTGTTAAGTGCTACCTACAGGGTCAGAACCTGGAGAACATTAGGGTTAAGGCCTACCTACAGGGTCAGACCCTGGAGAACATTAGGGTTAAGTGCTACCTACAGGGTCAGAACCTGGAGAACATTAGGGTTAAGTGCTACCTACAGGGTCAGAACCTGGAGCAGATTAGGGTTAAATCCTACCTACAGGGTCAGAACCTGGAGAACATTAGGGTTAAGTCCATGGCTCAAGGACAAGGTTTTTTCACCTTGTCGGGTCTGGTATTCGAACCAGCGACAGTTAGTTACTGGCCCAACGCTCTGACCGCTAGGTCAAATAAACACCTTCAACTAAAAGCCTCCAACTCTGATAACCAGCTTCACAAGGAAGCTTTGTGGCCCCTTCCCTCAGCTTCCATCACAGAGAGCTGCTCTCCTCTCTATGACACCATATGTCTGTTTACAGATCACCTAGGTGTGCAAATTAGAGACGGGGTCTCCAAGGGCCCAGTGCAGGGGTCCGAGGTTGGCTTTAAGCAGACAGCAGCGTGGTGCCGTGTCCCGCTTCGGCGAATCACAGGGGTTTAGGCTGCACCGCTCAAATGTCAGTCATCAAAACAAAACAGCTGGTGATCTATCATCACTTTTCTTCTCACTGTATGTGTGTGTGTGTGTGTGTGTGTGTGTGTGTGTGTGTGTGTGTGTGTGTGTGTGTGTGTGTGAGAAGAGTAGTCTAGTTGTGTCATTGATTGAGTGCCATATGAAGAGCCTTGAGGGAGTAGACTTCAAAGCCTGTAAAGTCTCTCTCCATCTGTCTCTAAGCCTAATGTTTTCAACATAAACAGCCAGGATTAAGGTAAGGCATGCTGGCTTCCACACAGGTCACAGTGACATGTTAACTGCATCAAGAGAACAGCGAAACAGAGGATGGGGTTAGTTAGCTAGTCTCATGCTTGGTTCTGATGCATGCTGGTACAAAATGAAAGAGAATATGACGTGTGAGGGCTCAGTGTGAGGGCTCTAGTTAAGAACAAATAAGAATTAACTTGCCTAGTTAAATTAAGGTTCAATAATAATTGTACATTGCTATATAAAACACACCCACACCTGCACGAGCGAAGAGCCCTCCCTGGTGATTATAGGGAGCAGTGTATTTGTGGCCTTCAGGGCAGAAAGCTGTAGAAAGCTGGAAGTTAACAGGAGCAAGGCCATCTAGTGTTGTTAGCTCCATTGAGGCTGCATTGTAAATGGCACTCTATTTTTGGCACTATGAAGGGACGCACCGTAGTGTTGCTAGCCATCCTTTGAATTGTCCTAGAATGTCCAAAGATTTGGGTCAAAAAAGCAATTTGCCGTGCTACAAAATGTTGTTTACCGCTTAATGCCCATTAAGGTCTTTCCATGGAAATAGAATGTGGAGATTTAAGACTGCTATGGTGTCAGATAATCTCCATTCCTTAGCTCAGCTCAGCTCCTGCCCACGCATGCATGTAGTCAAAACAGTTCTTATCACACACACACACACAGACATACACAGTACCACATACACACCTATAAACACTGTGTGAAAGCAAAGTATGCATTTTCCCGGGTTATAACTGGGTACTGTGAAATTGTGAAGAAAATCATAAGGTCCTGTGAGAATCACCTTTGTACACACAAACAACAGCCGTAATTAGGTCCAAAACAGTAAAAAGGCTGGCTGAGGGTGCATCCTGACGTACTGCTGCCATTGAAGAGAGTTGAGTCACCAGCATAGAAAAAACCCTCTCTGGAGTAGAGACATGAGTGAAGGAGAGGAGAGACCGCCATCTGAATGACACATACAGAGAGCACAGAAAAGACAGCGAGACAGACAACGAGCGAGAGAGTGAGAGGAGAGAGGAGAGAGGAGAGAGGAGAGAGAGAGAGAGAGAGAGAGAGAGAGAGAGAGAGAGAGAGAGAGAGAATTGGGTCTACCAGCATTACATTAAATAGAACAAAAGAAGAGAAAGAGAGAGGGATGAGAGATGTTCTTGAGGAGAGCCTGAGGAGTCTCTCTCTCTCTCCTAGATGAAGTGTAGTGGAGGGTCTCTCTAACAGCACCTGTTAACAACACGTCTCTCTCTCTCTCCTAGATGAAGTGTAGTGGAGGGTCTCTCTAACAGCACCTGTTAACAACACGTCTCTCTCTCTCTCCTAGATGAAGTGTAGTGGAGGGTCTCTCTAACAGCACCTGTTAACAACACATCTCTCTCTCTCTCCTAGATGAAGTGTAGTGGAGGGTCTCTCTAACAGCACCTGTTAACAACACGTCTCTCTCTCTCTAAGACACTGCATCTCAGTTTATCATTATTACCCAGTATTCTACAGGCTGTGTCACAGCAAGCTGGTATTATTACCCAGTATTCTACAGGCTGTGTCACAGCTAGCTGGTATTATTACCCAGTATTCTACAGGCTGTGTCACAGCTAGCTGGAATTATTACCCAGTATTCTACAGGCTGTGTCACAGCTAGCTGGTATTATTACCCAGTATTCTACAGGCTGTGTCACAGCTAGCTGGTATTATTACCCAGTATTCTACAGGCTGTGTCACAGCTAGCTGGTATTATTACCCAGTATTCTACAGGCTGTGTCACAGCTAGCTGGTATTATTACCCAGTATTCTACAGGCTGTGTCACAGCTAGCTGGTATTATTACCCAGTATTCTACAGGCTGTGTCACAGCTAGCTGGTATTATTACCCAGTATTCTACAGGCTGTGTCACAGCTAGCTGGTATTATTACCCAGTATTCTACAGGCTGTGTCACAGCTAGCTGGTATTATTACCCAGTATTCTACAGGCTGTGTCACAGCTAGCTGGTATTATTACCCAGTATTCTACAGGCTGTGTCACAGCTAGCTGGTATTATTACCCAGTATTCTACAGGCTGTGTCACAGCTAGCTGGTATTATTACCCAGTATTCTACAGGCTGTGTCACAGCTAGCTGGTATTATTACCCAGTATTCTACAGGCTGTGTCACAGCAAGCTGGTATTATTACCCAGTATTCTACAGGCTGTGTCACAGCAAGCTGGTATTATTACCCAGTATTCTACAGGCTGTGTCACAGCTAGCTGGTATTATTACCCAGTATTCTACAGGCTGTGTCACAGCTAGCTGGTATTATTACCCAGTATTCTACAGGCTGTGTCACAGCTAGCTGGAATTATTACCCAGTATTCTACAGGCTGTGTCACAGCTAGCTGGTATTATTACCCAGTATTCTACAGGCTGTGTCAGAGCTAGCTGGTATTATTACCCAGTATTCTACAGGCTGTGTCACAGCTAGCTGGTATTATTACCCAGTATTCTACAGGCTGTGTCACAGCTAGCTGGTATTATTACCCAGTATTCTACAGGCTGTGTCACAGCTAGCTGGTATTATTACCCAGTATTATACAGGCTGTGTCACAGCTAGCTGGTATTATTACCCAGTATTCTACAGGCTGTGTCACAGCTAGCTGGTATTATTACCCAGTATTCTACAGGCTGTGTCACAGCTAGCTGGTATTATTACCCAGTATTCTACAGGCTGTGTCACAGCTAGCTGGTATTATTACCCAGTATTCTACAGGCTGTGTCACAGCTAGCTGGTATTATTACCCAGTATTCTACAGGCTGTGTCACAGCTAGCTGGAATTATTACCCAGTATTCTACAGGCTGTGTCACAGCTAGCTGGTATTATTACCCAGTATTCTACAGGCTGTGTCACAGCTAGCTGGTATTATTACCCAGTATTCTACAGGCTGTGTCACAGCTAGCTGGTATTATTACCCAGTATTCTACAGGCTGTGTCACAGCTAGCTGGTATTATTACCCAGTATTCTACAGGCTGTGTCACAGCTAGCTGGTATTATTACCCAGTATTCTACAGGCCGAATGTTATATTGTTTCCCTTTCAATTATTTCAGTCAGGGGTTCCCATGTGGTTCAGTGGTCTAAGACACTGCATCTCAGTGCTAGAGGCGTCACTACAGACAACCTGGTTCAGTGGTCTAAGACACTGCATCTCAGTGCTAGAGGAGTCACTACAGACAACCTGGTTCAGTGGTCTAAGACACTGCATCTCAGTGCTAGAGGAGTCACTACAGACAACCTGGTTCAGTGGTCTAAGACACTGCATCTCAGTGCTAGAGGAGTCACTACAGACAACCTGGTTCAGTGGTCTAAGACACTGCATCTCAGTGCTAGAGGAGTCACTACAGACAACCTGGTTCAGTGGTCTAAGACACTGCATCTCAGTGCTAGAGGAGTCACTACAGACAACCTGGTTCAGTGGTCTAAGACACTGCATCTCAGTGCTAGAGGAGTCACTACAGACAACCTGGTTCAGTGGTCTAAGACACTGCATCTCAGTGCTAGAGGAGTCACTACAGACAACCTGGTTCAGTGGTCTAAGACACTGCATCTCAGTGCTAGAGGAGTCACTACAGACAACCTGGTTCAGTGGTCTAAGACACTGCATCTCAGTGCTAGAGGCGTCACTACAGACAACCTGGTTCAGTGGTCTAAGACACTGCATCTCAGTGCTAGAGGCGTCACTACAGACAACCTGGTTCAGTGGTCTAAGACACTGCATCTCAGTGCTAGAGGAGTCACTACAGACAACCTGGTTCAGTGGTCTAAGACACTGCATCTCAGTGCTAGAGGAGTCACTACAGACAACCTGGTTCAGTGGTCTAAGACACTGCATCTCAGTGCTAGAGGAGTCACTACAGACAACCTGGTTCAGTGGTCTAAGACACTGCATCTCAGTGCTAGAGGAGTCACTACAGACAACCTGGTTCAGTGGTCTAAGACACTGCATCTCAGTGCTAGAGGAGTCACTACAGACAACCTGGTTCAGTGGTCTAAGACACTGCATCTCAGTGCTAGAGGAGTCACTACAGACAACCTGGTTCAGTGGTCTAAGACACTGCATCTCAGTGTTAGAGGAGTCACTACAGACAACCTGGTTCAGTGGTCTAAGACACTGCATCTCAGTGCTAGAGGAGTCACTACAGACAACCTGGTTCAGTGGTCTAAGACACTGAATCTCAGTGTTAGAGGAGTCACTACAGACAACCTGGTTCAGTGGTCTAAGACACTGCATCTCAGTGCTAGAGGAGTCACTACAGACAACCTGGTTCAGTGGTCTAAGACACTGCATCTTAGTGCTAGAGGAGTCCCTACAGACAACCTGGTTCAAATCCATCACAACCGGCAGTGATTGGGAGTCCCATAGGGCGGTGCACAATTGGCCCAGCATTGTCCGAGTTTGGCCGATTGCACAATACAACAGCAGTAGTGTTGTACCTGTATACATTAATGTCATCCCTAGCGTGTGTTTAAAAAACAGCGAGACCAAACGGTGGCAGTGTGTGGCTAGCAGCAGCAGTCCACTCTGAACACACCGATGAATGGCTGTATGGATGCTGAATCCTTGCCACCTACCTGCCTTTGTCCACTGCCTAGCTGCCTCAGTGTCTGGTGGCCTTCTACATCAAGGCCAAACACACACACACTTGCATGCTCACACATATGGGCTCACAGACACTGAGTTGTTATGGTTGTAAATCAGTAAGCGACAAAGAGAGAAAGAAAGTGAGGAGGCTGAACAGTTCCCTGGGTGATACGCACAACGCCACCCGGCTGATGGATAAAAGTCTGTATCTGGATACGGTACAGTGCAGAGAGAATATTTATCATTCACACGCACACTAATTCTGAAGAGATGGAACATAGAGGGAGAGTGGGACGGAGTGACTAACCTACACACAGGGGACTACTGTGACCAATTCAACACACACACACACACACACACACACACACACACACAATGCATCATACTTGGAACTACTACTCCACATACACATAAAAATACACACGCCTGGGCCTCCCAGCGGGTTTGGGCCCCATCTTTGTTGCAACCGGCTGCGACCGGGAGACCCATGAGGCGACGCACAATTGGGCCAGCGTCGTAACTACCAATTGGATATGACGAAATTGGTGAGAAAAAGGGGTAAAAATCATATATAAAATCCATGTACCTGAATACCGTCCAACAGCTTGCTCATACACCAGAAACTGTCAGCCTCGATGTTCCGCAAAGCCTCCTCGTGCAAGCTGGACACGTCAAAGTTCTCCACTTCCTCCTCTGTACACACACAGAGACAGAGACAGAGACAGAGACAGAGAGAGAGAGAGAGAGAGAGAGAGAGACAGAGAGAGAGAGAGACAGAGAGAGAGAGAGACAGAGAGAGAGAGAGACAGAGAGAGAGAGAGACAGAGAGAGAGAGAGAGAGAGAGAGAGAGAGAGAGAGAGAGAAAGATTTTGAAAAAACTTTATTTACAATTTCAACATTACCTCTTCACAATAAACTGACCATATAGTACATTCAACACATTACACAGAGGATATTAATACCTAATGAAATCACAAGGAAAAAGCCAAATCACCTTCACAAACTGCACACAAAGCACCATGACTGCACCATATCAATTCAAAAGTTGAAAGATCTCTCATAGTTTTATAAAACCGAAAATCAATCAAAACTCTAGATTTTATCAAAGTTAAAAAACACACATTCACATCATCACTACACTTTTGTTCCACTCTGTTTTTCCTGCTGATATAAATAGCCATTTTTGCTTGCCCTAAAATGAAATTCAACAATTGACATGTAAAACGTTTTTTCTGAAGGTACTTAAAACCCAAAATGAAAGTCTCAATACAAAAAGTTTCATCAAATTTACAAAACAATTCTTTTAATCTCATAAACAAAGGTTCTAATCTAGAACAATGCATGAAAGCATGAAAAACGGTCTCCCTTTGAAGGCAGAAAGGGCAAGCAGAATTAACTTCTGGATTCAACACCGAAATAAAATAATTGACAGCAATGGCACCATGGAGAATTCTCCATTGTATATCACCAAACTTTTTAGACAATGGTGGCTTATATAATGATCTCCATTCAGGTTTTACATCGTTTCTCAGTTTAAAAACAGAACGCCATGGTGTATCGGTTCTTTTTTCTAACATCTTTTTATTAAAAACCAAAACACAGGCTCTATACAGTTTTTTTCCTTCACTTGACAAGAAATCTAAAAACAAAGATTCACCTGATTTAAGCAAGAAACCTTTACCCTCTTCAAGATTTGGTTGAATAATCAAACACGGAAAGGGATCCTCAACATCAGGAGTACAATCCCCTGTAAAAAAATCTCTTAACAAATGTTCTTCTTCAACTGTAAAACATGATTTGAGTTTGACAAAAAAACGAGTTAATAAACGATCTGATCTGATTCCTAAATGTTTTGATACGACATCCACATTCTCAAAATGAGGCCCAGTTAAAGTCAACAAGAGTCCCAAAGTAAAAACCTTGGATTTCAGAAATATAGTGCTGAACCCCGGCAGATAGCAGTGAGTAGCAATGTCCAGGCGGGCCCCAAGTATCAGTGGTTCCTGCAAAAGCCAGTGGAGAGAATATGAGTTCTCAGTTTTGTGAACACGAAAAAAACTCCACACCTTGAAAAGATTTCGATAGAAAGCAGGCAGTTCCGATAAATCCAATTTGGTTGGATCCATTAAAAAGAGGGGTTTATCCAGTCCGAAACCTCCAACAGTGTGCAAAATGGTGCAACTCACAGCACGCCAGCTGAAATCTGTAGAACCATCAAGTAATCTTTTTAAAAACTGTAACCTAAAAGCAGCCATTCTACTTTGTAAGTGAATCAAACCTTGCCCACCTTCATCTTTGGGGAGGTATAAAACACTCTGTGGGACCCAGTGCAGTTTGTCCCAAAAAAAGTTCACAAGAGCAGCTTGAACTTCCGCCAAAAACTGTGGTGAAGTGTCTACACATGCCAATCTATGCCAAAGTGAAGATGCCACTAAATTCTTGACAATGAGAGTTCTCCCCCTATAGGACATATTCGGTAATAACCATTTCCACTTATCCAAGCGCCCTTTAACTTTTTCCAACTGCCCCTCCCATTTTTTTTGTAACACACTGTCATCCCCTAGATAAACTCCTAGATATTTTATACCCCCATTCCCCCAACACAACCCATCAGGAAGGCAAGGTTTACCATCAGTCCATTGTCCTAACAATAAAGCATCACTTTTTTTCCAATTAACCTTTGCAGAAGACAACAGTCTAAATTCTTCAATTAAATTAAGTAAAATCTGCACATCACTTTGTCTGTTGATCATCACCACAATATCATCAGCATAGGCTGACAAACAAATCTTATTATTACAAACTGGTAAGAACAAACCACTTAATTGACCTCTTATCTGTTGAAGCAATGGCTCAATAGCCAAGGAATACAACATTCCAGACAAGGAGCAACCTTGTCTGATACCCCTGAGAACCTGAAAAGGAGCACATAAGCCACCATTTATTTTCAGCATACTCTCAACGTCGCAATAGAGTACCCTAATCATGTCTATAAAATTTTTGCTAAAACCAAAAGCTGTTAAAGCACTCCACAAATATGAGTGCTCTACTCGGTCAAAAGCCTTCTCCTGATCCAAAGATATCAAACCACAGTCCAAATTTAACAATTTAGAGACGTAAAAAATATCCCGAATTAAAGAAATATTGTCGAATATAGATCTACCAGGGACACAGTACGTCTGGTCCGGATGGATAACCCGACCCAACACTCCAGCCAATCTGTTACCCAATGCCTTAGAAAGTATTTTATAGTCACTGCAGAGAAGCGAGACAGGGCGCCAGTTCTTAATATCTGTAAGGTCCCCTTTTTTTGGAATAAGAGTGATCACCGCTCTTCGGCAACTCAACGGCAACCCGCCCTTCGACAAGCTGTCCTTCAGTACCTCCAGCAGATCTACACCCAACTCCAACCAAAAAGCCTTATAAAAGTCAACCGGGAGGCCATCCAATCCTGGTGCTCTCCCAGACTCCATGCCTTGCAGGGCCTTATAGAGCTCTTCCAGGGTCAGCACTCCTTCAAGATCATTATTAGCCTCCTCTGACACCTTTGGTAGGCTGTCAAAGAAAAAGTTGTCCACACAACACTCTGACTTGAGCTCACTCCTATACAAAGTTTTATAAAAAAGAACTGCTCTTCCCCGAATACCAGCAGGATCTGACAATAACACTCCATCTTCGGAGCGCAATCCATGAATAAACCGTTTCTGACCATTCTTTTTTTCCAAACTGAAAAAGTATTGGGATGGTGCATCCATCTGATCAATGCTTTGAAAGCGTGAACGGACCAGAGCCCCCTGTATTTTATGCCCCAGTAGATCAGCTAACTGAGCTTTCTTCTTTGAGCAGGCTTCTAAATAATGAATCTCACCCGTAGATTGAGCCAGATTTTGAAATTCAATTATCTCTCTTTCCAAAAACTCTAAAGAACGAGTCAACTCCTTAGTAACGTTGTGAGTATACTGTTGAGTAAATTGTCTTATTTTTATCTTACCAACATCCCACCACTGTTGCAATGAATAAAAAGAAGACTTCTTTGCTCTGTGAGCTTCCCAGAAATATTTAAATGATTCCTTAAAAAATGTATCATTTAACAAATTAGTATTAAAATGCCAATATGCGCTTTTTGGTTTAATTGAGCTTAAAATAAGCTTACAGTGCACCATACTGTGATCTGAAAAACTTACTGGTGTTATATAACATTTATTGAAAATACTAAGATGGTGATTAAAGCTGTACAATCTGTCCAGCCTAGCCAATGACATAACATTATCACGTGTGTGAACCCAAGTGTATTGTCTCTCATTACCATTTAAAGATCTCCAAACATCACATAAATCATACTTTTTAATGATATGAATAAAACGTTTACGCGAAGCCAAATGAGGCTCAATGTGATTTCGATCTAGATTATGCTCAGTACAATTGAAATCACCACCTAGAAACAAGAATTCTTCAGGGCAACAGTTTTGTATAGTTGAACACAGAATGTCTAAAAAAACCATTCTTTCAACTGGTGCAGTTGGAACATATACACAAATAAAAATAAACACATAACTTTCGACAACAGCTCTAACTTTTAAAAGCCTACCTTTTACTATTTCAACAACATCATAAGAGATAGGACTAAAATTCTTTGTGAATAAAATGGCAACTCCCCCACTTAACGAAGTGTTATGGCTTAACACAGGGATGCCATCAAACTCCCTCGCCCAGTCAGCCGCATTTTTAAAATCACTATGAGTTTCTTGTAACAAAAAAACATCAATATTTTTCTGTTTAATTACTTCATATATTGTAGCTCTTTTTCTAGAATCTCTTGCCCCGTTCACATTCAAAGTAGCTACGTGAACTTCACTCATAAAAAAGAAAAAAGAAAAGAAAAACCACCCAAACAGCCAAAAAAGCTCAGCCATTCTACTTTTAACAGTCATCATTATTTAAAGCAGTATTGAGATTCCTCACTATTTTCTTAAGTCTATAGACTTCTTTGTTAGTAAAGCAACTCTCTGCCATTAGGCTTCTTGCTTTTTCAACGAACTGTTTGACATCAGGAAAATATTCCTGCAAGCGCACACCTCTTTTATTTTTTGTTGATCTAAGGAATAACTTAATATCATCAAGTCCGTAATCCCGACCAATGAACTCCCCCTGAGAAAGTGTCATACTAGAGTCAGAAGACTCACCATCACTTTCTGTGTCCTGATCCATATCATCTTGCACTTCACTCTTTTTACTTATTTTGGCATCAATTGTTTTATTACTCATCTTCCTTTTATGGGGCATTTTGAAAAAATGCTCTTCCTCCACACAATCCGTCGCACATGCTTTCTGCAATATCACTGAATTATTCTCTAAAGCCCTTTCATATTGCTCATCTCCTTTATCCTCAGAAACCTGTGCCACACTCGGTAACTCTTTGACACTAACCTCTGACAATGTTTTAGTGCGTATCGTGCCCGAGTGTTCACAGTGCAGTGAAGTCGGCGCATCAACACTCTCACCGGGAGCACCTGTAGCTGTCACCGCCACAGCCGAGCTCGGCCCCGGCAATACCTCCTCAACTATGTCGGCAACACCATCCGCACCACCACCACCTTCAGTACTCTCATTCACTACGTTTGCTTCCCTTTCTGAAACTTTGTCAGGACAATTCCTAATTAAATGTCCAGATTTACCGCAACCAAAACACTTAGGTTTCGCGGTAGTGACAAAAATAACGTAGTCAAAGTTGTCAATTCGAAAATTTAGTTTAATGTCTAGCTCGACATCATCCTGAATTATCATATAAGCGAATCGCCTGAACGAAACAGTATGTTTCAACAGAGGCGATCTACTATTGATTTGGATCATTTTAATCGGAGAAACCAATTTTCCATATCGGGATAAAGCTTGTGTCAAAATCTCATCACTTACGAACGGTGGAACATTTGACAAAGTGACTTTCTTAGCTGGCAATGAAAGAGGAAGAACAGAGACAAAATCACCACCAATGTCTATCCCGTGTTCGACTATTTCATTAACTTTATCCACGCTATTAAGAAACACCACAATGGCGCTATTCATTCTAGAGGCGGACAGCACGCTCTCATGCCCCACTACCTCACCAATGGCAAGACAAACTTCCTCCACACTCACCGCAGCTGCCACTTTGACCGCATTACGCCGCGTGAGTGAACTCAAAATCTGCACGCGTGAGGCCGACATGCTTCCCCAATAAAGTGGATAGCACGCGGCCCAACAACGAACAAAAAATAATAATAAATAAATAGAGAAAACCAGACAAACAACAAGGGGGAAAAAAGAAAAAATAGAAACACAGCTTCACTCACAAGCCCTCCAGTCACGCTCACACACACCGTCAACTCGCACCCAGACAAACCGGAAGAGAGAGAGAGAGAGAGAGAGAGAGACAGAGAAAGAGAGACAGAGAGAGAGAGAGAGGATAATACTGAACAGTGCCAAACAGGATAATACTGAACAGTGCCAAATTTATGAAAAGTTAAACAAACTGGAAAAATCTATAAAGGACTACCAAAATCCTTTAGACTCCCCAATTACTGAGCAGGAGCTCCTTAAAAAACCTCAAATCAAAAAAAGCATGCGGACCTGATGGGATCCTAAATGAGATGCTCAAATTCACTAGTGAAAAATATCAATTAGCTATATTAAAATTGTTTAACTTGATCCTGAGTGTAGGTTACTTCCCTGACATCTGGAACCAAGGACTCATAACACCAATCTTTAAAAACGGAGACAAATCTGACCCTAACAATTACAGAGGGATTTGTGTGAACAGTAACCTGGGGAAGGTTTTCTGTAGTATTATAAATGTAAGAGTCCTAAACTTCCTTAATAAGCACAACATCCTGAGTAAAAGCCAAATTGGATTTATACCAAAACATAGAACAACAGATCATATTTACACCCTACACACCCTAATAGATAAACACGTCCACAAAAATAAGACAAAACTCTATACTTGCTTTATTGACTTCCAAAAAGCATTTGATTCTATCTGGCATACAGGACTGTTCTACAAAGTCATTGAAAGTGGTGTAGGGGGTAAAACATATGACATTATAAATTCAATGTATACAGGCAACATGTGTAGCATAAAAATTGGCAAGAAACAAACTGAATCATTTAACCAGGGGCGGGGCCTGCGCCAGGGTTGCAATCTCAGCCCTGTGCTATTTAACATTTACATCAATGAATTGGCCAATATTCTAGAGAAGTCCTCAGCCCCTGGTGTTAGTCTCCACAATTCGGAAGTTAGATGCCTGCTCTTTGCAGATGACCTGTGCCTGCTTTCACCCACAGCACATGGTCTACAGCAGAGCTTGGACCTGCTAGAGCAGTACTGTCAGACCTGGGCCCTGACAGTAAACCCCAAAAAGACCAAAATAATGATTTTCCAGACAAATTCCAGATCCCAGGGAATAAAACCAAAGTTCTCAATTGGTGCAAAACATATAGAGTATTGCACACAATACAACTATTTAGGTTTAAAAATAAGTTCGACTGGACACCTAAATAATGCAGTGAATGAACTGAGAGACAAAGCACGCAGGGCATTCTACGCCATTAAAAAACAAATCCAAATTGAAATACCTATTACAATTTGGCAAAAACTAATTAAATGTGTGTGAACCAATCGCACTCTATGGCAGCGAGGTGTGGGGTCCACTTACAAAACAAGATTTTACCCACTGGGACAAACATCCCATTGAGACCTTGCACGCGGAAGATTCTCCTACATGTCCAGAGGAAAACTACAAACAATGCATGCAGGGCAGAATTAGGCCGATATCCACTAATATTAAAAACTCAAAAAAGAGCAATTAAGTTTTGGAAACACCTAAAACACAGTGACCCCCTCTCATATCATTACCAAGCCCTGCAATACCAAGAGTTGAGCAAAGATAAGAGTCCCTTCATCCAACTGGTCCAGGGGCTGAGTTCACAAACTTGTTCCACTAACACACTGAAGCCTCAGGACCAGAACATCCAATCAATAAGAATTAACCAAATTACAAAACATCTAAAACAAAACTACATTACCTATTGGAAAACACAAACACAAGCACAAAGCAAAATGCAGTGCTATTTGGCCCTAAATCGACAGTACACCATGGCAAACTATCTGACCATGGTGACTGATCAAAACCTCAGGAAAACCTTGACAAAGTACAGGCTCAGCGAGCACAGCCTTGCTATTGAGAAGGGTAGACACAGGAAAACCTGGCTCCCTGTAGAGGAAAGGCTGTGCAACCACTGCACCACAGCAGAACCAGAGACAGAGCTGCATTTCCTGACCAAATGTCAAAAATATAAAACTATCAGAGAGAGTCACTTCCCCAAATTTGAACAAGTAGTCCGGGGCTTTGAGGACCTCTCTGACATAGAAAGGCTGCCGATCCTTTTGGGGGAAGACATGACCAGCTGTGCGCTGGCAGCATGCTATGTTGCTGCCTGCCACAAGTTGAGGGACAGTGCCTGACATATTTAATGCATTTATTTTATTTTTTCCTGTTGTTATTTGTTCTTTGATGTAATTATATATATTTTTTTTAAATATATATATATGTGTGTATGTATGTATGTATATATGTGTATATATATGTACAGTGGGGAGAACAAGTATTTGATACACTGTCGATTTTGCAGGTTTTCCTACTTACAAAGCATGTAGAGGTCTGTAATTTTTTATCATAGGTACACTTCAACTGTGAGAGACGGAATCTAAAACAAAAATCCAGAAAATCACATTGTATGATTTTTAAATAATTAATTTGCATTTTATTGCATGACATAAATATTTGATCACCTACCATCCAGTAAGAATTCCGGCTCTTACAGACCTGTTAGTTTTTCTTTAAGAAGCCCTCCTGTTCTCCACTCATTACCTGTATTAACTCCACCTGTTTGAACTTGTTACCTGTATAAAAGACACCTCTCCACACACTCAATCAAACAGACTCCAACCTCTCCACAATGGCCAAGGCCAGAGAGCTGTGTAAGGACATCAGGGATAAAATTGTAGACCTGCACAAGGCTGGGATGGGCTACAGGACAATAGGCAAGCAGCTTGGTGAGAAGGCAACAACTGTTGGCGCAATTATTAGAAAATGGAAGAAGTTCAAGATGATGGTCAATCTCCCTCGGTCTGGGGCACCATGCAAGATCTCACCTCGTGGGGCATCAATGATCATGAGGAAGGTGAGGGATCAGCCCAGAACTACACGGCAGGACCTGGTCAATGACCTGAAGAGAGCTGGGACCACAGTCTCAAAGAAAACCATTAGTAACACACTAAGCCGTCATGGATTAAAATCCTGCAGCGCACGCAAGGTCCCCCTGCTCAAGCCAGCGCATGTCCAGGCCCGTCTGAAGTTTGCCAATGACCATCTGGATGATCCAGAGGAGGAATGGGAGAAGATCATGTGGTCTGATGAGACAAAAATATAGCTTTTTGGTCTAAACTCCACTCGCCGTGTTTGGAGGAAAAAGAAGGATGAGTACAACCCCAAGAACACCATCCTAACCGTGAAGCATGGAGGTGGAAACATCATTCTTTGGGGATGCTTTTCTGCAAAGGGGACAGGACGACTGCACCGTATTGAGGGGAGAATGGATGGGGCCATGTATTGCGAGATCTTGGCCAACAACCTCCTTCCCTCAGTAAGAGCATTGAAGATGGGTCGTGGCTGGGTCTTCCAGCATGACAACGACCCGAAACACACAGCCAGGGCAACTAAGGAGTGGCTCCGTAAGAAGCATCTCAAGGTCCTGGAGTGGCCTAGCCAGTCTCCAGACCTGAACCCAATAGAAAATCTTTGGAGGGAGCTGAAAGTCCGTATTGCCCAGCGACAGCCCTGAAACCTGAAGGATCTGAATGGAGGAGTGGGCCAAAATCCCTGCTGCAGTGTGTGCAAACCTGGTCAAGAACTACAGGAAACGTATGATCTCTGTAATTGCAAACAAAGGTTTCTGTACCAAATATTAAGTTCTGCTTTTCTGATGTATCAAATACTTATGTCATGCAATAAAATGCAAATTAATTATTTAAAAATCATACAATGTGATTTTCTGGATTTTTGTTTTAGATTCCTTCACTCACAGTTGAAGAGTACCTATGATAAAAATTACAGACTTCTACATGCTTTGTAAGTGGGAAAACCTGCAAAATCGGCAGTGTATCAAATACTTGTTCTCCCCACTGTATGTGCGTGTGTATATGTATGTATATATATATATATATAAAATAGAAAAAAAAAAAATATATATAAATATATAGAAAAAAAAAAATATATTGATGTATGATACTTTGGCAATATGTACATTGTTGCGTCATGCCAATAAAGTGAATTGAATTGAATTGAGAGAGAGAGAGAGAGAGAGAGAGAGAGAGAGAGAGAGAGAGACAAACAAACAACAAACAACGCATGCAGGGCAGAATTAGGCCAATTTCCCCTTTTAATTAATATCCAAAAACGAGCCACCACATTCTATAACCATTTAAAAATAAGCGACCCCAACTCTTACCACCACAAAGCCCTCCAATACCAAGAGGTGACCATAGAAAAGAGTCCCCTTAGTCAGCTGATCCTGAGACTAAACTCACAAACCAACAGTAACCCAACAAAGCCTCAGGACAGCACTCAGAAAATCTGGCCCAACCAAATTATCAAAAAACAAAAAGAAAATTACATGACCTATTGGAAAGATACCACAAAAAATCAAAGTAAACTTCAATGCTATTTGGCACTAAACAGACAGTACACAGTGGCAAACTATCTGACCACTGTGACTGATAGAAAACTGAGGAAAACATTGACTATGTACAGACTCAGCGAGCACAGCCTGGCTATAGAGACCGGTCGTCGCAGACAGATCTGGCAACCCAGAGATGCCAGGTTGTGTTTACTCTGCCCACAAAACGCAGTTGAAACGGAAACACACTTTCTCCTAAAATGTGATAATTATGCAGACATACGGGCAACTTTCTTTCCCCAAATTCAAAAGAGAAATAAAGAATTTGAAACAGGAACAGATGATGAAAAATTACAATGCCTATTGGGTGAAAAGGTCCATTGTGCCATTTATGGTGCAAAATATGTTGCATTATGCCACACCCGTAGGGACAACCAGTTGACCCAACTGCAACCAAAAATACCATAAGGACAACCAGTTGACCCAACTACAACCAATAACCTCCCAACAAACTCACACACACACAAAACACACACATACAATTATTTTGAATATGTTTGGTTGTGTATGTGATAATTAATATGTAATGAATCTATATTTTTGTTGTTGTTGTTAATAATAATATGAACATTATTTTTATTGTTACATTGTAAAGTGCTTTGGCAATATTGTTAAGTTGTAACTTTCATGCCAATAAAGCCGAATTTGAATTTGAATTTGAATTGAGAGAGACAGAGAGACAGAGAGAGAGACGGAGAGACAGAGAGAGAGACAGAGAGAGAGAGAGAGAGAGAGAGAGAAAGAGACAGAGAGAGAGAGAGAGAGAGAGAGAGAGAGAAAGAGAGAGAAAGAGAAAGAGACAGAGAGAGAGAGAGAGAGAGAGAGAGAGAGAGAGAGAGAGAAGAGACAGAGAGAGAGAGAGACAAAGAGAGAGAGAGAGACAAAGAGAGAGAGAGAGACAAAGAGAGAGAGAGAGAGAGAGAGAGAGACAGAGAGAGAGAGAGACAGAGAGAGAGAGACAGAGAGAGAGACAGAGAGAGAGGCAGAGAGAGAAAATTGGGTCTACCAGCATTACATTAAATAGAAAAAAAGAAGAGAAAGAGAGAGGGATGAGAGATGTTCTTGAGGAGAGCCTGAGGAGTCTCTCTCTCTCTCCTAGATGAAGTGTAGTGGAGGGTCTCTCTAACAGCACCTGTTAACAACACGTCTCTCTCTCTCTCTCTCCTAGATGAAGTGTAGTGGAGGGTCTCTCTAACAGCACCTGTTAACAACACGTCTCTCTCTCTCTCTCCTAGATGAAGTGTAGTGGAGGGTCTCTCTAACAGCACCTGTTAACAACACGTCTCTCTCTCTCTCTCTCCTAGATGAAGTGTATTGGAGGGTCTCTCTAACAGCACCTGTTAACAACACGTCTCTCTCTCTCTCCTAGATGAAGTGTAGTGGAGGGTCTCTCTAACAGCACCTGTTAACAACACGTCTCTCTCTCTCTCCTAGATGAAGTGTATTGGAGGGTCTCTCTAACAGCACCTGTTAACAACACGTCTCTCTCTCTCTCTCCTAGATGAAGTGTAGTGGAGGGTCTCTCTAACAGCACCTGTTAACAACACGTCTCTCTCTCTCTCTCTCTCCTAGATGAAGTGTAGTGGAGGGTCTCTCTAACACCACCTGTTAACAACACGTCTCTCTCTCTCTCTCTCCTAGATGAAGTGTAGTGGAGGGTCTCTCTAACAGCACCTGTTAACAACACGTCTCTCTCTCTCTCTCTCCTAGATTAAGTGTAGTGGAGGGTCTCTCTAACACCACCTGTTAACACGTCTCTCTCAATTCAATTCAATTCACTTTATTGGCATGACGCAACAATGTACATATTGCCAAAGTATCATACATCAATTTTTTTTTTTTTTGTATATATATTTTTTTTATATTTTATATAATATATATATATATACACACACACACACACACACACACACATACATACATATACAGTGGGTCAAAAAAGTATTTAGTCAGCCACCAATTGTGCAAGTTCTCCCACTTAAAAAGATCAGAGAGGCCTGTAATGTTCATCATAGGTACACTTCAATTATGAGAGACAAAATTAGATTTTTTTTTCTCCAGAAAATCACATTGTAGGATTTTTAATGAATTTATTAGCAAATTATGGTGGAAAATAAGTATTTGGTCACCTACAAACAAGCAAGATTTCTGGCTCTCACAGACCTGTAACTTCTTCTTTAAGAGGCTCCTCTGTCCTCCACTCATTACCTGTATTAATGGCACCTGTTTGAACTTGTTATCAGTATAAAAGACACCTGTCCACAACCTCAAACAGTCACACTCCAAACTCCACTATGGCCAAGACCAAAGAGCTGTCAAAGGACACCAGAAACAAAATTGTAGACCTGCACCAGGCTGGGAAGACTGAATCTGCAATAGGTAAGCAGCTTGGTGTGAAGAAATCAACTGTGGGAGCAATTATTAGGAAATGGAAGACATACAAGACTACTGATAATCTCCCTCGATCTGGGGCTCCACGCAAGATCTCACCCCGTGGTGTCAAACTGATCACAAGAACGGTGAGCAAAAATCCCAGAACCACACTGGGGGACCTAGTGAATGACCTGCAGAGAGCTGGGACCAAAGTAACAAAGGCTACCATCAGTAACACACTACGCCGCCAGGGACTCAAATCCTGCAGTGCCAGACGTGTCTCCCTGCTTAAGCCAGTACATGTCCAGGCCCGTCTGAAGTTTGCTAGAGAGCATTTGGATGATCCAGAAGAGGATTGGGAGAATGTCATGGTCACATGGTCAGATGAAACCAAAATATTACTTTTTGGTAAAAACTCAACTCGTCGTGTTTGGAGGAGAAAGAATGCTGAGTTGCATCCAAAGAACACCATACCTACTGTGAAGCATGGGGGTGGAAACATCATGCTTTGGGGCTGTTTTTCTGCAAAGGGACCAGGACGACTGATCCGTGTAAAGGAAAGAATGAACGGGGCCATGTATCGTGAGATTTTGAGTGAAAACCTCCTTCCATCAGCAAGGGCATTGAAGATGAAACGTGGCTGGGTCTTTCAGCATGACAATGATCCCAAACACACCGCCCGGGCAACGAAGGAGTGGCTTCGTAAGAAGCATTTCAAGGTCCTGGAGTGGCCTAGCCAGTCTCCAGATCTCAACCCCATAGAAAATCTTTGGAGGGAGTTGAAAGTCCGTGTTGCCCAGTGACAGCCCCGAAACATCACTGCTCTAGAGGAGATCTCCATGGAGGAATGGGCCAAAATACCAGCAACAGTGTGTGCAAACCTTGTGAAGACTTACAGAAAACGTTTGACCTCTGTCACTGCCAACAAAGGGTATATAACAAAGTATTGAGATAAACTTTTGTTATTGACCAAATACTTATTTTCCACCATAATTTGCAAATAAATTCATTAAAAATCCTACAATGTGATTTTCTGGATTTTTTCTAATTTTGTCTCTCATAGTTGAAGTGTACCTATGATGAAAATTACATGCCTCTCTCATCTTTTTAAGTGGGAGAACTTGCACAATTGGTGGCTGACTATGTTGTTATTTTGTTCTTTGATGTAATTATATAAAACAATATATGTGTGTATATATATATATATATATATACATACACATATACTGTTTTATATAATTACATCAAAGAACAAAATAACAACATAGGAAAAAATATATAATAATTTAAGGCATTAAATATGTCAGGCACTGTCCCTCAACTTGTGGCAGGCAGCAACATAGCATGCTGCCAGCGCACAGCTGTCCATGTCTTCCCCCAAAAGGATTGGCAGCCTTTCTATTTCAGAGAGGTCCTCAAAGCCCCGGACTACTAAAGTTTTTCAAATTTTGTCAGGAAATGCAGCTCTGTCTCTGGTTCTGCTGTGGTGCAGTGGTTGCACAGCCTTTCCTCTACAGGGAGCCAGTTGTTCCTGTGTCTCCCCTTCTCAATAGCAAGGCTGTGCTCGCTGAGCCTGTACTTTGTCAAGGTTTTCCTGAGGTTTTGATCAGTCACCATGGTCAGATAGTTTGCCATGGTGTACTGTTGATTTAGGGCCAAATAGCACTGCATTTTGCTTTGTGCTTGTGTTTGTGTTTTCCAATAGGTAATGTAGTTTTGTTTTAGATGTTTTGTAATTTGGTTAATTCTGATTGATTGGATGTCCTGGTCCTCAGGCTTCAGTGTGTTAGTGGAATAACATGTCTCTGTCTCTCTCTCTCTCTAACCACTAGGCTACTAGGCTACCTGATCTACAGACATAGTCACTCAACTACATCTAGTCTCCACAGTCACTCAACTACATCTAGTCTCCACAGTCACTCAACTACATCTACAGCCATAAAACTACATCTAGTCTCCAAAGTCACTCAACTACATCTAGTCTCCAGTCACTCAACTACATCTACAACCAGTCATTCAACTGCATCTAGTCTCCACAGTCACTCAACTACATCTAGTCTCCACAGTCACTCAACTACATCTATTCTCCACAGTCACTCAACTACATCTACAGCCATAGTCACAAAAATACATCTAGTCTCCACAATCACATCTAGTCTCCACAGTCACTCAACTACATCTACAGCCATAGTCACAAAAATACCTCTAGTCTCCACAATCACTCAACTACATCTAGTCTCCACAGTCACTCAACTACATCTAGTCTCCACAGTCACTCAACTACATCTAGTCTCCACAATCACTCAACTACATCTAGTCTTCACAGTCACTCAACTACATCTAGTCTCCACAGTCACTCAACTACATCTAGACTCCACAGTCACTCAACTACATCTAGACTCCACAGTCACTCAACTACATCTAGTCTCCACAGTCACTCAACTACATCTAGACTCCACAGTCACTCAACTACATCTACAGTCATAAAACTACATCTAGTCTCCACAGTCACTCAACTACATCTAGTCTCCACAATCACTCAACTACATCTAGACTCCAGTCACTCAACTACATCTAGTCTCCACAATCACTCAACTACATCTACAGCCAGTCATTCAACTACATCTAGTCTCCACAATCACTCAACTACAGCCATAGTCATTCAACTACATCTAGTCTCCACAATCACTCAACTACAGCCATAGTCATTCAACTACATCTAGTCTCCACAATCACTCAACTACAGCCATAGACATTCAACTACATCTAGTCTCCACAGTCACTCAACTACATCTAGACTCCACAGTCACTCAACTACAGCCATAGTCATTCAACTACATCTAGTCTCCACAGTCATTCAACTACATCTAGTCTCCACAGGCACTCAACTACATCATTCAACAATTGTAGTCCTATATTAGAATGATGAAAATAAGGATGTCATTAGAGTGATGAAAATAAGGATGGCATTAGAGTGATGAAGATAAGGATGTCATTAGAGTGATGAAGATAAAGATGTCATTATTATTAAAGTTATATACAGAGGAAGGCTAATTACATTAGGGGAACTATTATTAAAGGTATATAAAGAGGTAGGCTAATTACATTAGGGGAACTATTATTAAAGGTATATAAAGAGGTAGGCTAATTACATTAGGGGAACTATTATTAAAGCTATATAATGTATATGTCAGCCTACTAATAATACAAACAGGCCCTATTATATTTCAAAATCAAATTCGCTAGCCTATATTCGTAGCTTTATAGGCTGAATGTGCTGCACCAGAATCACATGTTCTCTTATGCTTTATCATGGTTCGAACAATGTGCGTAATTCCAGTCCATATAATACAATACAGTAATACAGTTAATTTATGTACCCATGAGAGCATATGATTTATTTTCGTTTGTGAAATAGCAGGCAAATATCCAATCCTAGTACCGTACGTTCTATAGTCACATACAATAGCTCAGATATCACAGTTTTTGATGAAAATAGGGTGAATGATGTGCCTTGAAAAAGAGATTTACAGATGAACACTGATTGGGCCAAGGAGGGTGCTATAGTAACCAACTGAAATTCCAAACTTTGATCAAGCATATCTCCTGTCCCGTTTGTGTTACAGTCATGGACATTTTGCACATATACATGCATCTCTTCACGAGCAACACGTTTCCCATACGGACCAGCTCTCCAGTCCACAAACCCTCACGGCTGTCCTACCCCCCCTCTGCACACGACACCTCCGTTGAGACAATCAGCGACCCCCCCACTTTGTGTTGTGGTGTGAGCAGAACCACCTTCAGCTCAAAACAAAGGAGATGGTGGTGGACTTCAGGAGAACCAAGGCCCAACTGACTGCAGTCCCTATACAGGGGATGGATGTGGAAATGGTTGGGTCATACAAGTTCCTGGGAGTCCATATGGACAACAGGCTGTTTTTGCAGTGGTGTGCTGGGGCGCCAACATAAAGGCTGGTGATGCTTCTCGGGTAAATAAGCTGATCAGGAAGGCTAGCTCTGTTCTGGGGATTAACCTTGACACTCTAGAGCAGGTGGCGGAGAGAAGGATCCTGGCCAAACTGCTGGCCATCATGGACAACGTCACCCACCCTCTGCATGCCATGGTTATGATGCACCTTCAGTCACAGGAGCACCTTCAGTCACAGACTGATCCCACCATGGTGTGCCAGAGAGCGCTACAGGAGGTCCTTCCGGCAACATTAACCTGGAACTGTTGGGGTGTTAGGACCTAGTTTGAAAATTAGGCATACATCCATCCGTGAGTAACTCTGGTCTGTAATCACTCATTCAGCACTCATTCATTCAGGACAGTATATACATATTCATGTACAGTTGTTATATCATATCACATGCAATATTGTAAGTACTTTTTGGACTGAACTGATGTAATCATTCACTCAGGAATGCATATTAGTATCCTGTCAGTTGTATATTTTCTCATTGCTTTTAGTTTACCGAATGTGCATTTATCTGTAATTAAACCCTGCGCACTAAGGACTGTATTTTAAGGGAATTACTATTATTACCCTAAATTATATCATACGCATATTTAGCTATTTAAGTATCTCTTCCTGTCATTTACCTGTACAGTTTGTGGAACCATGCAAGTATTCACTTACCTGTTCATTTAACCAGACTGTATATTAAGTAAACTATTATTTCCCTCACTTATATCATACGCACTTTTAGCTATTTAAGTATTTATCTGCCATCGACCTGTATAGTATAGTTAACCATGCAAATACTCATTATTTATCTATATCAACTTGCAATATTTGTATCATATTTTTTCACCTAATACTCTGTAACAATGTATAGTGTACATATTCAGCCATTCACTCATACTATGTAATGCCTTTTATAGCTTTTTGCACTATTTTTATACTGTATCATGTATTGTGTATCTGTCTTTTGTGTATTTTTGTTCTGGCATTTTGCACCTGCCCTGTGTTTTTCGTAGCTGCTTGACGAAGTAATTCCCCCCTCGGGGAAAGTATCTATCTATCTAAACCTCCGCCCATTACACACAGCGAGACTTGAACGTTTTCTCTTTCTCATTAATCAACGCAAGTTTGAATTGTTGTCACAAATTGTCCGGGGTGGGGGGGTGGGGCGTTAACCATGCATCCATCTAATTAGCTCTGTCCGCCGGGTGTCAACCTGGGTTAATTTAGACCAGGTGTAATATAATCTGTTATCACAATGATGGGCGCCATATGGGATGATTAACATATAATCAGATTGATTAGCTGAGGCGAGTATGACAGATACGGTGTGGGCTGGAGGGTGGGCTGGAGGGAGGGCTGGAGGGAGGGCTGGAGGGAAGGCTGGAGGGAGGGCTGGAGGGAGGGCTGGAGGGAGGGCTGGAGGGAGGGCTGGAGGGTAGGCTGGAGGGAGGGCTGGAGGGAGGGCTGGAGGGAAGGCTGGAGGGAGGGCTGGAGGGAGGGCTGGAGGGAGGGTTTGACATGTTCTTTAAAACAGCAGCAGAATGGAACACTAGAGAGAGATGATACTGAATAATCACGCTGACTAACCACTCTCTCTTTATACATGTCATTGGCCTGCCGCCTTTAGCTGTGTGTGTCCTCAGTGGCTACTCTGACAGGTAACACCAGGGGGAGATGAGCAGCAGCCAAGCCCTCAGGACAGGAGAAGGGATGGCTGGATACAGTGGTCTCCAAGTGGTCGATTGCGATTGAATAGTCAATCTTCAAGGCATTCATTATTGGCGGTAGGTGCACTTGATTCAGAAGCCCTGCGTGTCGGGTAGGCAAAGTCTTCCCATTTGATTTGTCTGAAGGGACAAACTCCGCCTACCCTGCAGACCAGGAGAGCTAAATCAAGTGTGCCTACTGTGCTGACCAATCGGATAGCTCAAATGAACGTGCCTACAGCTTCCACAAACCTGTCAAAGAATACAGCAAACAGCTGCTGTTTTTAAGACTGAGTTCATGTTTAACTTTTTATTCAACACTTTTACAAAACATAAAACGCGCTTCTCCCTACTTCCACTCGTGCTACAACCAGCACTGCAGCTGCAATGAATGAAGTAGCCTGTGTTTTATTATTAGCAGCTCGGCGTGTCTATTTTAATAGAGGAATATTTGACTTTTTCTGGGAATATTTGACTTTTTCTGGGAATATTTGACTTTTTCTGGTCATAGGAAAAACATTAATTTGTGCATGTGGTGCGACTAGTGCCGCCATCAGGGGGAAGACGGTGTGGAGGAGAGAGCAGGGACCGTGAGAGGCGGACCCTCCGCTGCTCTCTCCTTCCCTCCGCTGAGACTGACCAGAGAGAGGGGATGCAGGTATCATCAGTCCAGTTAAATAAAAAAGCTAGTTATTTAAATGTATGCTCAGCTGTGCCTAGCAAGTGATACAACAGCTGATTGATTTTGTTATCAAAGCAGTATTTAAATATAATATGGTCTGAGATAACAATATTGACAGGCAAAGCATAGCCAATATGCTGTGATAATGTGTTAGGATACTGCACAAACCACATTCCTAAAAAACTATTTTTATTAGGTTCATGTTGCATAGGCTTACTTTTCTTAAGTCATGATGAACACCAATCTGAGCGGTAGGATAGGTTGGTGACCACCACAATAGACACCAGGTCTTAACTGCCAGTTTAACACTGTTCTGTTCAAGTGAAGTGAAGGAAAGGAGACACTGGCATAGATCTGCTAGGAGTGTGTGCAAGTGTCTTGGGGGTTGATGTGGAATTGGTGCTTACTCAGAGTATCCGTGAACAAGGCCACAAGAAAAAAAGGTGCTAACGTGTGTTTCTATTCTTCAAACGTCCGTACTACTTGTTCCACAAATCAACAGCTCCCCCTGTGGACACTGGAGGAACTGAAGCCTGCTCTGACATGATAGCACAATGATATAGAAGTGCATTTCCATTGGGAGGGAAGCACAACACATATGATCTCCTTTGTTATAGTGGGAGATCTGAGTGACCTACACAGTGTTCTCTCTCACAGACAGAGTGTTTCCAGGTTTATTCAGCCACACACTCACTCTACCTCTCTGAGTGACCTACACAGTGTTCTCTCTCACAGACAGTGTTTCCAGGTTTATTCAGCCACACACTCACTCTACCTCTCTGAGTGACCTACACAGTGTTCTCTCTCACAGACAGAGTGTTTCCAGGTTTATTCAGCCACACACTCACTCTACCTCTCTGAGTGACCTACACAGTGTTCTCTCTCACAGACAGAGTGTTTCCAGGTTTATTCAGCCACACACTCACTCTACCTCTCTGAGTGACCTACACAGTGTTCTCTCTCACAGACAGTGTTTCCAGGTTTATTCAGCCACACACTCACTCTACCTCTCTCCTCCTCACACTCTTTATTAAGACAAGTCGCTGGGACCACCACTCAGTTTCTGACATCATCAGTAGTAGACAAAGCTAGAATGAGATCATATTTCTATGATTCAACACGTCACCAGGGACATGCTCAAACCCAGGGTGTGGGTCACATGTAATAATAAGAGTGTGTTACGGTTATTATGACTATGGTTCATGGTGCCCCAAAGAACAGAACAGTTATAGGTGAGCAGACAGACTATAGGGGTTAAATACGCAGAACGAAAAGTCCCAAGGTGTACTGTTCCTAGCTCCGCACAAACACACACACTCCCTCCCTCTCGATCTCTAAGGGGTTCTGTTGAAGCGTATCGTCAGGAGAGAGAAAGGGGCTGCAGCCTGAGGTCATTCAGCCACTACGCATTACACTGACTGGACACAGGAACCAGAGAGACAGAGGGACAATAGGGAACTGACCAGAGCAGGGAGACAGCCATACAAGGTGAAGCCCAGGCAGAGCAGGGAGACAGCCATGCAAGGTGAAGCCCAGGCAGAGCAGGGAGACAGCCATACAAGGTGAAGCCCAGTCCATGGGAACATGGGAAGATGAGTTGAAGATGTTTGACCATTAATAGTGGGATACAGGCGTATGGATAGATACACACTAGTACACACAAACAAACACACACACTACAGCTGAATCCCAATCAGTCAACTGGTCGATTGTTTGGTCCTGGTGTAGCCTACAAGACACCCATCTGGTTTGTCTGACTGGACACAACCACAATATGTCAGATAAACAATCTCACAACCACAATATGTCAGATAAACAATCTCACAACCACAATATGTCAGATAAACAATCTCACAACCACAATATGTCAGATAAACAATCTCACAACCACAATATGTCAGATAAACAATCTCACAATATGTCAGATAAACAATCTCACAACCACAATATGTCAGATAAACAATCTCACAACCACAATATGTCAGATAAACAATCTCACAGCCACAATATGTCAGATAAACAATCTCACAATATGTCAGATAAACAATCTCACAACCACAATATGTCAGATAAACAATCTCACAACAACAATATGTCAGATAAACAATCTCACAACCACAATATGTCCGATAAACAATCTCACAACCACAATATGTCAGATAAACAATCTCACAACATGTCAGATAAACAATCTCACAACATGTCAGATAAACAATCTCACAACCACAATATGTCAGATAAACAATCTCACAACCACAATATGTCGGATAAACAATCTCACAACCACAATATGTCGGATAAACAATCTCACAACCACAATATGTCGGATAAACAATCTCACAACCACAATATGTCAGATAAACAATCTCACAACCACAACATGTCAGATAAACAATCTCACAACCACAATATGTCAGATAAACAATCTCACAATATGTCAGATAAACAATCTCACAACCACAATATGTCAGATAAACAATCTCACAACAACAATATGTCAGATAAACAATCTCACAACCACAATATGTCCGATAAACAATCTCACAACCACAATATGTCAGATAAACAATCTCACAACATGTCAGATAAACAATCTCACAACATGTCAGATAAACAATCGCACAACCACAATATGTCAGATAAACAATCTCACAACCACAATATGTCGGATAAACAATCTCACAACCACAATATGTCGGATAAACAATCTCACAACCACAATATGTCGGATAAACAATCTCACAACCACAATATGTCGGATAAACAATCTCACAACCACAATATGTCAGATAAACAATCTCACAACCACAACATGTCAGATAAACAATCTCACAACCACAATATGTCAGATAAACAATCTCACAACCATAATATGTCGGATAAACAATCTCACAACCACAATATGTCAGATACACAATCTCACAACCACAATATGTCAGATAAACAATCTCACAACCACAATATGTCAGATAAACAATCTCACAACCACAATATGTCAGATAAACAATCTCACAACCACAATATGTCGGATAAACAATCTCACAACCACAATATGTCAGATACACAATCTCACAACCACAATATGTCAGATAAACAATCTCACAACCATAATATGTCGGATAAACAATCTCACAACCACAATATGTCAGATACACTATCTCACAACCACAATATGTCAGATAAACAATATCACAACCACAATATGTCAGATAAACTATCTCACAACCACAACATGTCAGATAAACAATCTCACAACCACAATATGTCATTTGTGTGTCTTAATTATGTCATCAAACATAGGATGTGTCTATATATGGAAAATTACAATTGATTGGTCAAAAGAACAGAGGACTCTCGGCTGACCAATATGTTTTTTGTCAGGGACAGCCCTAACACGCACACGCACGCACACACACTCTTACTCACACCAGCACACACGCAGGCTGATCCCTAGAGCCTGGTATTGTGATCATCTGGGTTCATTAACCTTTTCTCTACAGATTAGAGAGAGGGATGAGATGGGTTCTGCCTGGTAAAACTCATGCTGCAGCTCTACAGAACACAAATCCCAAAATAGGACCAGCACAGCACAGCTACTTCCATGCATGCATCCCAAATGGTACACTATGCCCTACATAGTGTACTACGTTTGACCAGAGCCCTAAAGTCCCTGGTCAAAGTAGTACGCTAGCCTAGATAGGGAGCCATTTTTGGGGCATCTCTCAGCACTGCTCTATCGATTCCCAGGGTCATTTTATGTGTATCTGAGTTCTTGCCGTTTATGATAAAGCAGCTCTCCAACACATTTCTCCTACTGTTCTGCCTCTTCAGCCCAGGGTGCATTGCATGCTGCTGGCCAGTGGCTCAGAGAGCAGAATGGTGATGCAGGAAACTGCAGTCAGAGGAAGCTTGGGGAGAGGATTGTGTAATCTTGGAGGGTCAGAGAAAACACAGTAACAGATGAAGTGATTTAGCGGCTGTATTTTCACTACATTAAATGGAAGGAAGCTGGTGGATCTATTAAATGAAAGACGCAAATTGTTCCTTTAATGTCAACTGTGTTTTCATTAGATAGAGGCCAGGGCCATGTTTGGACCGGCTGCTCCATAATAATGCATTACATTTACAAGAGGGGGGGTGTGTGTGTGTGTGTGTGTGTGTGTGTCTGTGTCTGTGTCTGTGTGTGTGTGTGTGTGTGTGTGTGTGTGTGTGTGTGTGTGTGTGTGTGTGTGTGTGTGTGTGTGTGTGTGTGTGTGTGTGTGTGTGTGTAACACAGATCCTCCTCTACATCTGCCAAGCCCGAGCCAAGCGGCTTCTTATTGGCCAGTGATACCACAGCTTCCTGTCTGCCTAGTGTCCCTGTTTCCTGACGCTAGGCAAACGAGACTATCTAGGACAGGGCAGTACCAGATGTGTGCCTGGCTTGGCTCACAGAGAGCTGGGTTACACTTCCAGAGAAAGAGACAGTGAGATACAATGACATCTGTCCTCAGCATTATGGTCTATGGGCTTTCAGTGACACCCAGGGGAGAACGACTGACCCTCTCATGGAAGACAGAGGAGTTCAAGGCCGACTGCGGTACTGCCAGGCATTGTATGCAGAAAACAGGATATGCCATTATAATGTATGGAAAAATTGCAATCTTCGAAGACAATCATGGTACCAATTATTGCTTCTAATAGACCATATGTATGTCATTGAACCAATTATTTTAAAATCGTACAAAGAACACTTTGTGAGGATAATGTAGTTGCTAATGCAGCCTGCAGGAGGCAGCATTTAAAATGTGTTAAGGGTAATGTAGCATTTCTGACTAATGTTTGTACTAATTTACCTGTTAATAAAAATAAAGTTATTAATCAATTAATACAGTGTATCGTTCACAACTCTAAATTAGCTCCCGAGTGGCGCAGTGGTCTAAGGCATCACTACAGTCCCTGGTTCAAATCCAGGCTGTATCACATTGTAAATAAGAATTTGTTCTTAACTGACTTGACTAGTTAAATAAAGGTTACATTTAAAAAAATATATATGTTTTATTTTTTTATTAGCTGAATCATGCTTTCCTAAGCTGATAAAATGTTGTAGTAATTATTTTGGAGTCTGTGACAACTTGGATGGCGTATCTATAGCCTAGTCGGAGAACCCAGGTTGTTAGTCTAAAACAAAAAGTGTAGCATTCACAACTGAATTTTCTTCATCAGGCTTCCGTTAGCTGAGAACATTGTGGAGAGATGGATTTAGAGTCTATGAAAGCCTGTATGGTATATCTAGATGTGTTAATATCATCTTGTAGAGTCTTCACAGAGCCAAGAGTGGCCTCCAGCCACAGAAATCAGTCATTTCATTGAGATTAACCAAAACTGGCTTACACAAGCCAATTAAGTAGATACCATCCTTAAACCTAGTGTTGGTTAATGATTATCACATAGATTCCTCTGAGGTAGGTAATTGAAAGAGTGGATAATTAATTTGAGAGTCAAATTTGACGAAGTTGTCTTAGTAACACCAGCAGAGATGTGGGAGCTTAATTATACGGTGTGAGAGAAAGAGGAGAGAGAGGGGTGTGAATTCATCTGTGATTTATGTAAATAGACATTTGGAGGTCATTAACAAAGAGATCTGCACTCTCTTTGAATGTGTGTGTGTGTGTGTGTTTTCTTCCTCCTATGGTAAATGTATGATCGCCTACAGAGGACACAAGCTACAGGATCAAAATAACTGTCTTCTGCAATAGGCTTTGCACTAGACTAGACCACACAGTCAGCCAACACACACAGCTCTCCTCTCCAACCGACAACCCAGCAGTATGGTTCACCTACCAACTTCCAACACTTGCGCTGCAATCACGTAACCATGGCGATGGCACGGCAGCAGAGCAGAGGAGAGCAGAGCTGCATTTCAGATATGTTTCTATGGCTGTATCTGAAATGGCACTGGTCAAAAGTAGTGCACTATATAGGGAATAGAATGCCATTTGGGACACTGGGATGTTGTTGCTGTTCTCTGCTGTTTGGTTGGCTAGTACTGTATCTAGGGCTCTCACTGCCACAGGAATACACTGGAGCTATAGATTATAGACAGATGTGGCGTAGAGGTCTTCACGGATCCACCTACACCCGAATACCAGAGGGGGTTCAGATCCAGCATTCTAAATAATGTCACAGGTCTGGGTCGGACCTGATATGATTGTCACAGGTCTCGGGTATGTGTAATTTTAACTGAGTTGTCCGTACAGATATGAACGTGGCTGATGCAGTAGAGAGAAATAAATTATATAATTGATGCTGCTGCTCTTGTAGTTGTAGTAGTACTTGTTGTAGTAGTACTTGTTGTTCTTGTAGTTGTTGTACTTGTAGTTGTTGTACTTGTACTTGTAGTTGTACTTGTAGTTGTAGTTGTACTTGTATGTGTACTTGTAGTTGTACTTGTTATAGTTGTGGTTATACTTGTTGTAGGTGTACTTGTAGCTGTACTTGTTGGTGTACTAGGTGTTGGTGTAGTAGTTGTAGTAGGTGTAGTTGTAGTAGTTGTAGTTGTAGTAGTTGTAGTTGTAGTAGGTGTAGTTGTAGTAGGTGTAGTAGGTGTAGTTGTAGTAGGTGTAGTTGTAGTAGGTGTAGTTGTAGTAGGTGTAGTTGTAGTAGGTGTAGTTGTAGTAGGTGTTGGTAAAGTTGTAGTAGGTGTAGTTGTAGTTGTAGTAGGTGATGTTGTAGTTGTAGTAGGTGTAGTTGTAGTAGGTGTAGTTGTAGTAGATGTAGTTGTAGTAGGTGTTGGTAAAGTTGTAGTAGGTGTAGTTGTAGTAGCTGTAGTTGTAGTAGGTGTAGTTGTAGTTGTAGTAGGTGTAGGTGACGTTGTAGTTGTAGTAGGTGTAGTTGTAGTAGTTGTAGTTGTAGTAGGTGTAGTTGTAGTAGGTGTAGTTGTAGTAAGTGTAGTTGTAGTAAGTGTAGTTGTAGTAGGTGTTGGTAAAGTTGTAGTAGGTGTAGTTGTAGTAGGTGTAGTTGTAGTAGGTGTAGTTGTAGTTGTAGTAGTTGTAGTAGGTGTAGGTGACGTTGTAGTTGTAGTAGGTGTAGTTGTAGTAGGTGTAGTTGTAGTAGGTGTAGTTGTAGTTGTAGTAGTTGTAGTTGTAGTAGGTGTAGTTGTAGTAGGTGTAGTTGTAGTTGTAGTAGGTGTAGTTGTAGTAGGTGTAGTTGTAGTAGGTGTAGTTGTAGTAGTTGTAGGTGTAGTTGTAGTTGTAGGTGTAGTTGTAGTAGGTGTAGTTGTAGTAGGTGTTGGTAAAGGTGTAGTAGGTGTAGTTGTAGTAGGTGTTGGTAAAGTTGTAGTAGGTGTAGTAGGTGTAGTTGTAGTTGTAGTAGGTGTAGTTGTAGTAGGTGTAGTTGTAGTAGTTGTAGTTGCGGTAGGTGTAGTAAGTGTTGGTGTAGTTGTTGATGGTGTAGTTGTTGATGGTGTTCTTGTTGGTGGTGGTGTTGGTGGAGGTGGTGTTGGCAGTGTTGTTGTTGGTGTTGTCGGTGTCGGTGTTGTTGTCGGTGCTGTTGTGTTGGCTAATCATAAGTCATCGAAGCAGCAACAGGATACAGTCATAGAGCCTCTGTGTAATCAATGGAAGATGGTTAGAGAACGCTACAGCAGCCAAGAGCCAACAGATAGGCTGCTACTTAATAATATAAATGAAGTTGTCATTGTAACTGTAGGATGGGACAAGCCTAGCTAGCTAACGTTAGACAGCTACTACGTAATCATATTGGATGATATATAATCTAGTTATATGGCAGCTATTAGTCTACTATAGTACGAGTCGGCTTGGTTGGTTGACATCACTCGTCTTTCCCTCCCATTAAAACTGTATTTGTGAAAACTGGATCCGGGTGGGAAAGCCCCATGTCCATTTCGGAACGGGTCCTGTGAAGACCTCTAATGTACTAGGCTTTAACTGTATGTCTGGGATGGCTCTTTAGTCTACACACAATGAGAACATCTTATCGCTTACTTGATTACTGCATTGTTAAGAAAGAGCTTGCAAGAAAAGACAGTTCACTGTACTTGAAAATAAAACTACGAAAAACCACAACATAACATCCCAGAACACTCACAAACTATATCCACTGACAGAGGCAGAGTTGGACATAGACAGTCATCACTGTAGATGAGTTTCCACCAACGGAGAAGAGAGGAGGAAGAGAGGGAACGTTTCCAGAGCGTGAAATATGGAAGAAGACAAATCCATTAAGAACTTAATTTGCAGTCTCACAGAAATCATTAGAAGCACAGTTAACGGGAGATATTATGCTGTAGGTCCCAAATAGCACCCTATAGACCCCTATGGGACCTGGTCAAAAGTAGTGCACTATATAGGGAACAGGGTGACATTTGGGACACATCCTTGGTCTACGAGGCTTAGTGGAATGTTAATTGATAAATTGATAAATAGCTACACTGAATTACTACTGATGCAAATAAATTGACATAGGAAGAATGGAAGATGATGGAACAACTCCTGAAGTGTTATGGCACAGTGTCTCCAAAAAAAGATAGCAATCTCAAGTGCATCGGGTCAAGTGCATCGGGTCAAGTGCATCGGGTCAAGTGCATCGGGTCAAGTGCATCGGGTCAAGTTCATCGGGTCAAGTGCATCGGGTCAAGTGCATCGGGTCAAGTGCATAGAGTCAAGTGCATAGGGTCAAGTTCATTGGGTCAAGTGCATCGGGTCAAGTGGATCGGGTCAAGTGCATCGGGTCAAGTGCATCGGGTCAAGTGGATCGGGTCAAGTGTATCTGGTCAAGTTCATCGGGTCAAGTGCATCGGGTCAAGTTCATCGGGTCAAGTGCATCGGGTCAAGTTCATCGGGTCAAGTACATTGGGTCAAGTTCATCGGGTCAAGTGCATCGGGTCAAGTTCAGATTTCAGCAGGGTGACTATTTTTCATGGTGAAAGATCCGAAATGCAATTTATATATGTTCATATTAGAGTAATTAACTTAATCCCAAAATATTAAATAACCGTGATTATTATTAATGGAAAATGTATTACTTCTTGACAGGGTGTTTTTTCAGAATCATTCTCGGCTCCAGTGCATTTTATGGAATCAGGAATTATGAGAAAATGTGTGGAGAAAGATCTGGTGTTTCAGATCCTGGCCATTGGAATAATGAGTCAACTTCTCCATCATCTTTTTGAAGAAAATATTACAAGACGTGATACAAATGATTACAAGTACTGTACTCAGGATGATACTGTAAATTGTATTTCAGAAACAATGATTTAAAATGGAAATAAACTAGAAATGCCAGTACTGTGTAATACATAAATATAGACAAAAAGACAAAGTTGAAAAAGTGTCTCAAGGCAAAACAGATTCTAAATATTTTAGAAACTGAACAAGAGTGAAAAAAACAAAGTTTGAGTCTTATTTTCAATTCCTAGGCCTACTTCACATTGCTCTACTACTGCCAATAAGTACGATGTGTGGACACTGTTCCCTGCCTTCCACATCAGTCTACTAGACACAGACTTGGGTCAATGAGGAACTCCACCAGAGAACGACAGGAGAGGGGGAGAGGAAAAGAGGAGAGGAAAAGAGGAGAGGAAAAGAGGAGAGAGGGAGAGGAAAAGAGGAGAGGAAAAGAGGAGAGAGGGAGAGGAAAAGAGGAGAGGAAAAGAGGAGAGAGGGAGAGGAAAAGAGGAGAGGAAAAGAGGAGAGAGGGAGAGGAAAAGAGGAGACGGGGAGGAAAGGAGGAGAGGAAAAGAGGAGAGAGGGAGAGGAAAAGAGGAGAGGGGGAGAGGAAAAGAGGAGAGGGGGAGGAAAAGAGGAGAGGAAAAGAGGAGAGAGGGAGAGGAAAAGAGGAGAGGGGGAGGAAAAGAGGAGAGGAAAAGAGGAGAGAGGGAGAGGAAAAGAGGAGAGGAAAAGAGGAGAGAGGGAGAGGAAAAGAGGAGAGGGGGAGGAAAAGAGGAAAAGAGGAGAGAGGGAGAGGAAAAGAGGAGAGGGGGAGGAAAAGAGGAGAGGAAAAGAGGAGAGAGGGAGGAAAAGAGGAGAGGAAAAGAGGAGAGGCAAAGAGGAGAGAGGGAGAGGAAAAGAGGAGAGGGGGAGAGGAAAAGAGGAGAGGAAAAGAGGAGAGGGGGAGGAAAAGAGGAGAGGAAAAGAGGAGAGAGGGAGGAAAAGAGGAGAGAGGGAGAGGGAGAGGAAAAGAGGAGAGAGGGAGAGGAAAAGAGGAGGGTGGGAGAGGAAAAGAGGAGAGAGGGGGAGGAAAAAGGAGAGGAAAAGAGGAGAGGGGGAGAGGAAAAGAGGAGAGGAAAAGAGGAGCGGGGGAGAGGAAAAGAGGAGCGGGGGAGAGGAAAAGAGGAGAAGGGGAGGAAAAGAGGAGAGGAAAAAAGGAGAGGGGGAGAGGAAAAGAGGAAAAAAGGAGAGGGGGAGAGGAAAAGAGGAGAAGGGGGGGAGGAAAAGAGGAGAGAGGGAGAGGAAAAGAGGAGAGAGGGAGAGGAAAAGAGAAGAGAGGGAGAGGAAAAGAGGAAAAAAGGAGAGGGGGAGAGGAAAAGAGGAAAAAAGGAGAGGGGGAGAGGAAAAGAGGAGAGGGGGAGGAAAAGAGGAGAGAGGGAGAGGAAAAGAGGAGAGAGGGGGAGGAAAAGAGGAGAGGGGGAGGAAAAGAGGAGAGAGGGAGGAAAAGAGGAGAGGGGGAGGAAAAGAGGAGAGAGGGGGAGGAAAAGAGGAGAGAGGGGGAGAGGAAAAGAGGAGAGGGGGGGGGAAAGAGGAGACAGGGAGGAAAAGAGGAGAGAGGGGGAGGAAAAGAGGAGAGAGGGGGAGGAAAAGAGGAGAGGGGGAGGCAAAGAGGAGAGAGGGGGAGGAAAAGAGGAGAGGGGGAGAGGAAAAGAGGAGAGAGGAAAAGAGGAGAGAGGGGGAGGAAAAGAGGAGAGAGGGAGGAAAAGAGGAGAGAGGGAGGAAAAGAGGAGAGGGGGAGAGGAAAAGAAGAGAGAGGAAAAGAGGAGAGAGGGAAAGGAAAAGAGGAGAGAGGAAAAGAGGAGAGAGGGGGAGAGGAAAAGAGGAGAGGGGGAGGGAAAGAGGAGAGGGGGAGAGGAAAAGAGGAGAAGGGGAGAGGAAAAGAGGAGAGAGGGGGAGGAAAAGAGGAGAGAGGGGGAGAGGAAAAGAGGAGAGGGGGGGGAAAGAGGAGACAGGGAGGAAAAGAGGAGAGAGGGGGAGGAAAAGAGGAGAGAGGAAAAGAGGAGAGAGGGGGAGGAAAAGAGGAGAGAGGAAAAGAGGAGAGAGGCAAAGAGGAGAGAGGGAGGAAAAGAGGAGAGGGGGAGGAAAAGAGGAGAGAGGGAGGAAAAGAGGAGAGGGGGAGAGGAAAATAGGAGAGAGGAAAAGAGGAGAGAGGGAGGAAAAGAGGAGAGGGGGAGGAAAAGAGGAGAGGGGGAGGAAAGAGGAGAGAGGGGGAGGGAAAGAGGAGAGGGGGAGAGGAAAAGAGGAGAGGGGGAGGAGAGGAGAGAGGGAGGAAAAGAGGAGAGGGGGAGGAAAAGAGGAGAGAGGGAGGAAAAGAGGAGAGGGGGAGAGGAAAAGAAGAGAGAGGAAAAGAGGAGAGAGGGAAAGGAAAAGAGGAGAGGGGGAGGAAAAGAGGAGAGGGGGAGGAAAAGAGGAGAGGGGGAGGAAAAGAGGAGAGGGGGAGAGGAAAAGAGGAGAAGGGGAGAGGAAAAGAGGAGAGAGGGGGAGGAAAAGAGGAGAGAGGGGGAGAGGAAAAGAGGAGAGGGGGGGGGAAAGAGGAGACAGGGAGGAAAAGAGGAGAGAGGAAAAGAGGAGAGAGGGGGAGGAAAAGAGGAGAGAGGAAAAGAGGAGAGAGGAAAAGAGGAGAGAGGGAGGAAAAGAGGAGAGGGGGAGGAAAAGAGGAGAGAGGGAGGAAAGAGGAGAGAAGGGGAGGGAAAGAGGAGAGGGGGAGAGGAAAAGAGGAGAGGGGGAGGAGAGGGGGAGAGGAATAGAGGAGAGAGGGAGAGGAAAGAGGAGAGAGGGGGAGAGGAAAGAGGAGAGAGGGAGGAAAAGAGGAGAGAAGGGGAGGAAAAGAGGAGAAGGGGAGAGGAAAAGACGAGAGAGGGGGAGGAAAAGAGGAGAGAGGGAAAGGAAAAGAGGAGAGGAAAAGAGGAGAGGGGGAGGAAAGAGGAGAGAGGGGGAGGAAAAGAGGAGAGGGGAGGAAAAGAGGAGAGAGGGAAAGGAAAAGAGGAGAGGAAAAGAGGAGAGGGGGAGGAAAAAGAGGAGAGAGGGGGAGGAAAGAGGAGAGGGGGAGAGGAAAAGAGGAGAGGGGAGAGTAAAAGAGGAGAGAGGGGGAGGAAAAGAGGAGAGGGGGGAGGAAAAGAGGAGAGGGGGAGGAAAAGAGGAGAGGGGGGGGAAAAGAGGAGAGGGGGAGGAAAAGAGGAGAGGGGGAGGAAAAGAGGAGAGATGGGGGAGAGGAAAAGAGGAGAGATAGGGGAGAGGAAAAGAGGAGAGATGGGGGGAGGAAAAGAGGAGAGAGGGGGAGAGGAAAAGAGGAGAGATGGGGGGAGGAAAAGAGGAGAGAGGGGGGGAGGAAAAGAGGAGAGAGGGGGAGAGGAAAAGAGGAGAGGGGGAGAGGAGCGAGGGAGAGGAAAAGAGGAGAGAGGGAGAGGAAAGAGGAGAGGGGGAGAGGAAAAGAGGAGAGGGGAGAGTAAAAGAGGAGAGAGGGGGAGGAAAAGAGGAGAGGGGGGAGGAAAAGAGGAGAGGGGGAGGAAAAGAGGAGAGGGGGGGGAAAAGAGGAGAGGGGGAGGAAAAGAGGAGAGGGGGAGGAAAAGAGGAGAGATGGGGGAGAGGAAAAGAGGAGAGATGGGGGAGAGGAAAAGAGGAGAGATGGGGGGAGGAAAAGAGGAGAGAGGGGGAGAGGAAAAGAGGAGAGATGGGGGGAGGAAAAGAGGAGAGAGGGGGGGAGGAAAAGAGGAGAGAGGGGGAGAGGAAAAGAGGAGAGGGGGAGAGGAGCGAGGGAGAGGAAAAGAGGAGAGAGGGAGAGGAAAAGAGGAGAGAGGGGAGGAAAAGAGGAGAGGGGGAGAGGAAAAGAGGAGAGGGGGAGAGGAAAAGAGGAGAGATGGGGGGAGGAAAAGAGGAGAGGGGGAGAGGAAAAGAGGAGAGATGGGGGGAGGAAAAGAGGAGAGGGGGAGAGGAAAAGAGGAGAGAGGGAGAGGAAAAGAGGAGAGGGGGGGAGAGGAAAAGAGGAGAGGGGGAGGAAAAGAGGAGAGAGTGGGAGGCAAAGAGGAGAGAGGGGGAGGAATAGAGGAGAGGAAAAGAGGAGAGGGGGAGAGGAGCGAGGGAGAGGAAAAACAGGAGAGAGGGGGAGGAAAAGAGGAGAGAGGGGGAGGAAAGAGGAAAGGGGGGGAGGAAAATAGGAGAGAGGGGGAGGAAAGAGGAAAGGGGGGGAGGAAAAGAGGAGAGAGGGGGAGGAAAAGAGGAGAGGGGGAGAGGAAAAGAGGAGAGAGGGAGAGGAAAAGAGGAGAGGGGGAGAGGAAAAGAGGAGAGGGGGAGAGGAAAAGAGGAGAGAGGGAGAGGAAAAGAGGAGAGGGGGAGAGGAAAAGAGGAGAGAGGGGGAGGAAAAGAGGAGAGAGGGGGAGGAAAAGAGGAGAGGAAAAGAGGAGAGGGGGAGAGGAGCGAGGGAGAGGAAAAGAGGAGAGAGGGAAAGGAAAAGAGGAGAGAGGGGGAGGAAAAGAGGAGAGAGGGGGAGGAAAAGAGGAGAGAGGGGGAGGAAAAGAGAGAGGGAAAAAGCTCCAGTGAATGCCAGTGGCCGTGCTGAAGCAATTACTTAATGACTCGTTAGAGCAAACAAAGAACGTTAATCAGCTAAGCGTTAAAATCAGCGCCTGGCGATGGGAAACGGCAGACAAACCGATACTCATTAACTACCCAGCAACAAGACACACCCCACTGACCCCCCACTCAATCCCCACACAGAGCAGACACACCCCACTGACCCCCCACTCAATCCCCACACAGAGCAGACACACCCCACTGACCCCCCACTCAATCCCCACACAGAGCAGACACACCCCACTGACCCCCCACTCAATCCCCACACAGAGCAGACACACCCCACTGACCCCCCACTCAATCCCCACACAGAGCAGACACACCCCACTGACCCCCCACTCAATCCCCACACAGAGCAGACACACCCCACTGACCCCCCACTCAATCCCCACACAGAGCAGACACACCCCACTGACCCCCCACTCAATCCCCACACAGAGCAGACACACCCCACTGACCCCCCACTCAATCCCCACACAGAGCAGACACACCCCACTGACCCCCCACTCAATCCCCACACAGAGCAGACACACCCCACTGACCCCCCACTCAATCCCCACACAGAGCAGACACACCCCACTGACCCCCCACTCAATCCCCACACAGAGCAGACACACCACACTGACCCCCCACTCAATCCCCACACAGAGCAGACACACCCCACTGACCCCCCACTCAATCCCCACACAGAGCAGACACACCCCACTGACCCCCCACTCAATCCCCACACAGAGCAGACACACCCCACTGACCCCCCACTCAATCCCCACACAGAGCAGACACACCCCACTGACCCCCCACTCAATCCCCACACAGAGCAGACACACCCCACTGACCCCCCACTCAATCCCCACACAGAGCAGACACACCCCACTGACCCCCCACTCAATCCCCACACAGAGCAGACACACCCCACTGACCCCCCACTCAATCCCCACACAGAGCAGACACACCCCACTGACCCCCCACTCAATCCCCACACAGAGCAGACACACCCCACTGACCCCCCACTCAATCCCCACACAGAGCAGACACACCCCACTGACCCCCCACTCAATCCCCACACAGAGCAGACACACCCCACTGACCCCCCACTCAATCCCCACACAGAGCAGACACACCCCACTGACCCCCCACTCAATCCCCACACAGAGCAGACACACCCCACTGACCCCCCACTCAATCCCCACACAGAGCAGACACACCCCACTGACCCCCCACTCAATCCCCACACAGAGCAGACACACCCCACTGACCCCCCACTCAATCCCCACACAGAGCAGACACACCCCACTGACCCCCCACTCAATCCCCACACAGAGCAGACACACCCCACTGACCCCCCACTCAATCCCCACACAGAGCAGACACACCCCACTGACCCCCCACTCAATCCCCACACAGAGCAGACACACCCCACTGACCCCCCACTCAATCCCCACACAGAGCAGACACACCCCACTGACCCCCCACTCAATCCCCACACAGAGCAGACACACCCCACTGACCCCCCACTCAATCCCCACACAGAGCAGACACACCCCACTGACCCCCCACTCAATCCCCACACAGAGCAGACACACCCCACTGACCCCCCACTCAATCCCCACACAGAGCAGACACACCCCACTGACCCCCCACTCAATCCCCACACAGAGCAGACACACCCCACTGACCCCCCACTCAATCCCCACACAGAGCAGACACACCCCACTGACCCCCCACTCAATCCCCACACAGAGCAGACACACCCCACTGACCCTGTGATTGGGAGTCCCATAGGGCGGCGCACAACTGGCCCAGCGTCGTCTGAGTTTAGCCGGTGTAGGCAGTCCATTGTAAATAAACATTTGTTCTTAAATGACTTGCCTAGTTAAATAAAGGTTAAATAAATAAATACAAAGAAAATAAATAAATCTATAGCTTGCTTGGAGTAGTCCAACAGGGCTGTCATTGAAGGACACAGTAGTCCAACAGGGCTGTCATTGAATCACACAGTAGTCCAACAGGGCTGTCATTGAATCACACAGTAGTCCAACAGGGCTGTCATTGAATCACACAGTAGTCCAACAGGGCTGTCATTGAATCACACAGTAGTCCAACAGGGCTGTCATTGAATCACACAGTAGTCCAACAGGGCTGTCATTGAATCACACAGTAGTCCAACAGGGCTGTCATTGAATCACACAGTAGTCCAACAGGGCTGTCATTGAAGGACACAGTAGTCCAACAGGGCTGTCATTGAATCACACAGTAGTCCAACAGGGCTGTCATTGAAGGACACAGTAGTCCAACAGGGCTGTCATTGAATCACACAGTAGTCCAACAGGGCTGTCATTGAATCACACAGTAGTCCAACAGGGCTGTCATTGAATCACACAGTAGTCCAACAGGGCTGTCATTGAATCACACAGTAGTCCAACAGGGCTGTCATTGAAGGACACAGTAGTCCAACAGGGCTGTCATTGAAGGACACAGTAGTCCAACAGGGCTGTCATTGAATCACACAGTAGTCCAACAGGGCTGTCATTGAATCACACAGTAGTCCAACAGGGCTGTCATTGAAGGACACAGTAGTCCAACAGGGCTGTCATTGAATCACACAGTAGTCCAACAGGGCTGTCATTGAATCACACAGTAGTCCAACAGGGCTGTCATTGAAGGACACAGTAGTCCAACAGGGCTGTCATTGAAGGACACAGTAGTCCAACAGGGCTGTCATTGAATCACACAGTAGTCCAACAGGGCTGTCATTGAAGGACACAGTAGTCCAACAGGGCTGTCATTGAATCACACAGTAGTCCAACAGGGCTGTCATTGAATCACACAGTAGTCCAACAGGGCTGTCATTGAAGGACACAGTAGTCCAAAAGGGCTGTCATTGAAGGACACAGTAGTCCAACAGGGCTGTCATTGAATCACACAGTAGTCCAACAGGGCTGTCATTGAATCACACAGTAGTCCAACAGGGCTGTCATTGATTCACACAGTAGTCCAACAGGGCTGTCATTGAATCACACAGTAGTCCAACAGGGCTGTCATTGAATCACACAGTAGTCCAACAGGGCTGTCATTGAATCACACAGTAGTCCAACAGGGCTGTCATTGAAGGACACAGTAGTCCAACAGGGCTGTCATTGAATCACACAGTAGTCCAACAGGGCTGTCATTGAATCACACAGTAGTCCAACAGGGCTGTCATTGAATCACACAGTAGTCCAACAGGGCTGTCATTGAATCACACAGTAGTCCAACAGGGCTGTCATTGAAGGACACAGTAGTCCAACAGGGCTGTCATTGAAGGACACAGTAGTCCAACAGGGCTGTCATTGAATCACACAGTAGTCCAACAGGGCTGTCATTGAATCACACAGTAGTCCAACAGGGCTGTCATTGAAGGACACAGTAGTCCAACAGGGCTGTCATTGAATCACACAGTAGTCCAACAGGGCTGTCATTGAATCACACAGTAGTCCAACAGGGCTGTCATTGAATCACACAGTAGTCCAACAGGGCTGTCATTGAATCACACAGTAGTCCAACAGGGCTGTCATTGAATCACACAGTAGTCCAACAGGGCTGTCATTGAATCACACAGTAGTCCAACAGGCCTGTCATTGAATCACACAGTAGTCCAACAGGGCTGTCATTGAAGGACACAGTAGTCCAACAGGGCTGTCATTGAATCACACAGTAGTCCAACAGGGCTGTCATTGAAGGACACAGTAGTCCAACAGGGCTGTCATTGAAGGACACAGTAGTCCATCAGGGCTGTCATTGAAGAACACAGTAGTCCAACAGGGCTGTCATTGAAGGACACAGTAGTCCAACAGGGCTGTCATTGAAGGACACAGTAGTCCAACAGGGCTGTCATTGAAGGACACAGTAGTCCAACAGGGCTGTCATTGAATCACACAGTAGTCCAACAGGGCTGTCATTGAAGGACACAGTAGTCCAACAGGGCTGTCATTGAAGGACACAGTAGTCCAACAGGGCTGTCATTGAAGGACACAGTAGTCCAACAGGGCTGTCATTGAAGGACACAGTAGTCCAACAGGGCTGTCATTGAAGGACACAGTAGTCCAACAGGGCTGTCATTGAAGGACACAGTAGTCCAACAGGGCTGTCATTGAAGGACACAGTAGTCCAACAGGGCTGTCATTGAAGGACACAGTAGTCCAACAAGGCTGTCATTGAAGGACACAGTAGTCCAACAGGGCTGTCATTGAAGGACACAGTAGTCCAACAGGGCTGTCATTGAAGGACACAGTAGTCCAACAGGGCTGTCATTGAATCACATGGTTTATCACTCAGGCTGACTGTGAATTCCATCTACATGTTTTTTCCCTAACTTCTCCTCCTCCAATTCCCTTCCATCTGTCAGATGCTGAGAGAGACACACACAGCGTGTGTGTGTGTGTGTGTGTGTGTGTGTGTGTGTATGTGTGTGTTCTTCTGTCTGAAATCCCCAAATGTCCCCACAAGGGTAGTAAAACAAAGAAAATCTCCCTTGTGAGGACATTTCCCACGTCCCAATCACACAAGGCTATTTTAAGCTTAGGGTAAAGTTTAGGGTTAGGTTTAAGGTTAGGTTTATGGTTAGGATTAGGGGTTGAATTCAGAGTTAAGGTTGGTGTTAGGGAAAATAGGATTTTGAATGAAAATACATTGTAGGTCCCCACAAGGTTAAAATAACAAGTGTGTGTGTAAACAGCAGGGGCCTGGAGTTACAGTCTGATCACAGACACGACTGGCTCCATATTCACTGGCGCCTGGAGTTACAGTCTGATCACAGACACGACTGGCTCCATATTCACTGGCGCCTGGAGTTACAGTCTGATCACAGACACGACTGGCTCCATATTCACTGGCGCCTGGAGTTACAGTCTGATCACAGACACGACTGGCTCCATATTCACTGGCGCCTGGAGTTACAGTCTGATCACAGACACGACTGGCTCCATATTCACTGGCGCCTGGAGTTACAGTCTGATCACAGACACGACTGGCTCCATATTCACTGGCTCCTGGAGTTACAGTCTGATCACAGACACGACTGGCTCCATATTCATAGGGCTTCTAAATGGTTTACATTAGTACTGTTTAGAGAATCTGTCAGAGATGCTCAGTGTCAGCTAGGTCTCAGACTGTAAACCAAGCAGCCATGCTAACACCTTGTTAAAAGAGCTGGTAGACTCTCTTTGCTTAGCTTTGATCTTCTTTCACACTGTTCTGTCTCTGCGTCGGCTTACAGAGTAGACTCCGTCGGAGCTAGGCTATATGTCTGGTTTATTACTCTGAATGAAAATCTGATAAATTATTTATCTGCCAGCAATGTATCATTTTATATTTATTAAGAAGTTATTTGATGGAGACCTGGTTCACTTACGACACAGTGAGCTCATATCTGGTGAACTGTTTAGTAATTACACCACTTTATATACATTGTCCTCCCATTTAGGGGACCAAAAGTATTGTGATAAAATCACTTATATGTGTATTAAAGTATTTGGTCCTATATTCATAGTATGCAGTGACTACATACAGCTTGTGACTCTACAAACTAGTTGGATTTGTTTTGGTTGTTTCACATTATTTTGTGTCCAATAGAAATTAATGGTGAATATTATGTCATTTTGGAGTCACTGATTGTAAATAAGAATAGAATGTTTCTGAACACTACTACATTCATGTGGATGCTACCATGGTTCCGGAATATCCTTTATGATTCGTGAATAACGATGAGTGAGAATATCATGGGGGGGAATGATATCTGTGTGCCTGCAACTTTCCCTCTCATCATTGTACACGATTCATTCAGGATTATTCATAATCATGGTAGAAAGTATATAAACAGAGATATATATATATATATAAAAGGGATGTTTGAGAGTCACTTCACCCCAGGAAGAATAGCTGCTGCTTCAACAGCTAATGAGGATCTGAATAACAAAATGTCCTCTCTTCCCTTCTCTGTCCCTCTCTCAGCCAATCCCTGCCTCTGCTCCTCTCTCAGCCAATCCCTGCCTCTGCTCCTCTCTCAGCCAATCCCTGCCTCTGCTCACCTTTCAGCCAGTCTCAGTCACTCACTGTCCCTCCTATTCCCCTCATGGCCCCTGAGTGCCAGGACCAGCAGGTAGGACTTTTCCCCTCATGGCCCCTGAGTGCCAGGACCAGCAGGCAGGACTTTTCCCCTCATGGCCCCTGAGTGCCAGGACCAGCAGGCAGGACTTTTCCCCTCATGGCCCCTGAGTGCCAGGACCAGCAGGCAGGACTTGGGGTAGTTAAGAGCTGTGGACAGACCAGACTAAATGGCCACCTCATTCCTCTCTTCATCATTACATGAATTCCCCTCACCTCTCCGTGACATCACCATGGTGTTGCCTGCTACAGCCCCCTTTATTACTGTACACTCACTTACACAGACGCAGGTTATTATCTTCTCCTGACATCACTACTGGTCCTGTATAAAGCTCGGCAGTACTATCATAGGTAATCTTCCTGTGAGGGCTGGGTAGTGGTGAAGCCGCTACTCCCCTCTGGGGGAGTGGATTGAGCCACAACCCAGTCCTCACATCAGTGAGGGAGGATTAATGATCTCCAATCAGAGACAGCTGTCTAGTGTTGTCTCTGATTGGAGGGAGTATTTAGCTGTCCTCCACATCCACCTGTGTGTGGATCATTGTTTGTGCCTGTCTGCCTTGTTTTAAGCAGCACGTCAGTCACCTTGATTTTCTCTCCTTGTTTATTTTATTTTTTATTCAAGAAGTTAGATAACAGACGGTAGACTATGATTCAAGAAGTTAGATATCTGAGACGGTAGACTATGATTCAAGAAGTTAGATAACAGACGGTAGACTATGATTCAAGAAGTTAGATAACTGAGACGGTAGACTATGATTCAAGAAGTTAGATAACAGACGGTAGACTATGATTCAAGAAGTTAGATAACAGACGGTAGACTATGATTCAAGAAGTTAGATAACTGAGACGGTAGACTATGATTCAAGAAGTTAGATATCTGAGACGGTAGACTATGATTCAAGAAGTTAGATAACAGACGGTAGACTATGATTCAAGAAGTTAGATAACAGACGGTAGACTATGATTCAAGAAGTTAGATAACAGACGGTAGACTATGATTCAAGAAGTTAGATAACTGAGACGGTAGACTATGATTCAAGAAGTTAGATAACTGAGACGGTAGACTATGATTCAAGAAGTTAGATAACTGAGACGGTAGACTATGATTCAAGAAGTTAGATAACAGACGGTAGACTATGATTCAAGAAGTTAGATATCTGAGACGGTAGACTATGATTCAAGAAGTTAGATATCTGAGACGGTAGACTATGATTCAAGAAGTTAGATATCTGAGACGGTAGACTATGATTCAAGAAGTTAGATAACAGACGGTAGACTATGATTCAAGAAGTTAGATAACAGACGGTAGACTATGATTCAAGAAGTTAGATATCTGAGACGGTAGACTATGATTCAAGAAGTTAGATATCTGAGACGGTAGACTATGATTCAAGAAGTTAGATAACAGACGGTAGACTATGATTCAAGAAGTTAGATATCTGAGACGGTAGACTATGATTCAAGAAGTTAGATAACAGACGGTAGACTATGATTCAAGAAGTTAGATATCTGAGACGGTAGACTATGATTCAAGAAGTTAGATAACAGACGGTAGACTATGATTCAAGAAGTTAGATAACAGACGGTAGACTATGATTCAAGAAGTTAGATAACAGACGGTAGACTATGATTCAAGAAGTTAGATAACAGACGGTAGACTATGATTCAAGAAGTTAGATATCTGAGACGGTAGACTATGATTCAAGAAGTTAGATAACTGAGACGGTAGACTATGATTCAAGAAGTTAGATAACTGAGACTGTAGACTATGATTCAAGAAGTTAGATAACTGAGACTGTAGACTATGATTCAAGAAGTTAGATAACTGAGACTGTAGACTATGATTCAAAAAGTACGCCATTTCCTCTAACATATCCAGGACATGACTGATATGTTGATGTGCAAGCTGTCAAAATATTATCCATAATAATCAAATGTATTTTTGTCTCTTCTTTGTGCATACTGGCTTATAGGCAATATGATTTACCACCTCAGGAAGTGGGGACTCAAAACACATAGATTGCTAACTCCAAATATGGTATTGTTGCTAGATAGCCATGTAGGCTAATTGATTCATCCATCAGTAAATGTAGGCTAGTGTTTTACAAAAACTTTCCAGAGCTAGGCCTATAGGCTACTTGATGAAGGCCTATTCACTGTAAATGGCGTAGTCTGGAAAACTATGCGTGAATGTAATTAATCTTGACTGTTTAAAATAAATAGACATGTTTGTATCCCTACACTATAGATTGACATCAATGAAGTAAACAGAAACACAACGTCTCAGTTCTTGCATCATCAAAGGAAGGAAGAAACATACGTCTGTTTGAAAACTAGCAGCAACAAAGGAACACAAATAGAGATGAAAACGAGTGTAGCGGCAGCGTTGTTACAGAGCGAAGGTGAGACGTGAAAACAGATGGAACGGCAGCCTTGATCCTGTCTGATACAACTATTTAGATGGCGTTGATGAGAGAGAAAAACACCTAGTGCAGGTGAACATCTTAACAATTTCCCTGACAGGAAACTGTGATTCACATTTCACACAGCCTGTCACTCAACTTCCTAAGATCCTTAACACCTCTCTCTGGAAAATATTCAAACCCCAACAAATCAATCAAAAGCTAAATATCTTGTCAGTAAATATTCAACCCCTTTGTAACTCAAGCCTAAATAAGTAGAGGGGTGAAAATGTGCTTAACAAGTCACATAATAAGTTGAATGGATTTATGTGTGGAATAATAGTGTTTAACATGATGTTTAAATGACTATCTCCTCTCTGTACCCCACACATACAGGTATCATCTCTGTTCCCCACACATACAGTTATCATCTCTGTTCCCCACACATACAGTTATCATCTCTGTTCCCCACACATACAGTTATCATCTCTGTACCCCACACATACAGTTATCATCTCTGTTCCCCACACATACAGTTATCATCTCTGTTCCCCACACATACAGTTATCATCTCTGTACCCCACACATACAGTTATCATCTCTGTTCCCCACACATACAGTTATCATCTCTGTACCCCACACATACAGTTATCATCTCTGTTCCCCACACATACAGTTATCATCTCTGTTCCCCACACATACAGTTATCATCTCTGTACCCCACACATACAGTTATCATCTCTGTACCCCACACATACAGTTATCATCTCTGTACCCCACACATACAGTTATCATCTCTGTTCCCCACACATACAGGTATCATCTCTGTACCCCACACATACAGTTATCATCTCTGTACCACACATACAGTTATCATCTCTGTTCCCCACACATACAGTTATCATCTCTGTACCCCACACATACAGTTATCATCTCTGTACCCCACACATACAGTTATCATCTCTGTACCCCACACATACAGTTATCATCTCTGTTCCCCACACACACAGTTATCATCTCTGTACCCCACACATACAGTTATCATCTCTGTTCCCCACACATACAGTTATCATCTCTGTACCCCACACATACAGTTATCATCTCTGTTCCCCACACATACAGTTATCATCTCTGTTCCCCACACATACAGTTATCATCTCTGTACCCCACACATACAGTTATCATCTCTGTACCCCACACATACAGTTATCATCTCTGTACCCCACACATACAGTTATCATCTCTGTTCCCCACACATACAGGTATCATCTCTGTACCCCACACATACAGTTATCATCTCTGTACCACACATACAGTTATCATCTCTGTTCCCCACACATACAGTTATCATCTCTGTTCCCCACACATACAGTTATCATCTCTGTACCCCACACATACAGTTATCATCTCTGTACCACACACATACAGTTATCATCTCTGTACCCCACACATACAGTTATCATCTCTGTACCACACACACAGTTATCATCTCTGTACCCCACACACACAGTTATCATCTCTGTTCCCCACACAGTTATCATCGCTGTACCCCACACAGTTATCATCTCTGTACCCCACACAGTTATCATCTCTGTACCCCACACATACAGTTATCATCTCTGTACCCCACACAGTTATCATCTCTGTACCCCACACAGTTATCATCTCTGTACCCCACACATACAGTTATCATCTCTGTACCCCACACAGTTATCATCGCTGTACCCCACACAGTTATCATCTCTGTACCCCACACAGTTATCATCGCTGTACCCCACACAGTTATCATCGCTGTACCCCACACAGTTATCATCTCTGTACCCCACACAGTTATCATCGCTGTACCCCACACAGTTATCATCTCTGTACCCCACACAGTTATCATCTCTGTACCCCACACAGTTATCATCTCTGTACCCCACACATACAGTTATCATCGCTGTACCCCACACAGTTATCATCTCTGTACCCCACACAGTTATCATCTCTGTACCCCACACAGTTATCATCTCTGTACCCCACACAGTTATCATCGCTGTACCCCACACAGTTATCATCTCTGTACCCCACACATACAGTTATCATCTCTGTACCCCACACAGTTATCATCGCTGTACCCCACACAGTTATCATCTCTGTACCCCACACATACAGTTATCATCTCTGTACCCCACACAGTTATCATCGCTGTACCCCACACAGTTATCATCTCTGTACCCCACACATACAGTTATCATCTCTGTACCCCACACAGTTATCATCTCTGTACCCCACACAGTTATCATCTCTGTACCCCACACAGTTATCATCTCTGTACCCCACACAGTTATCATCTCTGTACCCCACACAGTTATCATCTCTGTACCACACACACACACACACACACACAGTTTTCATCTCTGTACCCCACACACACACACATACAGTTATCTGTAAGGTCACTCAGTTTAGTAGTGAATTTCAAACCCAGATTCAACTACAACGACCAGGGAGGTTAACCAATGCCTTGCAAATAAGGGCAGCTATTGGTAGATACAAACAATTATCCATTTGAGCATGGTGAAGTTATTAACTAGTCAAATTAATTTTGGGATATACACTGAAAATAAGGTCTGTGGTAACCATAGGCTTAGGAGATCTATATCCGTTTTGTTCTATGAGATAATCTCCATCAGGTAACATCACCTTCTGTGAATTTAGAAAACTACATAAAGCACAAACAGGCTTGATAATTCATAAAGGTCATATTAACTGACTGCTATCGATTAGAACCACACGTAGATCTCCTGAGCCTGTGTAAACTTCGGCCCATATTTTCAGTGTTAATCCCAAAACCCTTCTCTTTCCCCATTTATTTCCCTCATAGGAGCAGCTGAATGAACCAGGTGGAAATAATGTCCGGGTTTTAGGACTACAAGCTGGCTCAATAATGCTTGGTGCCTGACAGCAGCAGCACAACTCAACACGACTTACTGGTCCCTCTATTATATCACTGTCAACATGCATCTTTAACACAGGGATTCAAATAGCACAATTCAGTGAGTACCAATCACACTATGGCTGCTACTACTGCAAACTCTGCTGAAAAACCACACACACACAACACACAAACAGATGCACACACGCAAACACACAAACCTCCTTTCATCCTCCTCAATACTCATTTATTAAGAGAGAATAAGCTCAAATAGTAAGCAGCATTGTCTTCAACAACAGTAATGACCCGTAGGCGTTTGTACTAACACCTTGTGAAATGCTATTGAAGAAAAAGTAATTAGGAGACTACAAACCCATCTATTTCCTTTGAAGAAAGACTGGTCCTGCTAGTTAATGGAGAGTTGTGATGAGATCCAGAGATTAAAGTCCAACAACACACAGACAAAGAGAATCTGACTCAGAGAGAGAGAGAGATGTCCTACACTAACAGATTTAATGTTGGGTGAAATCTCCAACCCTCCAACTTCTTTCTTCTCTATCCAGTGATGGAGAGTTCTTTCTATTCTTCCCAAAGTGATGGAGAGTGAACATCTCAGTCTTTTATAGATGTTTTATTTAACCTTTATTTAACTAGGCAAGTCAGTTAAGAACACATTCTTATTTAAAATTACGGCCTACATCTGGGCCAGTTGTGATACAGTCTGGATTTGAACCAGGATGTCTGTAGTGACTCCTTTAGCACTGAGATGCAGTGTCTTAGACCACTGAACCAGGTTGTCTGTAGTGACACCTCTCGGGAACCCCTGACTGAAATAATTGAAAGGGAACAATATAACATTCGGCCTGTAGAATACTGGGTAATAATACCAGCTAGCTGTGACACAGCCTGTAGAATACTGGGTAATAATACCAGCTAGCTGTGACACAGCCTGTAGAATACTGGGTAATACTACCAGCTAGCTGTGACACAGCCTGTAGAATACTGGGTAATAATACCAGCTAGCTGTGACACAGCCTGTAGAATACTGGGTAATAATACCAGCTAGCTGTGACACAGCCTGTAGAATACTGGGTAATAATACCAGCTAGCTGTGACACAGCCTGTAGAATACTGGGTAATAATACCAGCTAGCTGTGACACAGCCTGTAGAATACTGGGTAATAATACCAGCTAGCTGTGACACAGCCTGTAGAATACTGGGTAATAATACCAGCTAGCTGTGACACAGCCTGTAGAATACTGGGTAATAATACCAGCTAGCTGTGACACAGCCTGTAGAATACTGGGTAATAATACCAGCTAGCTGTGACACAGCCTGTAGAATACTGGGTAATAATACCTGCTAGCTGTGACACAGCCTGTAGAATACTGGGTAATAATACCAGCTAGCTGTGACACAGCATGTAGAATACTGGGTAATAATACCAGCTAGCTGTGACACAGCCTGTAGAATACTGGGTAATAATACCAGCTAGCTGTGACACAGCCTGTAGAATACTGGGTAATAATACCAGCTAGCTGTGACACAGCCTGTAGAATACTGGGTAATAATACCAGCTAGCTGTGACACAGCCTGTAGAATACTGGGTAATAATACCAGCTAGCTGTGACACAGCCTGTAGAATACTGGGTAATAATACCAGCTAGCTGTGACACAGCCTGTAGAATACTGGGTAATAATACCAGCTAGCTGTGACACAGCCTGTAGAATACTGGGTAATAATACCAGCTAGCTGTGACACAGCCTGTAGAATACTGGGTAATAATACCAGCTAGCTGTGACACAGCCTGTAGAATACTGGGTAATAATACCAGCTAGCTGTGACACAGCCTGTAGAATACTGGGTAATAATACCAGCTAGCTGTGACACAGCCTGTAGAATACTGGGTAATAATACCAGCTAGCTGTGACACAGCCTGTAGAATACTGGGTAATAATACCAGCTAGCTGTGACACAGCCTGTAGAATACTGGGTAATACTACCAGCTAGCTGTGACACAGCCTGTAGAATACTGGGTAATAATACCAGCTAGCTGTGACACAGCCTGTAGAATACTGGGTAATAATACCAGCTAGCTGTGACACAGCCTGTAGAATACTGGGTAATAATACCAGCTAGCTGTGACACAGCCTGTAGAATACTGGGTAATAATACATGTCTGCCAGATAGCTGTGACACAGCCTGTAGAATACTGGGTAATAATACATGTCTGCCAGATAGCTGTGACACAGCCTGTAGAATACTGGGTAATAATACATGTCTGCCAGATAGCTGTGACACAGCCTGTAGAATACTGGGTAATAATACATGTCTGCCAGATAGCTGTGACACAGCCTGTAGAATACTGGGTAATAATACATGTCTGCCAGATAGCTGTGACACAGCACCATAAGAAGTTTAACTGAGTGAGTGTGTGCATGTACAGGTTAGTGTGTTAGTGTGTGTGTGTTAGTGTGTGTGTGTGTGTGTGTGTAATTAGCCAACTCATACCCCGGCATGAACGCTCCAAAACCACTCTCTCTCTCGCACTCTTTCCCTCTCAAAAAACATGAGTGAAAAACAACAGACATCAAACCATGGTGTTACGTGTCAGGTGTTAGTGTGTGTTAGTGTGTGTTACCATGGTGTCAGGAGGAGCACGTTTGAAGGTTTGTTGGCTTTGTAAGCTTTCAAGGCTCATCAGCAGCAGCACATGAAGAGCCATAGAAACAAAGCAAAGCAGGCTGGGAGACTGAGGATCTGACGGACCGACAGGGTCTAAGTCAGAGACAAAGCAAAGCAGGCTGGGAGACTGAGGATCTGACAGACCGACAGGGTCTAAGTCAGAGACAAAGCAAAGCAGGCTGGGAGACTGAGGATCTGACAGACCGACAGGGTCTAAGTCAGAGACAAAGCAAAGCAGGCTGGGAGACTGAGGATCTGACGGACCGACAGGGTCTAAGTCAGAGACAAAGCAAAGCAGGCTGGGAGACTGAGGATCTGACGGACCGACAGGGTCTAAGTCAGAGACAAAGCAAAGCAGGCTGGGAGACTGAGGATCTGACAGACCGACAGGGTCTAAGTCAGAGACAAAGCAAAGCAGGCTGGGAGACTGAGGATCTGACAGACCGACAGGGTCTAAGTCAGAGACAAAGCAAAGCAGGCTGGGAGACTGAGGATCTGACAGAGAGACAGGGTCTAAGTCAGAGACAAGGAAAGCAGGCTGGGAGACTGAGGATCTGACAGACCGACAGGGTCTAAGTCAGAGACAAGGAAAGCAGGCTGGGAGACTGAGGATCTGACAGACCGACAGGGTCTAAGTCAGAGACAAGGAAAGCAGGCTGGGAGACTGAGGATCTGACAGACCGACAGGGTCTAAGTCAGAGACAAAGCAAAGCAGGCTGGGAGACTGAGGATCTGACAGACCGACAGGGTCTAAGTCAGAGACAAAGCAAAGCAGGCTGGGAGACTGAGGATCTGACAGACCGACAGGGTCTAAGTCAGAGACAAGGAAAGCAGACTGGGAGACTGAGGATCTGACAGACCGACAGGGTCTAAGTCAGAGACAAGGAAAGCAGGCTGGGAGACTGAGGATCTGACAGAGAGACAGGGTCTAAGTCAGAGACAAAGCAAAGCAGGCTGGGAGACTGAGGATCTGACAGACCGACAGGGTCTAAGTCAGAGACAAAGCAAAGCAGGCTGGGAGACTGAGGATCTGACAGACCGACAGGGTCTAAGTCAGAGACAAGCAAAGCAGGCTGGGAGACTGAGGATCTGACAGACCGACAGGGTCTAAGTCAGAGACAAAGCAAAGCAGGCTGGGAGACTGAGGATCTGACAGACCGACAGGGTCTAAGTCAGAGACAAAGCAAAGCAGGCTGGGAGACTGAGGATCTGACAGACCGACAGGGTCTAAGTCAGAGACAAGGAAAGCAGGCTGGGAGACTGAGGATCTGACAGAGAGACAGGGTCTAAGTCAGAGACAAAGCAAAGCAGGCTGGGAGACTGAGGATCTGACAGACCGACAGGGTCTAAGTCAGAGACAAAGCAAAGCAGGCTGGGAGACTGAGGATCTGACAGACCGACAGGGTCTAAGTCAGAGACAAGGAAAGCAGGCTGGGAGACTGAGGATCTGACAGACCGACAGGGTCTAAGTCAGAGACAAAGCAAAGCAGGCTGGGAGACTGAGGATCTGACAGACCGACAGGGTCTAAGTCAGAGACAAGGAAAGCAGGCTGGGAGACTGAGGATCTGACAGACCGACAGGGTCTAAGTCAGAGACAAAGCAAAGCAGGCTGGGAGACTGAGGATCTGACAGACCGACAGGGTCTAAGTCAGAGACAAGGAAAGAGAGGGGAGTCAAAAGCAAAAGAAACTACCATTATCTGTTTCACGCTTCAGCAAACAACTGCAATCCCCAGGTTCACAATCCACCTCCTCACCGTGGAGTATCCCTGGAGTGGCATTTATTCATCATCTAGGAGCATAAACACACACTCCCCCTGCTACCTCCCACACCCTCACACACACTCCCCGCTACCCACACCCCCACACACTCCCCGCTACCCACACCCTCACACACACTCCCCGCTACCCACACCCTCACACACATTCCCCCAGCTACCTCCCACACCCCCACACACTCCCCCTGCTACCTCCCACCCACCCACACACTCCCTGCTACCCACACCCACCCACACACTCCCCCTGCTACCCACACCCCCACACACTCCCCGCTACCCACACCCTCACACACACTCCCCGCTACCCACACCCCCACACACTCCCCGCTACCCACACCCTCACACACACTCCCCGCTACCCACACCCTCACACACACTCCCCGCTACCCACACCCTCACACACACTCCCCGCTACCCACACCCTCACACACTCCCCCTGCTACCTCCCACACCCCCACACACTCCCCCTGCTACCTCCCACCCACCCACACACTCCCTGCTACCCACACCCACCCACACACTGCCCGCTACCCACACCCTCACACACACTCCCCGCTACCCACACCCTCACACACACTCCCCGCTACCCACACCCTCACACACACTCCCCGCTACCCACACCCTCACACACTCCCCCTGCTACCTCCCACACCCCCACACACTCCCCCTGCTACCTCCCACCCACCCACACACTCCCTGCTACCCACACCCTCACACACACTCCCCGCTACCCACACCCTCACACACACTCCCCGCTACCCACACCCTCACACACTCCCCCTGCTACCTCCCACACCCCCACACACTCCCCCTGCTACCTCCCACACCCCCACACACTCCCCGCTACCCACACCCTCACACACACTCCCTGCTACCCACACCCTCACACACCCCCACACACTCCCCGCTACCCACACCCTCACACACACTCCCCGCTACCCACACCCTCACACACATTCCCCCTGCTACCTCCCACACCCCCACACACTCCCCCTGCTACCTCCCACCCACCCACACACTCCCTGCTACCCACACCCACCCACAAACTCCCCCTGCTACCTACATCCACCCACACACTCCCCACTACCCACTACCCACACCACACACACTCCCCACTCCCACGTCATTTGAGATGCTTAACTCTCTGCATCTCAATGTTTGTGGCTCAGTTGAGTTTACAGCACAAGAGAACATTAAGTCATCAATTTAATGAAACATTCATACCACAAACTCACAGAGCAGGAGAGGAGAGCCTATTACAACCTCTAACATCAGTATCTCTTCATGGCTTGGTTTTCTCTCCAGTCAAGGAAGAGGAGGAACTGATGTACTTGAATTCAAACGCATACATCACTATCTAGTCTGGAAGAGAGGGTCTCACCAATGTACACACCACTATCTAGTCTGGAAGAGAGGGTCTCACCAATGTACACACCACTATCTAGTCTGGAAGAGAGGGTCTCACCAATGTACACACCACTATCTAGTCTGGAAGAGAGGGTCTCACCAATGTACACACCACTATCTAGTCTGGAAGAGAGGGTCTCACCAATGTACACACATACTATCACTGAGTTCGAAAGTAGGCCTTGAAATACATCCACAGGTACACCTCAAATTGACTCAAATTATGTCAATTAGCCTATCAGAAGCTTCTAAAGCCATGACATCATTTTCTGGAATTTTCCAAGCTGTTTAAAGGCACAGTCAACTTAGTGTATGTAAACATCTGACCCACTGGAATTGTGATATAGTGAATTATAAGTGAAATAATCTGTCTGTAAACAATTGTTGGAATAATTACTTGTGTCATGCACAAAGTAGATGTCCTAACCGACTTGACAAAACTATAGTTTATTAACATGATATCTGTGGAGTGGTTGAGAAATGAGTTTTAATGACTTCAACCTAAGTGTATGTAAACTTCCGACTTCAACTGTACAAACGTACTATCTAGTCTTTGGCTATTCCCTTGAGTAGGGAAAGAGAGGAGGGAGGAAGAATAGGGAGGAAGAGGACATAGGAAGAGGCAGGAGGATGAAGAGGGAGGATGAAGAGGGAGGATGAAGAGGGAGGATGAAGAGGGAGGACGAAGAGGGAAAACAAAGAGGGAGCATGAGGAGGGAGGAAGAAGGACTCACTGATGTACTCAAAGACGTAGACGACGAAGAAAGGCGTGACGAGGTCGTTGATGCCCTGCACGTAGCCACTGGCCGGGTGGCGGATCGCCCAGATGAACAGGATACGCTCAAAGATCTGAAGGACAGACGGAGGAACAAACAGTCAGCACACACGCATACTATGTCTGGAGCACAATGGAAGATACTTCCAGAATCAGTACACACAAGCTATCTTGTTTATATTTGTAAATTGAGTACAATAAGTAAGCTTGCTTGATTTAATGTGCAAAGTCCCATTCAAGTCAATCTAGCCATCTATCCATCTACAATATGCCTACAGATGAACAGACATGCTACAGATGAACAGGCATGCTACAGATGAACAGGCATGCTACAGATGAACAGACATGCTACAGATGAACAGGCATGCTACAGATGAACAGACGTGCTACAGATGAACAGACGTGCTACAGATGAACAGACGTGCTACAGATGAACAGACGTGCTACAGATGAACAGACGTGCTACAGATGAACAGACGTGCTACAGATGAACAGGCATGCTACAGATGAACAGACGTGCTACAGATGAACAGACGTGCTACAGATGAACAGACGTGCTACAGATGAACAGACGTGCTACAGATGAACAGACATGCTACAGATGAACAGACATGCTACAGATGAACAGGCATGCTACAGATGAACAGGCATGCTACAGATGAACAGACATGCTACAGATGAACAGGCGTGCTACAGATGAACAGACGTGCTACAGATGAACAGACGTGCTACAGATGAACAGACGTGCTACAGATGAACAGACGTGCTACAGATGAACAGACATGCTACAGATGAACAGGCATGCTACAGATGAACAGACATGCTACAGATGAACAGGCATGCTACAGATGAACAGGCATGCTACAGATGAACAGACGTGCTACAGATGAACAGACGTGCTACAGATGAACAGACGTGCTACAGATGAACAGACGTGCTACAGATGAACAGACGTGCTACAGATGAACAGACGTGCTACAGATGAACAGACGTGCTACAGATGAACAGACGTGCTACAGACGACCAATCCATGTAAAACTGTGAATGATGTAGATTTCAAACAATGCATGTTTAAATGAGTCAGAGGCATAGGACATGTGTGATGAGCGGTGACATGGAAGTGTGTTCCAGATGTTCTTAGTGGGTTGGACCCATCTGTCTCTTTACTACAGCTGGATCAAGAACCTTTTAATCTTCTTCTTCCTCTAAACTTTTCTGCAAGGCAAACACTTCCATCTTCGTTACCGGCTCGGCCTATGAGGGTTTTAACGTTGTTTCACCTTGCTGCTGTCAGCCCCCAAGAATTAAAAGGAGGCTTGAGGTTCAGCGCAAATCAACCACACAAATTGTCTGCATCCCAAATGGCACACTAGCCCGCCCCCCCCCATAAAAAAAGAGTGCACTACCTTTGACCAGGGCCCATAGCATTCTGGTGAAAGGTAGCGGACTATATAGGGAATAGGGTGTCATTTGGGACGCAGCCAGGGATTTCCATTCTCTTCCTCTTCCCTTCTAGTCAGGCCCCTGAATCTCTGTGCCGGTCTTCTGTCAGGCGACGCATCACGCAGAGAGCTTTCTCAGACGCCATGCTCCTGTCATTTTCTCAAACTGTGATCACCCTGGCCTCCAAACACATGTTGGTTGGCTGTCTGGGGTGCTGGCATATTAAGCTAGCTAGCATGGTTTGGTCCTTTTAAAATGCCGTTACATGGACATGTAGGGGATTCACATCTACCTACTGCTGTCCCTCTGCTTCCATCAACAAAGTCACATCTATCAAAGTGGGGGAATGTATGTACGGACACACGTGCACACGCGTAAACAAACACATGCGCTACTCTCTAGCTCTGGCTTCATGTCCCCATTAGTTCACTGCTAATGTGTGAACAGCATGTCTACAGCCATAGCGGTCCAGTGCTGTACCTGTACCCACACGGAGTGACAGACAGATTCTGGAGTGACAGACAGACAGTCTCAGGAGAGTCGTACGGTGCCTAGAAGTCTACAGCCCCTAATTGACGGTCTCAGGAGAGTCGTACAGTGCCTAGAAGTCTACAGCCCCTAATTGACGGTCTCAGGAGAGTCGTACAGTGCCTAGAAGTCTACAGCCCCTTGAACATTTGTCACATTATGTTGCGTTACAGAGATGTTTTGACATTGATCTTTACAAAATACTCCATAATGTGAAAATAAAATCTCCAAATTAATAAAAATGAAATAACTAAAATAGTCCTTGCATAAGTATTCAGCCCCTTTGTTAAGGCTAACCTAAATGAGTTCAAGAGTAACATCTGGCTTAACAAAACATAATAAGTTACATGGACTCATCTGGAAGGTCCCTCAGTCAAATACTGAATTTCAAGCACAGATCCAACTACAAAGACCAGGAAGGGCAGTGATTGGTAGATGGGTAACAATAACAAAGACCAGGAAGGGCAGTGATTGGTAGATGGGTAACAATAACAAAGACCAGGAAGGGCAGTGATTGGTAGATGGGTAACAATAACAAAGACCAGGAAGGGCAGTGATTGGTAGATGGGTAACAATAACAAAGACCAGGAAGGGCAGTGATAAAGAAGGGCAGTGATTGGTAGATGGGTGACAATAACAAAGACCAGGAAGGGCAGTGATTGGTAGATTTGTAACAATAACAAATCAGACATTTCATCTATATTTAAGGATTGTCAAGTTAATAATGATGCTGTGGATGATGTATTAAACCACCTCTCAGGGATTTTACCATGAGGCCATTGGTGATTTTAAAACAGCTACAGTTAAATGGCTATAATAGAAAACTGTGGATGGATCAACAACATTGTAGTTATTCCACAATAATGACCTAAATGACAGAGTAAAAAGAAGAAGAATACAAATATAGAGAATAAGAATATTCCAAAACATCCATATGTATGAAACAAGGCACTAAAGAAATGTTTGGGGCAAATCCACCAACACATGACTGAGTAACTACCCCCTCATCTCCGAACATGGTGGTGTGTCTGCTTTACACCAGACACTGGAAGAGGAACACAAAGCCAAATCTACACTAGAGCTGATTACCAAGAAGACAGTGAATGTTCCTGGGTGGTTCAAGGTACAGTTTTGGCATGTTTGGCGCCGCCCTGCTGGTCACCTTTTAAGCAGCTCCCGTTGTTCTGCATAAATTGTTGTTTTAGTTCGTTTTCTTTCGTCTCTTTTCTTTAGTTTTATTTTTTATTTTGCTACAGTTGAACTATAATAGTTCAGGATTATGGATTTTATCGCAGCTGAACGTCGACAGGAGTCAACTGTTATTGTTTACAACCGAGCCCAGCTCCTGGATTTAGCCCACGCAGCGCTGCTGCTCCCCAGGGAAAAGTTTGATATTCCGGACGAATTGAAAAGGCGACGCCGTGGATGCAGGGCGGGATTGAAATGTAAGGCAAAGCGGAGGAGGTTCAAGTACAAGCCGGCTATACCATCTATTATTATGGGCAATGTGAGGTGTCTACATAACAAGATGGATGAGTTGGAGGGACTTGTTCGTGGACAAAGGATTTATCGGGAAACGAGCCTAATGTGTTTTACTGAGACTTGGCTGAATGATAACATCCCCATACAGAACGTCACTATCGGCGGTTTCCAGACCATCAGAGCGGACAGGGATCGCGTCTCTTCCGGTAAGAGTAAGGGTGGTGGGCTGGCTTTATTAGTTAACAACAGATGGTGTCATCCGAACCATATTACTCTTAAGGAAGAGTTTTGTAGCTGTTAGCCTGAGACCTTACTATTTACCGAGGGAATTCACGGCGGCCATTGCTGTTATTGTTTACATCCCGCCCTCTGCTGACGCAAACGCAGCGTGTGACGTCATCCACTCTGTTATCGCGAGGTTACAGACAGCGCATCCCAGTGCTTTCTTTGCCATTTCGGGGGATTTTAATCATGCATCTCTCTCTTCAACGCTGCCCACGTTCAAACAGTTCGTGAAGTGCCCAACCAGGAATAATAAAACTCTGGACTTGTTATATGCTAATGTGAAGGACGCATACAACTCCACTGCACTCCCTCCCCTCGGTAGATCGGATCACAACCTTGTCCACCTCACCCCACTCTACAGGCCTTTGGTCCAACAGCAGCCTGCAACCACCAGGACTATTAGGAGATGGTCCCCGGAGGCGAATGAGGCCCTACAGGACTGCTTTGAAACAACAGACTGGGATGTGCTCTGTGAGGCTCATGGGGTGGACATCGATGGACTTACTGACTGCATAACAGACTATATTAATTTTTGTGTAGACAACACTGTACCCACCAGGAAGGTACGCTGTTTCCCAAACAATAAACCCTGGGTCACCAGCGACCTGAAGGCCCTGCTGAATGAGAAGAAGAGGGCCTTCAAGGAGAGGGACAAGGACAAATTGAAATGCGTCCAGAGGGAGCTGAAGTTGCGGATTGCTGAGGGGAAGAGAGTGTATAAGGAGAAGATGGAGGACAAGCTGAGGCAGAGCCAGGTGGGAGAAGTGTGGAAGGGTATGAGAAATATCACTGGCTTCAAAAAGTCAAACAGTGGGCAGACGGAGGGGACCCAAGACAGAGCCAATGAGCTGAACCAATTTTTTAACAGGTTTGATACTTGCCCTGTCCACCTCCCCTCCAGCTCCCCAGACCACACACCCTCACGGCTGTCCCCCTCACGGCTGACCCACCCCCACTTTACTAACAACACCTCTGCTGAGACAATCAGTGACCCCACCTCCGCACCTGCTCCCCCTGGACTGATCCTCAACACCCCCCTTCCCCCCACCTCCCCACCTGGGCTGGCTTTCACCACCAACCAAGTGAAGAGAGAGCTGGAGAGACTACATCAGTGGAAAGTGGCGGGCCCTGATGGCATCAGCCCAAGGGTGCTTAGGATCTGTGCTGACCAACTGTGTGGAATACTCCAGCGTCTTTTCAACCTTAGCCTGAGCCTAGAAAGGGTCCCTGTAATGTGGAAAACATCCTGCCTCGTCCCAGTGCCCAAGAAGGCACACCCCACTGTCCTGAATGACTTCAGACCTGTAGCGCTAACATCCCACATCATGACCCTGTAAAGGTTAGTCCTCGCTCACCTCAGACCCCTGGTGTGTTCATCAATGGACCCCCTGCAGTTTGCATACCAGCGTAACATCGGGGTGGATGATGCAATCATCTACCTTCTGCAGAGGGCCTACTCTCACCTGGACAACGCAGGTTGCACTGTGAGGGTTATGTTTGTTTTTTGAATTCTCCAGTGCCTTCAATACCATTCAGCCCCTGCTACTGGGAGAGAAGATGAGGAGGATGAAAGTGGAAGCACCCTTAGTCTCCTGGGTCACGGACTACCTGACCGGTAGGCCACAATTTGTGCGACTACAGAGCTGTGTGTCAGAACGGGCAGTTAGCAACACAGGGGCCCCCCAGGGAACGGTCCTATCCCCCTTCCTGTTCACCCTCTACACCTCAGACTTCAGATATAACTCTGAAACATGCCACCTACAGAAGTTCTCGGATGACTCTGCTATTGTAGGGTGCATCAGGGGTGGGCAGGAGGAGGAGTACAGGAGCACAATCAGTGACTTTGTGTTGTGGTGTGAGCAGAAGCACCTTCAGCTCAACATCAGCAAAACAAAGGAGATGGTGGTGGACTTCAGGAGGCACAACTGACTGCAGTCACTATACAGGGGATGGATGTGGAAATGGTTGGGTCTTACAAGTTCCTGGGAGTCCATATGGACAACACGCTGGAATGGGCTGGTAACACCGGGGCCCTGTACAAAAAGGGCCAGAGCCGACTCTACTTTCTGAGGAGGCTCAGGTCCTTCAACGTGTGCAGTAAATTACTGCATACCTTCTACCAGTCTGTGGTGCCATCTTTTTTGCAGTGGTGTGCTGGGGAGCAAACATCAAAGCCGGTGATGCTTCTCGGGTAAATAAGCTGATCAGGAAGGCTAGCTCTGTCCTGGGGATGAGCCTTGACACTCTAGAGGAGGTGGCGGAGAGAAGGATCCTGGCCAAACTGCTGGCCATCATGGACAACGTCACCCACCCTCTGCACGCTATGGTTATGACGCAGAGGAGCACTTTCAGTCACAGACTGATCCCACCACGGTGTGCCAGAGAGCGCTACAGGAGGTCCTTCCAGCCGGCGGCTATTAGACTATATAATGCCTCACCGGGGTGCCGTGCTGTCGGCAACATAGATCTGGAACTGTTGGGGTGCTAGGACCTGGATTAACAATTATGCATCCATCCGTGAGTAACTCTGGTCCGTCAGCACTCATTCACTCAGGACCTACTTATTCATGCAGGTCTGTATATACATACTCATGTACAGTTGTTATATCATATCACGTGCAATATTGCTAGAAATTCTTCGACCTAACTTACGTAGGCATTCACTAAGGAATGCATATTAGTATCCTGTCAGTTGCACCTTTTCTCATTGCTTTTAGTCTATCGAATGTGCAATACGTGCAGTTGTCTGTAATTAAACCCTGCTCACTAAGGACTGTATTTTTAAGGGAATTACTATTATTACCCCAAATGATATCATACACACATTTAGCTATTAAAGTATCTCTTCCTGTCATTTACCTGTACAGTTTGTGTAACCATGCAAGTATTCACTTATCTGTAAATATAACTGTATACTTACCTGTACAGCTAATTTAACCATGCAACATTTTTCACTTACCTGTTCATTTAGCCAGTCTGTCTATTAAGTAAACTATTATTACCCTCGATCATATCATATGCATTTTTAGCTACTGAAGTATTTCTCTGCCATCGACCTGTATAGTATAGGTAACCATCCAACAATGTATAGTGTACATATTCAGCCAACCACCCATACTATGCAATGTCTTTTTATAGCTTTTATTTTTTTTGCACTCCAGATATCTTGTATTTCTATACTTTTTCATACTGCTGCTCTATGTATCATGTACCGTGTATCTGTCTTTTGTGTACTTTTCGTTGTGGCATTTTGCACCTGCCCTGTGTTTTGTTGTAGCTGCTTGACAATGAAATTTCCCCCCCCCCGGGGGATCAATAAAGTACCTATCTATCTTTTAATCCTACAATAAAATGTGGAGAAATCCAAGGGGGTGTAGACTTTCTATAGGCACTGTATGTACACTAATAGAGACTGAGATTTGTGACATTTTTTGATAGCTCTGGACGGATTAAATTCTGTAAATATTTCAATGCAGGCCTGTGGCCAGATAAACTAGCACGCAAAGAAAGGGAGATGGTTGAGGAAAAAGAGCGGTAGAAGGAGAGAGTTTCTGAGGAAGAAAAGAAAGCAGTAGGAAGAAAGAAAAGAGGAAGGTAGGAAGAGACGGGAAGAGAGGGGAAGGGAGGGGAAGGGAGGGGAAGAGGAGGGAAAGAGAGGGGAAGGGAGAGGAATAGACGGGAAGAGGGGAAGGGAGAGGAGGAGAGGGGAAGAGAGGAGAAGAGAGGGGAAGAGAGGGGAAGAGACGGGAAGAGACGGGAAGAGACGGGAAGAGAGAGGAAGAGAGGAGAAGAGAGGGGAAGAGACGGGAAGAGACGGGAAGAGACTGGAAGTGAGAGGAGGAAGAAAGGAAGAGACTGGAAGAGACTGGAAGTGAGAGGAAGAGACAGGAAGAGACAGGAAGAGAGAGGAAGAAAGGGGAAGGGAGGAAGAGAGGAAGAGAGGGGAAGAGAGAGGAAGAGGCGGGAAGAGAGAGGAAGAGAAAGGAAGAGAGGAAGAGAGAGGAAGAGAGGGGAAGAGACGGGAAGAGACGGGAAGAGAGGGGAATAGACGGGAATAGACGGGAAGAGACGGGAAGAGAGAGGAAGAGAAGAGAGGGGAAGAGGCGGGAAGGGAGGGGAAGAGAGAGGAAGAGACGGGAAGAGACTGGAAGTGAGAGGAGGAAGAAAGGAAGAGAGGGGAAGAGACTGGAAGTGAGAGGAAGAGACAGGAAGAGACAGGAAGAGAGAGGAAGGGAGGAAGAGAGAGGAAGAGAGAGGAAGAGAGAGGAAGAGAGGGGAAGAGAGAGGAAGAGGCGGGAAGAGAGACGAAGAGACGGGAAGAGAGAGGAAGAGACGGGAAGAGATTGGAAGAGAGAGGAAGAGACTGGAAGAGAGGAAGAGAGAGGAAGAGAGAGGGAGTGAGGAAGCGAGAGGAAGAGAGAGGAAGAGAGGAAGTGAGGGGAAGAGAGGGGAAGAGAGGGGAAGAGAGAGGAAGAGAGAGGAAGAGGCGGGAAGAGAGAGGAAGAGACTGGAAGAGAGAGGAAGAGACTGGAAGAGAGGAAGAGAGAAAGAGAGGAAGAGAGAGGAAGAGAGGGGAAGAGAGGGGAAGAGAGAGTGAGTGAGGAAGCGAGAGGAAGAGAGGAAGCGAGGGGAAGAGAGGGGAAGAGAGAGGAAGAGAGAGGAAGAGACGGGAAGAGAGAGGAAGAGACTGGAAGAGACGGGAAGAGAGAGGAAGAGACGGGAAGAGAGGGGAAGAGAGAGGAAGAGAGAGGAAGAGAGGGGAAGAGAGGAAGAGGCGGGAAGAGAGAGGAAGAGACGGGAAGAGAGAGGAAGAGAGAGGAAGAGACTGGAAGAGAGAGGAAGAGACGGGAAGAGACGGGAAGAGCGGGGAAGAGAGAGGAAGACAGGGGAAGAGAGAGGTAGAGACGGGAAGAGAGGAAGAGAAAGGAAGAGAGGAAGAGAGAGGAAGAGAGAGGTAGAGACGGGAAGAGAGGAAGAGAAAGGAAGAGAGGAAGAGAGAGGAAGAGAGGGGAATAGACGGGAATAGACGGGAAGAGACGGGAAGAGAGAGGAAGAGAAGAGAGGGGAAGAGGCGGGAAGGGAGGGGAAGAGAGAGGAAGAGACGGGAAGAGACTGGAAGTGAGAGGAGGAAGAAAGGAAGAGAGGGGAAGAGACTGGAAGTGAGAGGAAGAGACAGGAAGAGAGAGGAAGAGAGAGGAAGGGAGGAAGAGAGAGGAAGAGAGAGGAAGAGAGAGGAAGAGAGGGGAAGAGAGAGGAAGAGGCGGGAAGAGAGAGGAAGAGACGGGAAGAGAGAGGAAGAGACGGGAAGAGATTGGAAGAGAGAGGAAGAGACTGGAAGAGAGGAAGAGAGAGGAAGAGAGAGGGAGTGAGGAAGCGAGAGGAAGAGAGAGGAAGAGAGGAAGTGAGGGGAAGAGAGGGGAAGAGAGGGGAAGAGAGAGGAAGAGAGAGGAAGAGGCGGGAAGAGAGAGGAAGAGACGGGAAGAGAGAGGAAGAGAGGGGAAGAGAGGGGAAGAGAGAGTGAGTGAGGAAGCGAGAGGAAGAGAGGGGAAGAGAGGGGAAGAGAGAGTGAGTGAGGAAGCGAGAGGAAGAGAGGAAGCGAGGGGAAGAGAGGGGAAGAGAGAGGAAGAGAGAGGAAGAGACGGGAAGAGAGAGGAAGAGACTGGAAGAGAGAGGAAGAGACGGGAAGAGAGAGGAAGAGACGGGAAGAGAGGGGAAGAGAGAGGAAGAGAGGGGAAGAGAGGAAGAGGCGGGAAGAGAGAGGAAGAGACGGGAAGAGAGAGGAAGAGAGAGGAAGAGACTGGAAGAGAGAGGAAGAGACGGGAAGAGACGGGAAGAGCGGGGAAGAGAGAGGAAGACAGGGGAAGAGAGAGGTAGAGACGGGAAGAGAGGAAGAGAGCGGAAGAGATGGGGAGAGGAAGAGAGAGGAAGAGAGAGGAAGAGAGGGGAAGAGAGGAAGAGGCGGGAAGAGAGAGGAAGAGACGGGAAGAGAGAGGAAGAGAGAGGAAGAGACTGGAAGAGAGAGGAAGAGACGGGAAGAGACGGGAAGAGACGGGAAGAGAGGGGAAGAGAGGGGAAGAGAGAGGAAGACAGGGGAAGAGAGAGGTAGAGACGGGAAGAGAGGAGAAGAGAGGAGAAGAGAGAGGAAGAGAGGGGAAGAGAGAGGAAGAGACGGGAAGAGAGGGGAAGAGAGAGGGAGAGAGTGGAAGAGAGTGACAGGGGGAGGAAGAGAGAGGAAGAGAGAGGAAGAGAGTGGAAGAGACGGGAAGAGAGGGGAAGAGGAAGGAAAGAGAGAGGAAGAGGAGGGGAAGAGAGACGAAGAGAGGGGAAGAGAGAGGAATAAACGGGAAGAGGGGAAGGGAGAGGAGGAGAGGGGAAGAGACGGGAAGAGAGAGGAAGAGAGAGGAAGAAAGGAAGAGAGAGGAAGAGAGGGGAAGATAGAGGAAGAGAGGGAAAAGAGACGGGAAGATAGAGGAAGAGACGGGAAGAGACGGGAAGAGACGGGAAGAGAGAGGAAGAGAGAGGAAGAGAGTGGAAGAGAGTGGAAGAGAGAGGAAGAGAGGGGAAGAGAGGAAGTGAGAGGAAGAGAGGAAGAGAGAGGAAGAGAGAGGAAGAGACGGGAAGGGAGAGGAAGAGAGGGGAAGAGAGAGGAATAGACGGGAAGAGGGGAAGGGAGAGGAGGAGAAGGGAAGAGAGGGGAAGAGACGGGAAGAGAGGGGAAGAGAAGGGAAGAGACGGGAAGAGAGAGGAAGAGAGAGGAAGAAAGGAAGAGAGGAAGAGAGAGGAATAGACGGGAAGAGGGGAAGGGAGAGGAGAAGAGACGGGAAGAGACGGGAAGAGAGGGGAAGAGACTGGAAGAGAGGAAGAGAGAGGAAGAGAGAGGGAGTGAGGAAGCGAGAGGAAGAGAGAGGAAGAGAGGAAGCGAGGGGAAGAGAGGGGAAGAGAGGAAGAGAGAGGAAGAGAGAGGAAGAGAGAGGAAGAGAGAGGAAGAGGCGGGAAGAGAGAGGAAGAGACGGGAAGAGAGAGGAAGAGACTGGAAGAGAGGGGAAGAGAGGAAGAGAGAGGAAGAGGCGGGAAGAGAGAGGAAGAGACGGGAAGAGAGAGGAAGAGAGAGGAAGAGACTGGAAGATAGGAAGAGAGAGGAAGAGACGGGAAGAGAGAGGAAGAGACGGGAAGAGAGAGGAAGAGACGGGAAGAAAGGGGAAGAGAGAGGAAGACAGGGGAAGAGAGAGGTAGAGACGGGAAGAGAGAGGAAGAGAGCGGAAGAGAGAGGAAGAGAGCGGAAGAGAGAGGAAGAGACGGGAAGAGAGGGGAAGAGAGAAGAAGAGAGAGGAAGAAAGGAAGAGAGCGGAAGAGAGGGGAAGAGAGAGGGAGAAAGGAAGCGAGAGGAAAAGAGGGGAAGGGAGGAAGAGAGGGGAAGAGACGGGAAGAGAGGGGAAGAGAGGAAGAGAGGGGAAGAGAGAGGGAGAGGAAGAGAGAGGAAGAGAGAAGAAGAGAGGGGAAGAGAGGGGAAGAGAGGGGAAGAGAGAGGAAGAGACGGGAAGAGAGAGGAAGAGAGAG
>CM042421.1:23314365-23331865 GCA_023634145.1 Thymallus thymallus | reverse complement strand
TTACAGACTTCTACATGCTTTGTAAGTGGGAAAACCTGCAAAATTGGCAGTGTATCAAATACTTGTTCTCCCCACTGTATATCCACAGTAAAATTAGTCATATATCGACATAACCTGAAAGGCCACTCAGCAAGGAAGAAGCCACTGCTCCAAAGCCGCCATAAAAAAGCCAGACTACGGTTTGCAACTGCACATGGGGACAAAGATCTTACTTTTTGGAGAAATGTCCTCTGGTCTGATGAAACAAAAATAGAACTGTTTGACCATAATGGCCATCCTTATGTTTGGAGGAAGAAGGGGGAGGCTCACTGTTATGCAGCACACTCCAGGTGATCTAGTTACATACAGTATGGAATTCACAACTAAGTGTTTGCCAGCTAGATATCTTATAACTATTACGTTAACTGTCTAAAATGTGCTAAATGCTCTGCAGTTGTGCATTTGGTTTGCTCATTTAGTATCTAGTTAGCTATCTAGCTAAGTGGTTAGCTTCTTCCTAAATCAAGCTTCACTTGGTAAAAGCAGTGAAAACCCTACAGTCTAATATTTGTTTTGTGAATGTCAAACTGTGAGTAGCATTGTTTAGTTGCTTGTATACTTGTATAGTTTAGTTCAGAGACTGTACTCGTTAGCATATCATTCTCATTCTCTATAGGTTTTTACATGTACTCGTTAGCATATCATTCTCATTCTCTATGGGTTTTTACATGTACTCGTTAGCATATCATTCTCATTCTCTATGGGTTTTTACATGTACTCGTTAGCATATCATTCTCATTCTCTATGGGTTTTTACATGTACTCGTTAGCATTTCATTCTCATTCTCTATGGGTTTTTACATGTACTCTTTAGCATTTCATTCTCTATCTCTATGGGTTTTTACATGTACTCTTTAGCATTGCTAACCTTCGGATTAAAGAACCTCAGCAAGGTTTGAAAACAGCTCCTTGTGTCCAGTGCCGGTATTACCAGATATTCCGTTATGCCACAAGGTCTGTACGAAGGTATGACAATCTTAATACCACCCCCAAGCCTAATGACTAGACTTTGAATGAAACATACAGAAAGAAAAAAAATAACATGCTAGTCTTGTGTGTAGTCGAGAATAATTTATCACAAGCCCAGCATACGCACAAATGCAGTCTGGGCTAGACATGCAAGCACCCACACAGTATGGGAACTAAGTTCGGTATACAGTAACTTCCAATCACTTTAAATCTGCTGAATGGACTGCGCTCCAGTGGGCCTCATGCTGGGCAAAAGTAGTGTAGGGATGATGGGGCCATTTGGGACACAGCACTTCACTACTGACACACTTCCACTGCATGAGCAAATGTTTCCAGGGGAACTTGAAAAGGGACCCGTTCAGGTTGTTGGCCATATGAAGAGAATAATATCAAACTACATTCAATAACAGACTGGCAGAGATTAATGCAAAGAGGGTCGAGGGCCTAACAGTGGTATAAAATTGAAAACACACTTGCAGAAAAGGCAAGTCCTGGTGGTGTAGACTAGGCCTTTAGTGATACAGTAATCGATTGCCTGGAAATCTACAGCCCCAGAAAACAATTAATCTCTGGAGCAGTTGAAGCTTGTGTCCATTCTCAACTCCCACGGCCCAACAGCTCTTACAACAAGACGTATGTGTGCCAGGCTCCCTGAGGCTCCTCCCCCGAGCAATCACGCAGACTTGATAATGCACTGTAAAGGGAGGGCTGGTATTCTAGTGTTGGTGACAGAGGAAGGTCAAGTACTTGAAGAGGCTCGGAAGTATTATCTGAGTGCTACTGCTGTGAGATATGCAGTGGATAACTAGGTTGGGTCAAATCCTTTTGAAAACTCAATTAAATCAGAATGTGAGTGGAAGTTTGATTCATGAAGCGAGTCAAAAGGAGGGAGTCCTTTGGAAGTTTGAAACCCCTCCGTCATACAGTACAAGCACAGTTTGAGTGAGTCACATACTGGTTATAGTATTTTGGAGGTGGGCTGGCAGTGTGGTTTGCTGGAGAGCAGATAAAACATTATATTTTTGTAGGTGAAGAGGAGAAAAATCTATGTCAACAGTAATAAAATCTTGATCAGCGGAGCAGTCAGTTCCAAGTAGGTTCAGGAGGATTGCCCTTTTCTTCGGAGTCAGGACTGTCATAGTTATGAGCAGATGTGCTACAGCCAGGCAGGCACACAGACCAGTTAGGTACCAGTCAGGACTGTCATAGTTGTGAGCAGATGTGCTACAGCCAGGCAGGCACACAGACCAGTTAGGTACCAGTCATTCCTAAAATGAGGTGTCCTCCTGTCCAATTCAAAACCGACCCCTAATCCCACTTTGTAAAACAACTAGTGAAGATGGGAGAGGGTCGGAGAGGAGAGTGGTCAAATCCAAGTAAATAATTTAACTGTCTTTTCAAACTATAAAGTGTAAACTATCTCTGCTCTGTTTGTAGATAGCCTTGTAGGTGTTCTTTTTGAAGAGGATGTTGTGAGAAGAATAGATTAGGCTGTGAGATGAGCTGGAACACCTTGCTCGGTCTCCCCAGCTGTTGAGAGACTTTACATAATGAAGGGAGATGAGCTGGAACACCTTGCTCGGTCTCCCCAGCTGTTGAGAGACTTTACATAATGAAGGGAGATGAGCTGGAACACCTTGCTCGGTCTCCCCAGCTGTTGAGAGACTTTACATAATGAAGGGAGATGAGCTGGAACACCTTGCTCGGTCTCCCCAGCTGTTGAGAGACTTTACATAATGAAGGGAGATGAGCTGGAACACCTTGCTCGGTCTCCCCAGCTGTTGAGAGACTTTACATAATGAAGGGAGATGAGCTGGAACACCTTGCTCGGTCTCCCCAGCTGTTGAGAGACTTTACATAATGAAGGGAGATGAGCTGGAACACCTTGCTCGGTCTCCCCAGCTGTTGAGAGACTTTACATAATGAAGGGAGATGAGCTGGAACACCTTGCTCGGTCTCCCCAGCTGTTGAAAGACTTTACATAATGAAGGGAGATGAGCTGGAACACCTTGCTCGGTCTCCCCAGCTGTTGAGAGACTTTACATAATGAAGGGAGATGAGCTGGAACACCTTGCTCGGTCTCCCCAGCTGTTGAAAGACTTTACATAATGAAGAGAAGAGAAAGTTTCCTCCACCAAGGTTAATGGAGGGTGTACTGAGAGTCAACAAGGGAGAACACACACACACCAGAGAGGCACTGCACTTTATCAGGGTTTTTATAGGCCTGTAAATATCTCCTACAGCATGCCACAGCCAACAGCAGTCTTTAAAACTACTAACTACACAGTAAGAAACACAAGCAGGGGGCGTTGCTGGGGGGAGGGGTTATGGCAAGGGGCGTTGCTGGGGGGGAGGGGGGTTATGGCAGGGGGCGTTGCTGGGGGGGAGGGGGGTTATGGCAAGGGGCGTTGCTGGGGGGGAGGGGGGGAAATGGCAGGGGGCGTTGCTGGTGGGGAGGGGGGGAAATGGCAGGGGGCGTTGCTGGTGGGGAGGGGGGGAAATGGCAGGGGGCGTTGCTGGTGGGGAGGGGGGGAAATGGCAGGGGGCGTTGCTGGTGGGGAGGGGGGGAAATGGCAGGGGGCGTTGCTGGTGGGGAGGGGGGTTTATAGCAGGGGGCGTTGCTGGGGGGGGGGGGGGTTATGGCAGGGGGCGTTGCTGGGGGGAGGGGGGTTTATAGCAGGGGGCGTTGCTGGTGGGGAGGGGGGTTTATAGCAGGGGGCGTTGCTGGTGGGGAGGGGGGTTTATAGCAGGGGGCGTTGCTGGTGGGGAGGGGGGGAAATGGCAGGAGGCGTTGCTGGTGGGGAGGGGGGGAAATGGCAGGGGGCGTTGCTGGTGGGGAGGGGGGGAAATGGCAGGGGGCGTTGCTGGTGGGGAGGGGGGTTTATAGCAGGGGGCGTTGCTGGGGGGGGGGGGGTTATGGCAGGGGGCGTTGCTGGGGGGAGGGGGGTTTATAGCAGGGGGCGTTGCTGGGGGGGGGAGGGGTTATGGCAAGGGGCGTTGCTGGTGGGGAGGGGGGGAAATGGCAGGGGGCGTTGCTGGTGGGGAGGGGGGGAAATGGCAGGGGGCGTTGCTGGTGGGGAGGGGGGTTTATAGCAGGGGGCGTTGCTGGGGGGGGGGGGGGGTTATGGCAGGGGGCGTTGCTGGGGGGAGGGGGGTTTATAGCAGGGGGCGTTGCTGGTGGGGAGGGGGGTTTATAGCAGGGGGCGTTGCTGGTGGGGAGGGGGGTTTATAGCAGGGGGCGTTGCTGGTGGGGAGGGGGGGAAATGGCAGGAGGCGTTGCTGGTGGGGAGGGGGGGAAATGGCAGGGGGCGTTGCTGGTGGGGAGGGGGGGAAATGGCAGGGGGCGTTGCTGGTGGGGAGGGGGGTTTATAGCAGGGGGCGTTGCTGGGGGGGGGGGGGTTATGGCAGGGGGCGTTGCTGGGGGGAGGGGGGTTTATAGCAGGGGGCGTTGCTGGGGGGAGGGGGGTTTATAGCAGGGGGCGTTGCTGGGGGGGGGAGGGGTTATGGCAAGGGGCGTTGCTGGTGGGGAGGGGGGGAAATGGCAGGGGGCGTTGCTGGTGGGGAGGGGGGGAAATGGCAGGGGGCGTTGCTGGTGGGGAGGGGGGGAAATGGCAGGGGGCGTTGCTGGTGGGGAGGGGGGTTTATAGCAGGGGGCGTTGCTGGTGGGGAGGGGGGGAAATGGCAGGGGGCGTTGCTGGTGGGGAGGGGGGGAAATGGCAAGGGGCGTTGCTGGTGGGGAGGGGGGGAAATGGCAGGGGGCGTTGCTGGTGGGGAGGGGGGGAAATGGCAGGGGGCGTTGCTGGTGGGGAGGGGGGGAAATGGCAGGGGGCGTTGCTGGTGGGGAGGGGGGGTTATGGCAGGGGGCGTTGCTGGTGGGGAGGGGGGTTTATAGCAGGGGGCGTTGCTGGTGGGGAGGGGGGTTTATAGCAGGGGGCGTTGCTGGGGGGGGGGGGGGTTATGGCAGGGGGCGTTGCTGGGGGGAGGGGGGTTTATAGCAGGGGGCGTTGCTGGGGGGGGGGGGGGTTATGGCAGGGGGCGTTGCTGGGGGGAGGGGGGTTTATAGCAGGGGGCGTTGCTGGGGGGGAGGGGGGGTTATGGTTGTGTTCGAGCCAAGGGCTGGAACTGGATCAGGGAACAGAACCGAAAACCAGAAAATACAATTTTCAAGCAACTAAAATGGAACCTGTAAAGTAAGTGATCCACACTGTTCCATAACAGAACTGTTAATATAAAAGAATGGGAACTGGTTAACAACATTATTTTACATTACAAACGCAACTAAGCACCTGTTATGCAAAGCCCTCACTCTGTCACTCAGAAACGTATTCCAGTGTCTGCCTGCAGGCTACCTGCCCCTCTGAAACATACACTACTCTATTGATTAGGCTACCTGCCCCTCTGAAACATACACTACTCTATTGATTAGGCTACCTGCCCCTCTGAAACATACACTACTCTATTGATTAGGCTACCTGCCCCTCTGAAACATACACTACTCTATTGATTAGGCTACCTGCCCCTCTGAAACATACACTACTCTATTGATTAGGCTACCTGCCCCTCTGAAACATACACTACTCTATTGATTAGGCTACCTGCCCCTCTGAAACATACACTACTCTATTGTTTAGGCTACCTGCCCCTCTGAAACATACACTACTCTATTGTTTACTGTAGTTATCATGTTTCACATTGGGTTTAATAACTATAAAAAGGTTTTTAAGTCTGGTGTCGCTCTGCACAGATTGTTAACTAACTTAAAAGGACATTCAAAGTTCCTCCATAGAAGCCACTCCTCATTCTGTGGATGTAATTCAGAAAATGCATGCCATAACAAGATGCCCAGCGCTTCAAGCCTCCTTCCCAACCCTCGCTGGCTCTCTCCCAAGCCGCAAAATGTCAGTCGCACCTTGCGCCATAGGCTACACTTGTCTGTCTATCGTGAATGTAAACAGCTAGCTTGCCTCCTCTATCCGCAATGATTGGAAAAGTAATGTTATGAGCTAAATGTAAATAACTGGTTGATTTCACAGGTTAAAAAAGGAGCGATAAACCCGGTAGTTTTGGGGGTTCGAACAGGTTCAAACATTTATTTTGAGGAAGGAACAGTGGAGCAAAACAAAAAAACTAAACGATTGGGCGAAAAATGTTGGTTCCAACCCCTGGTTCATGCATGATTTATGAAATTTTCCCCCCGGGGGAGCAATAAAGTACCTACCTATCTATCTATCTATCTATCTATCTATCTATCTATCTATCTATCTATCTATCTATCTATCTATCTATCTATGATACTGCAGTCCACTCTGGGATTCAGTAGAATGCTCAGTCACTGGTTCCAACCCCTGGTTCATGCATGATACTGCAGTCCACTCTGGGATTCGTTAGAATGCTCAGTCACTGGTTCCAACCCCTGGTTCATGCATGATACTGCAGTCCACTCTGGGATTCGTTAGAATGCTCAGTCACTGGTTCCAACCCCTGGTTCATGCATGATACTGCAGTCCACTCTGGGATTCGTTAGAATGCTCAGTCACTGTGTGATCCCAACTAAGTTCAAAAAATGTTGGTTCCAACCCCTGGTTCATGCATGATTTATGAAATTTTCCCCCCGGGGGAGCAATAAAGTACCTACCTATCTATCTATCTATCTATCTATCTATGATACTGCAGTCCACTCTGGGATTCGTTAGAATGCTCAGTCACTGGTTCCAACCCCTGGTTCATGCATGATACTGCAGTCCACTCTGGGATTCGTTAGAATGCTCAGTCACTGGTTCCAACCCCTGGTTCATGCATGATACTGCAGTCCACTCTGGGATTCGTTAGAATGCTCAGTCACTGGTTCCAACCCCTGGTTCATGCATGATACTGCAGTCCACTCTGGGATTCGTTAGAATGCTCAGTCACTGGTTCCAACCCCTGGTTCATGCATGATACTGCAGTCCACTCTGGGATTTGTTAGAATGCTCAGTCACTGGTTCCAACCCCTGGTTCATGCATGATACTGCAGTCCACTCTGGGATTTGTTAGAATGCTCAGTCACTGTGTGATCCCAACTTCAACTAAGTTCAACAAACATCAATCCATCCGCCACACTTACAGATGCAATCAAATATATTGGCACAGTTGCCCTTTACCATGGAGTGCAATGGAGCAGAATGTTAAGTGTTTTCTTCAAAAAACAACTGTTTGAATGGCTGTAATCTGTAATCTGTAATCTGTAGGCACCTGCACTGACCAGGTAAGATCAATTACACAGCAAACGACAATCAATGACTTCAACTAACTTAATGCATATGCAATCATTTAGTCCAAGACATTTTTGGGTCCAAACCAATGTCAATTCCGTTGTAAATCAAAGAAATAGTGAATCATGCAAGAGTGCCAATATATTTGACTGCATTTGTGCTTGTGCTTTAGAAATGTTGAAAAATCACTAGCCTTGTGAAGGTTTTGGAAGAGTAGAGAGTAAAAGGAGAAGGTGCTGACAGTCAGTAGGCTACTGACTCCCACGGGTGGCCAGCCTAGATACATAGAAACCCCTTTAACTTGCTGCTGGTTCCTCTCTCCACTAATCTCTGTGAATCCATGGGCTGGCACCTGACACAAACAATCTGTTTCCCACCGCTCTCCCTCGGAAAAAGAAGCTTAAGGAATCAATTTGGGGAGTCAATTAAATCTTTATTTTCTAGCGAGGAACTGACAAATATTTTTTTTTTCTACTTAGTAGAACGCTGGAGAGGGTTGCTGAAGGCTGAACAGTGTGTACAGTAGGTTGTGTGTGTGTGTGTGTGTGTGTGTGTGTGTGTGTGTGTGTGTGTGTGTGTGTGTGTGTGTGTGTGTGTGTGTACAGTAGGTTGTGTGAAGTCAGCAGGATGGAGAGAATTGATTTTGTATTAAAGTGACAGCACCTCAAACAGAGACGCCTGACGAGTCTCTTGTTTAAAGAGGATTCTCTGCTGTTGTAATTCTTATGTCAAGATCACAGACACAGACACAGGACTAGATGCAGAAAGACAGACCCATACACAGAAGAGGGATACCAAGAACACAAGAGCACAGACAGAAACACACATACCAACCCTCACCACACAGAGGGTTCATTAGCGTGGATGGATGTGGGGTGATTGAGTGGGTCTTAGTTAGGATGACAGATGAGCCAGCCATAGGCAGATGAAGGTCAGACAGGTAAACTAGACATGGCCGTGTGTGTCAGTGTTTCCGGTGCATTCAATCATGGCACTACGCCACTGCAATATCGCCACGCCAAATAAAATAGGGAACATGAAAATTATAAGGTTAACGTGGCTTAAAAAGCCACCCTACCTCGAAATAATTGTATTTGAAGTGAATAAAAAAAATGTATGAGACAGATGATATTTAAACTTTTTCTGAGTGTTGGGGATATAATGGTGACGATACAGGCAAGGGGCATGTTAGCCCGGGTGGCGGGTTACCAAGTTAACCTAATAGGTAGGCCTACATTATATTCACTGTCTTTATGCACGTTTTTGTGGAAAATTAAATTCATAAATAGGATACTAACTAGTTAAAAGATGACATTTGGGATCTAGCTAATGATAGGGAAGGAGAAATGCAGACAGGCAAGCCCATGCTTCAGCCTATTTATAGCCACTATACTGCATCAGTTGGGCTACAGGTGATCATGTTTATTGCTAATAGCATACCTGATAATATGGACCATGTACAGGCTATATGCATGGTCCAATATGTTCAAATATTATCAGTTCAATTCTAATTTAATTCATTTTGGAGTAGAACGTCCTTTGAAAAAGCCACCAGAACTGAGCTTCTCAGTCTTTCTTCATAAAAAGCACTGGTGACCAGTCCTTCATTAGAGCTTGGCACCTCCATCATCAGTGTACCAGTCTCAGCATGGCGAACACTGAGGCACCAGGGCTTCCTGCAGCCTGAAACAGGGCATACTCCTAGCTTTTTTTTACCTTTATTTTACTAGGCAAGTCAGTTAAGAACAAATTCTTATTTTCAATGGAACAGTGGGTTAACTGCCTTGTTCAGGGGCAGAACGACAGATTTTTACCTTGTCAGCTCGGGGATTCGATCCAGCAACCTCTCGGTTACGGGCCCAACACTCTAAACACTGGGCTACCTGCCGCTCCCTTTAGGGAGAAGTACTCAATGATATGGTGCCTCTCGCCCCACCCAAGCAAGATAATCAATTACTCAAATTGTATGCATCTCAATGGCCATAAAGTTCTGTTTGTACCAGAGTTTAGCTGCTACTTTTTTGGTTTAGCGGCACTGAATTATTTTGAGTGCAGAGATCAGATTTTCTATATACAGTTTTGATTTCATATAGAAGGACCCATAGGCCTATATGCTATAGCTAACGTGTTGAGCTGACTATGGGTCCTACACTAGGTTATATATCACATCTGGCCTTGCAGCCACCAATACGACAAAGCCAGTTAGCTGCTACTTTATCAGCATTTAACATTTAACAATTCCGCTCCATTAGGAAAGTGTACACATTGCCACGGGCGGCTCAGACATTTATAACACCGAAAATCCACTTAATTGACTTCCTCCAGGCACTGGAACCCAAGTGGACGATTCTTCTTTAAAAGCTTTTTTTATTATTCCAGAAACGCTCATTATTTTTCACAGGGCTGGAAGCTGATGTTTCCTCTGTGTCTTATGGTACAGACAGAGGCGAGTCTAAACATAGCTTTAGAGTAGCCAAGCGTATAGAGATATCACCCAGTGAGAGGTAGAATAATGAGAATATTCAATGTAAAATGGCTCATTCACTGTCTTCTTACCTCATAATTCCCTCAGTTTTCTAATAGTGATTGAGACATATAGTTTGTGCAGTCAGGTGTTAAAATGCAACTGGGGGTATAGGATGGACAGTAATCTGGGGGTATAGGATGGACAGTAATCTGGGGGTATAGGATGGACAGTAATCTGGGGGTATAGGATGGACAGTAATCTGGGGGTATAGGATGGACAGTAATCTGGGGGTATAGGATGGACAGTAATCTGGGGGTATAGGATGGACAGTAATCTGGGGGTATAGGATGGACAGTATTCTGGGGGTATAGGATGATAGTAATCTGGGGGTATAGGATGGACAGTATTCTGGGGGTATAGGATGATAGTAATCTGGGGGTATAGGATGGACAGTAATCTGGGGGTATAGGATGGACAGTATTCTGGGGGTATAGGAGGATAGTAATCTGGGGGTATAGGATGGACAGTAATCTGGGGGTATAGGATGATAGTAATCTGGGGGTATAGGATGGACAGTATTCTGGGGGTATAGGATGGACAGTAATCTGGGGGTATAGGATGGACAGTAATCTGGGGGTATAGGATGGACAGTATTCTGGGGGTATAGGAGGATAGTAATCTGGGGGTATAGGATGGATAGTAATCTGGGGGTATAGGATGGACAGTAATCTGGGGGTATAGGATGGACAGTAATCTGGGGGTATAGGATGGACAGTAATGCAGTATTAAAATGTATTAACAACCTAGAAAAGCACTTGCTTGTCTCTTTCAGAGGAGGAACTACAGCTAGCCCTAACCAGCCTCTGGGAAAAAAGACTAATTGAATATCCACGGCAGGTCGGGAGGAGAGAAGGTCACGGGGGACGCGTCCAAGTTTTATTATGTGGCTCCAAGTTTATGGAATAGCGGTAGAGGGTGGAGAATAGACATGAGAGGCTCTGAGAATCTACCGCAAACCGCATCTTGACAGAGTGGATTTAAAGGCCAGGTGAGTGGTCAGACATCCCAGGATCCTTCAGGGCAGATAAGGATGCCATCTTTCTGTCTCCTCCCTTTACATGTTTTTTCTAACCACAAACTCTCTCATATGTGTCTGTTGCACAGTATAGGCCTATACTCTACATTCTGTGGGCCAAGTCTGGGGGTCTAAGGGAACCTATCAAATGTCCCAGAAACACAAGATATTGAGAGCCAGCAGCACAACCTGATAGGGTGATATTGGATTTAGATATTGATGACTAATCTGAATCTGATACATATTTATCGCTGTGCTACCATCATCAGAAAAAGACAAGGTGATTCCATTGAGGCAAAGCTCAGATAGAGTGCAATGTACTGTATCCATTACTTCCCTAAAGTTTTTATTACAGTCCTGCTAAGCATTCCAAATGTAACCAGTACTTCTGGCTGTCAGGGAAAATGGATGGAGTAAAAAGGACATGAAGTAAAAGTAAAAATTATCAAAAATATAAATAGTAAAGTAAAGTACAGATACCACACAAAACTACTTAAGTAGTACTGTAAAGTATTTTTACTGAAGTACTTTATACCACTGCATCTCAGCCACAGAACAGGGGGCCTCTTGACACTCATGTGTTGACAACAATAGGCAATTTAATGAGCACTTGTCTGTGGGACATTAACTATACTCTTGTCTGTGGGACATTAACTATACTCTTGTCTGTGAGACATTAACTATACTCTTGTCTGTGAGACATTAACTATACTCTTGTCTGTGGGACATTAACTATACTCTTGTCTGTTGGACATTAACTATACTCTTGTCTGTGGGACATTAACTATACTCTTGTCTGTGGGACATTAACTATACTCTTGTCTGTGGGACATGAACTATACTCTTGTCTGTGGGACATTAACTATACTCTTGTCTGTGGGACATGAACTATACTCTTGTCTGTGGGACATTAACTATACTCTTGTCTGTGGGACATTAACTATACTCTTGTCTGTGGGACATTAACTATACTCTTGTCTGTGGGACATTAACTATACTCTTGTCTGTGGGACATTAACTATACTCTTGTCTGTGGGACATGAACTATACTCTTGTCTGTGGGACATTAACTATACTCTTGTCTGTGGGACATTAACTATACTCTTGTCTGTGGGACATTAACTATACTCTTGTCTGTGGGACATTAACTATACTCTTGTCTGTGGGACATTAACTATACTCTTGTCTGTGGGACATTAACTATACTCTTGTCTGTGGGACATTAACTATACTCTTGTCTGTGGGACATTAACTATACTCTTGTCTGTGGGACATTAACTATACTCTTGTCTGTGGGACATTAACTATACACAGCAATTCATGTGAAAGTCACACCACTCAAAGTAAAGTTTCACACACTGAAGTGATGACCAGACTGAAGTCACTGTAAACTGCAACAATAGCTTCATGGATAAACATTCTGTCTCCTGAATACATTATCTGGAAATTATAAATGGAGGTAAAGAGTGTTATTAACCTCCATGAATCACCGGGAGAGAGGGAGACAGAGAGGGAGAGACAGAGAGAGAGAGACAGAGAGAGAGAGAGAGACAGAGAGAGAGAGAGACAGAGAGAGAGAGAGAGACAGAGAGAGAGAGAGAGACAGAGAGAGAGAGAGACAGAGAGAGAGAGAGACAGAGAGAGAGAGAGACAGAGAGAGAGAGAGAGAGAGAGAGACAGAGAGAGAGAGAGAGAGACAGAGAGAGAGAGAGACAGAGAGAGAGAGAGACAGAGAGAGAGAGAGACAGAGAGAGAGAGAGAGAGAGAGAGAGAGAGAGAGAGAGAGAGAGAGAGAGCTTGAACTTGACAGACATGCAGAAGAACAGCTCGTGATTCATTCAAACTTTTGATTACTAAGAGTGAGACAAACGGATCAACATTTTTCATAATAATACTACTAATAAACCCAGACAACTGAAGACCCAAAAAGGAACTCAAAATAATCGACACCGTGAGTAAAAACAACCTTTATAAATCGATCAAGCTAGCTAACTCAAATTTGAAACCTCAACCGTTAGCGGCACCTATTGTTGACCGGTGGTAACCATAGCAACATGGCTTCCGAAGCAGCGCTAGCAGTGAAGAAAGCAGCGGAGAACGTTAAACTTTCCCCTCGTTTTATAGAAATCCCACCCCATCTTAAATCAGAGAAGGGAAGAATTATGTTTAAACAAAACATACAGAGGGAAAACCCAGATCCGTTGTTTGCTGACTGCTCACACAACGGGACGGTTACCAACTTACTGTTCTACAGTGAACACACCACTGCCTGGCACGCAGCCATAACCAGACACTTCCCTCACACAACCAAAAAGGGGATCTGCAAGGGAAGGCAAATTCACATTTTTGAGGATAGTGAAAAGTCACAGGAAAATAGACTCCTGACCGTAAATATATATCAAAATGGCACAGTAATGGTCCAGGGAAGTGAGGCGGCACTCAGTTCTTTTTTGCAGGACTCTCCCGATCTAGGGAACCTAGCCACGGCAAAAAGGGACAAGAACAGCACCCCAGTATCCCCCGCTCCAACGGATACCCCAACAGCAGTTCTGCCCCAGCTCCAGGACATAGATCTGTCCCTCCCCCTACCTGTACACAACCATCAGAATAATGATGGCAACACCATACGGCTGCTAAGGGAGAAGCTGTCTCAGTTGGAACTAGAGGTTACTGAGCTCAGAGAGCAACTTCCTTACTACACTGAGCCTCTACAGGACCAGCTGAACCAGTGGAGGACTCAACTAAAAACATCAGTCCAGGAGCTGAGAGAGAACTTCAGCACAGCGCTGGAGGAGGAGAAAGGGGCCATGCGAAGAGAACTAGCGCAGGCAAAGAAGGAGATGGAATCAGAGCTAGCTGTCATTAAAATGGTACTACATCCGAAAGAAGAGTCAAAAATCCCTACAGAACAGCTGCAGCCCCTCAACACTACAAAACCTTCTTCCACTAACCCCCCGTCAACCACCTCCTTACCCTGCACCGTCCCCCCCATACCCACATCCCCAGTCCACAAGGAGGCACACACAAGGACGACAACAGCAGAGAGAAGCTCCTCGGACACCCCTGACACCCCTTCACATACCCCCCCCATTACACAGGTCCTGCATAAACCAGCCCCTGTATGTGAAACCACCACTATGGTAAGAGTCACGGAGGTGGCCATCCTCATTGATTCAAACGGAAAATATATAGATGAGGAAAAATTATTCCCCAACCACAAGGTGGTCAAATTCTGGTGCCCAAAAGTGCAGGATGCACTAAATATTATATCCAAGCCTGACTTGGGAACACCAGGCCACATTATCATCCACAGTGGCACCAACAACATGAGAGATGATCAGGAGAGAGTAGGCAGCCTGGTCAGCAGAATGGCAGAGAAAGCCTCTGAGTCTTTCCCTAACTCCCGCATCACCATCTCCACTCTGCTGCCCCGCAAAGATTTCCACCCCCATACCATCCAGAGAGTCAACGCTGACATCACAAGAGGTTGTGCCAGGATCCCCAATGTGCACGTTGCTCAACACCCGACCATCACCCCTGAGCACCTGTACGACCACTCCCATCTGAGGAAACAGTCAGTGGGACTGCTCACCAAGACCTTGAAGGATGTGGCACTCGGCAGACCAACACAGCGTGCCCAACAGGACAGAGGACCACCCAGGACCACCTTCCAGATGTCATCACCACGCAGAGTCGCCTACCAGACTACGTCATCACCAACAAGCCACAGGCACCCTCGACACCAACCGAGACCCAGCACAACCTACAAGACCCACCCACCACCAGATCACCGCTCCCCCCAATGAAGCCGCCAGAATGGACCAGGGCCAATATACTACCCCACACCAGAGCACCACCACTACCAGACAACAGAGTCAGCACCACGACCCAGTCTTGCCCCCCCTTCTTCTCAGGTGGCACCGCAACAGAACCGGCGCAGCTATTCGGAGGCTCTCACCGGACCAGATAACTCTGTCGGACTGAGTGAGATCAAACAGCTCCTCCACTACATCTACACTAAACTACAGTAAAAACACTCACACTGACACAACCACACACTCACACTCACACTGACACAACCACACACTCACACTCACACTGACACAACCACACACTCACACTCACACTGACACAACCACACACTCACACTCACACTCACATTGACACTGACCCATCGTCACTCACACTAACCAGATATAGACACTCACACTGACCCATCCACACACACACTCACAAACACACACACACACTCACACTGACCCATTCACAAACACACACACACACACCGACCCATCCACACTCACTCCCGCACACACACATTAACAGACACAATCAATAACTCAAACTCACCCAAACACTCACACATACATTATCTTACACAGTGGAGGATATGAACAGACACACTCACACGTACATATAGAAATACCTACATGACACTTTGGAGAAACAATATCATCTGAGGAATGTTCTGTATTGTCTCACCCTTAGTAACCTAGTTAGTCTTAGAAATATAGTTGTTCTCTTGTAATAGTCATTCTTAATATTCATACTTTTTGCAATGAGACCACTAACAATTAGCATGTGGAACATCCAGGGCCTAAACTCGACAGCCTTAGGACTGAAGAGTCTGGCCCTGGAGTTCAACAAAAACATAAAAGATGATGATATCATTATTCTGCAGGAGACATGGTGTAAGGCAGATGTAGTCACGCACTGTCCCACAGGCTACAGAGAAATCATTTTACCATCCCAAAAACACATCTCTGTCAATAGAGGCAGAGATTCTGGAGGAATGATTATATGGTACAAATCCCAACTACAAAACCTAATTGACCCCCAAAAAATTGGCAAATATCACATTTGGCTTAGACTAAAAAAAGAACTTACACTGACAGGAAAAAACTTGTTCCTGTGTGCAATATATATCCCCCCCTCAGAATCCCCCTATTTCTCAGAAGAAATATTCTCCACCCTTGAGGAAGAGACGAGCCACTTCCAGGCCCAGGGAAATGTGCTCATCTGTGGGGACACAAATGCACGCACAGGAACACTACCTGACCAAATGAGCACACGAGGGGACAGCTACATCACAGGCCAAGCTGTCTCTAATCCCTTTAACCTTTCCTACAGGAACAACAGTGAGAGCATCGTCAACAAGAATGGAAAAGACCTATTGCAGCTCTGTGGAAGCCTGGGTCTGTACTTTGTCAATGGTAGGTTACAGGGGGACTCTTTAGGAAGATTCACCTATTGCTCTCCTCTTGGCCAAAGCACAGTAGACTACATGATAACAGATATGGACCCTTTCTCTCTCAGCTCATTCACTGTTAAGCCACTAACACCTCTGTCTGATCACAGCCAAATTACCCTGTTCCTCAAAAGATCAGACATAGAAGCAACCACAAATTCACAGCCCAATAAGCTGTACAACATCAAACATTCATACAGATGGGCTCAAAACAGCACAGAGGAATACCAGAAAGCAATCAGTAACCAAAAAATCCAATCAACCCTAAATAACTTTCTGGATACAATGTACGCTCACAGTAAAGAAGGTGTCAATCTAGCTGTAAATAACATCAATTATATATTTAGGCAAACAGCAAAAACAGCACAATTAAAGCTAGGATCAAACAAACCAAACAGAAATACAGAAGACAAATGGTTTGATACAGATTGTAAAAACATTAGGAAAAAACTTAGAACACTATCGAACCAAAAACACAGAGATCCAAACAACAGAGAACTACGCCTTCAGTACTGTGAGACATTAAAATCATATAAACGTACACTCAGAATCAAGAAATCCCAGTACAACAGAAAGCAATTGACACTAATTGAGGAGTCCATAAATAAAAACAACTTCTGGCAAAATTGGAAAAACCTAAACAAACCCAAACAACAGGAATTATTGATACAAAATGGTGACATTTGGACAAATCACTTTAAAGCATCTACAACACTGTTGACACTCAGGATAATACTGAACAGGGACACATTTATGAAAAGTTAAACAAACTGGAAAAATCTATAAAGGAACCAAAATCCTTTAGACTCCCCAATTACTGACCAGGAGCTCCTTAAAAAACTTCAAGCCCTCAAATCAAACAAAAGCATGCGGACCTGATGGGATCCTAAATGAGATGCTCAAATTCACTAGTGAAAAATATCAATTAGCTATATTAAAATTGTTTAACTTGATCCTGAGTGTAGGTTACTTCCCTGACATCTGGAACCAAGGACTCATAACACCAATCTTTAAAAACGGAGACAAATCTGACCCTAACAATTACAGAGGGATTTGTGTGAACAGTAACCTGGGGAAGGTTTTCTGTAGTATTATAAATGTAAGAGTCCTAAACTTCCTTAATAAGCACAACATCCTGAGTAAAAGCCAAATTGGATTTATACCAAAACATAGAACAACAGATCATATTTACACCCTACACACCCTAATAGATAAACACGTCCACAAAAATAAGACAAAACTCTATACTTGCTTTATTGACTTCCAAAAAGCATTTGATTCTATCTGGCATACAGGACTGTTCTACAAAGTCATTGAAAGTGGTGTAGGGGGTAAAACATATGACATTATAAAATCAATGTATACAGGCAACATGTGTAGCATAAAAATTGGCAAGAAACAAACTGAATCATTTAACCAGGGGCGGGGCCTGCGCCAGGGTTGCAATCTCAG
>CM042421.1:23253567-23314125 GCA_023634145.1 Thymallus thymallus | reverse complement strand
AAGCTGTCTCAGTTGGAACTGGAGGTTACTGAGCTCAGAGAGCAACTTCCTTACTACACTGAGCCTCTACAGGACCAGCTGAACCAGTGGAGGACTCAACTAAAAACATCAGTCCAGGAGCTGAGAGAGAACTTCAGCACAGCGCTGGAGGAGGAGAAAGGGGCCATGCGAAGAGAACTAGCGCAGGCAAAGAAGGAGATGGAATCAGAGCTAGAACAAAAATCCCTACAGAACAGCTGCAGCCCCTCAACACTACAAAACCTTCTTCCACTAACCCCCGTCAACCACCTCCTTACCCTGCACCGTCCCCCCATACCCATATCCCCAGTCCACAAGGAGGCACACACAAGGACGACAACAGCAGAGAGAAGCTCCTCGGACACCCCTGACACCCCTTCACATACCCCCCCTATTACACAGGTCCTGCATAAACCAGCCCCTGTATGTGAAACCACCACTATGGTAAGAGTCACGGAGGTGGCCATCCTCATTGATTCAAACGGAAAATATATAGATGAGGAGAAATTATTCCCCAACCACAAGGTGGTCAGATTCTGGTGCCCAAAAAGTGCAGGATGCACTAAATATTATATCCAAGCCTGACTTCGGAACACCAGGCCACATTATCATCCACAGTGGCACCAACAACATGAGAGATGATCAGGAGAGAGTAGGCAGCCTGGTCAGCAGAATGGCAGAGAAAGCCTCTGAGTCTTTCCCTAACTCCGCATCACCATCTCCACTCTGCTGCCCCGCAAAGATTTCCACCCCCATACCATCCAGAGAGTCAACGCTGACATCACAAGAGGTTGTGCCAGGATCCGAATGTGCACGTTGCTCAACACCCGACCATCACCCCTGAGCACCTGTACGACCACTCCCATCTGAGGAAACAGTCAGTGGGACTGCTCACCAAGACCTTGAAGGATGTGGCACTCGGCAGACCAACACAGCGTGCCCAACAGGACAGAGGACCACCCAGGACCACCTTCCAGATGTCATCACCACGCAGAGTCGCCTACCAGACTACGTCATCACCAACAAGCCACAGGCACCCTCGACACCAACAGAGACCCAGCAGAACCTACAAGACCCACCCACCACCAGATCACCGCTCCCCCCAACGAAGCCGCCAGAATGGACCAGGGCCAATATACTACCCCACACCAGAGCACCACCACTACCAGACAACAGAGTCAGCACCACGACCAGTCTTGCCCCCCCTTCTTCTCAGGTGGCACCGCAACAGAACCGGCGCAGCTATTCGGAGGCTCTCACCGGACCAGATAACTCTGTGGGACTGAGTGAGATCAAACAGCTCCTCCACTACATCTACACTAAACTACAGTAAAAACACTCACACTGACACAACCACACACTCACACTCACACTGACACAACCACACACTCACACTCACACTCACATTGACACTGACCCATCGTCACTCACACTAACCAGATATAGACACTCACACTGACCCATCCACACACACACTCACAAACACACACACACACTCACACTGACCCATTCACAAACACACACACACACACCGACCCATCCACACTCACTCCCGCACACACACATTAACAGACACAATCAATAACTCAAACTCACCCAAACACTCACACATACATTATCTTACACAGTGGAGGATATGAACAGACACACTCACACGTACATATATAAATACCTACATGACACTTTGGAGAAACAATATCATCTGAGGAATGTTCTGTATTGTCTCACCCTTAGTAACCTAGTTAGTCTTAGAAATATAGTTGTTCTCTTGTAATAGTCATTCTTAATATTCATACTTTTTGCAATGAGACCACTAACAATTAGCATGTGGAACATCCAGGGCCTAAACTCCACAGCCTTAGGACTGAAGAGTCTGGCCCTGGAGTTCAACAAAAACATAAAAGATGATGATATCATTATTCTGCAGGAGACATGGTGTAAGGCAGATGTAGTCACGCACTGTCCCACAGGCTACAGAGAAATCATTTTACCATCCCAAAAACACATCTCTGTCAATAGAGGCAGAGATTCTGGAGGAATGATTATATGGTACAAATCCCAACTACAAAACCTAATTGACCCCCAAAAAATTGGCAAATATCACATTTGGCTTAGACTAAAAAAGAACTTACACTGACAGGAAAAAACGTGTTCCTGTGTGCAATATATATCCCCCCCTCAGAATCCCCCTATTTCTCAGAAGAAATATTCTCCACCCTTGAGGAAGAGACGAGCCACTTCCAGGCCCAGGGAAATGTGCTCATCTGTGGGGACACAAATGCACGCACAGGAACACTACCTGACCAAATGAGCACACGAGGGGACAGCTACATCACAGGCCAAGCTGTCTCTAATCCTTTTAACCTTTCCTACAGGAACAACAGTGACAGCATCGTCAACAAGAATGGAAAAGACCTATTGCAGCTCTGTGGAAGCCTGGGTCTGTACTTTGTCAATGGTAGGTTACAGGGGGACTCTTTAGGAAGATTCACCTATTGCTCTCCTCTTGGCCAAAGCACAGTAGACTACATGATAACAGATATGGACCCTTTCTCTCTCAGCTCATTCACTGTTAAGCCACTAACACCTCTGTCTGATCACAGCCAAATTACCCTGTTCCTCAAAAGATCAGACATAGAAGCAACCACAAATTCACAGCCCAATAAGCTGTACAACATCAAACATTCATACAGATGGGCTCAAAACAGCACAGAGGAATACCAGAAAGCAATCAGTAACCAAAAAATCCAATCAACCCTAAACAACTTTCTGGATACAATGTACGCTCACAGTAAAGAAGGTGTCAATCTAGCTGTAAATAACATCAATTATATATTTAGGCAAACAGCAAAAACAGCACAATTAAAGCTAGGATCAAACAAACCAAACATAAATACAGAAGACAAATGGTTTGATACAGATTGTAAAAACATTAGGAAAAAACTTAGAACACTATCGAACCAAAAACACAGAGACCCAAACAACAGAGAACTACGCCTTCAGTACTGTGAGACATTAAAATCATATAAACGTACACTCAGAATCAAGAAATCCCAGTACAACAGAAAGCAATTGACACTAATTGAGGAGTCCATAAATAAAAACAACTTCTGGCAAAATTGGAAAAACCTAAACAAACCCAAACAACAGGAATTAGCCATACAAAATGGTGACATTTGGACAAATCACTTTAAAGCACTCTACAACACTGTTGACACTCAGGATAATACTGAACAGTGCCAAATTTATGAAAAGTTAAACAAACTGGAAAAATCTATAAAGGAACCAAAATCCTTTAGACTCCCCAATTACTGAGCAGGAGCTCCTTAAAAAACTTCAAGCCCTCAAATCAAAAAAAGCATGCGGACCTGATGGGATCCTAAATGAGATGCTCAAATTCACTAGTGAAAAATATCAATTAGCTATATTAAAATTGTTTAACTTGATCCTGAGTGTAGGTTACTTCCCTGACATCTGGAACCAAGGACTCATAACACCAATCTTTAAAAACGGAGACAAATCTGACCCTAACAATTACAGAGGGATTTGTGTGAACAGTAACCTGGGGAAGGTTTTCTGTAGTATTATAAATGTAAGAGTCCTAAACTTCCTTAATAAGCACAACATCCTGAGTAAAAGCCAAATTGGATTTATACCAAAACATAGAACAACAGATCATATTTACACCCTACACACCCTAATAGATAAACACGTCCACAAAAATAAGACAAAACTCTATACTTGCTTTATTGACTTCCAAAAAGCATTTGATTCTATCTGGCATACAGGACTGTTCTACAAAGTCATTGAAAGTGGTGTAGGGGGTAAAACATATGACATTATAAAATCAATGTATACAGGCAACATGTGTAGCATAAAAATTGGCAAGAAACAAACTGAATCATTTAACCAGGGGCGGGGCCTGCGCCAGGGTTGCAATCTCAGCCCTGTGCTATTTAACATTTACATCAATGAATTGGCCAATATTCTAGAGAAGTCCTCAGCCCCTGGTGTTAGTCTCCACAATTCGGAAGTTAGATGCCTGCTCTTTGCAGATGACCTGTGCCTGCTTTCACCCACAGCACATGGTCTACAGCAGAGCTTGGACCTGCTAGAGCAGTAATGTCAGACCTGGCAGTAAACCCCAAAAAGACCAAAATAATGATTTTCCAGACAAATTCCAGATCCCAGGGAATAAAACCAAAGTTCTCAATTGGTGCAAAACATATAGAGTATTGCACACAATACAACTATTTAGGTTTAAAAATAAGTTCGACTGGACACCTAAATAATGCAGTGAATGAACTGAGAGACAAAGCACGCAGGGCATTCTACGCCATTAAAAAACAAATCCAAATTGAAATACCTATTACAATTTGGCAAAAACTAATTAAATGTGTGATTGAACCAATCGCACTCTATGGCAGCGAGGTGTGGGGTCCACTTACAAAACAAGATTTTACCCACTGGGACAAACATCCCATTGAGACCTTGCACGCGGAACTTTGTAAGATTCTCCTACATGTCCAGAGGAAAACTACAAACAATGCATGCAGGGCAGAATTAGGCCGATATCCACTAATATTAAAAACTCAAAAAAGAGCAATTAAGTTTTGGAAACACCTAAAACACAGTGACCCCCTCTCATATCATTACCAAGCCCTGCAATACCAAGAGTTGAGCAAAGATAAGAGTCCCTTCATCCAACTGGTCCAGGGGCTGAGTTCACAAACTTGTTCCACTAACACACTGAAGCCTCAGGACCAGAACATCCAATCAATAAGAATTAACCAAATTACAAAACATCTAAAACAAAACTACATTACCTATTGGAAAACACAAACACAAGCACAAAGCAAAATGCAGTGCTATTTGGCCCTAAATCGACAGTACACCATGGCAAACTATCTGACCATGGTGACTGATCAAAACCTCAGGAAAACCTTGACAAAGTACAGGCTCAGCGAGCACAGCCTTGCTATTGAGAAGGGTAGACACAGGAAAACCTGGCTCCCTGTAGAGGAAAGGCTGTGCAACCACTGCACCACAGCAGAACCAGAGACAGAGCTGCATTTCCTGACCAAATGTCAAAAATATAAAACTATCAGAGAGAGTCACTTCCCCAAATTTGAACAAGTAGTCCGGGGCTTTGAGGACCTCTCTGACATAGAAAGGCTGCCGATCCTTTTGGGGGAAGACATGACCAGCTGTGCGCTGGCAGCATGCTATGTTGCCTGACATATTTAATGCATTTATTTTATTTTTTCCTGTTGTTATTTGTTCTTTGATGTAATTATATTAAAAAAATATATATATATATATATGTGTGTATGTATGTATGTATATATGTGTATATATATGTATGTGCGTGTGTATATGTATGTATATATATATATATATAAAATAGAAAAAAATATATATAAATATATAGAAAAAAATATATATATATTGATGTATGATACTTTGGCAATATGTACATTGTTGCGTCATGCCAATAAAGTGAATTGAATTGAATTGAATTGAATTGAATTGAGAGAGAGAGAGAGAGAGAGAGAGAGAGAGAGAGAGAGAGAGAGAGAGGGAGAGAGAGAGAGACAGAGACAGAGAGAGAGACAGAGAGAGAGAGAGAGAGAGAGAGAGAGAGAGAGAGAGAGAGAGAGAGAGAGAGAGAGAGAGAGAGAGAGAGAGAGAGAGAGAGAGAGAGAGAGACAAACAAACAACAAACAACGCATGCAGGGCAGAATTAGGCCAATTTCCCCTTTTAATTAATATCCAAAAACGAGCCACCACATTCTATAACCATTTAAAAATAAGCGACCCCAACTCCACAAAGCCCTCCAATACCAAGAGGTGACCATAGAAAAGAGTCCCCTTAGTCAGCTGATCCTGAGACTAAACTCACAAACCAACAGTAACCCAACAAAGCCTCAGGACAGCACTCAGAAAATCTGGCCCAACCAAATTATCAAAAAACAAAAAGAAAATTACATGACCTATTGGAAAGACACCACAAAAAATCAAAGTAAACTTCAATGCTATTTGGCACTAAACAGACAGTACACAGTGGCAAACTACCTGACCACTGTGACTGATAGAAAACTGAGGAAAACATTGACTATGTACAGACTCAGCGAACACAGCCTGGCTATAGAGACCGGTCGTCGCAGACAGATCTGGCAACCCAGAGATGCCAGGTTGTGTTTACTCTGCCCACAAAACGCAGTTGAAACGGAAACACACTTTCTCCTAAAATGTGATAATTATGCAGACATACGGGCAACTTTCTTTCCCCAAATTCAAAAGAGAAATAAAGAATTTGAAACAGGAACAGATAATGAAAAATTACAATGCCTATTGGGTGAAAAGGTCCATTGTGCCATTTATGGTGCAAAATATGTTGCATTATGCCACACCCGTAGGGACAACCAGTTGACCCAACTGCAACCAAAAATACCATAAGGACAACCAGTTGACCCAACTACAACCAATAACCTCCCAACAAACTTACACACACACAAAACACACACATACAATTATTTTGAATATGTTTGGTTGTGTATGTGATAATTAATATGTATTGAATCTATATTTTTGTTGTTGTTAATAATAATATGAACATTCTCTTTATTGTTTTATTGTAAAGTGCTTTGGCAATATTGTTAAGTTGTAACTTTCATGCCAATAAAGCCGAATTTGAATTTGAATTTGAATTTGAGAGAGAGAGAGAGAGAGAGACAGAGGGAGAGGTAGACAGAGGGAGAGAGAGAGAGAGAGAGAGAGAGAGAGAGAGAGAGCGACAAAGAGAGAGAGAGAGAGACAGAGAGAGAGACAGAGGGAGAGGTAGACAGAGAGAGAGAGAGAGAGAGAGAGAGAGAGAGAGAGAGCGACAAAGAGAGAGAGAGAGAGACAGAGAGAGAGACAGAGGGAGAGAGAGAGACAAAGAGAGAGAGAGAGACGAAGAGAGAGAGAGAGAGAGAGAGAGAGAGAGACAGAGAGACAGAGAGACAGAGAGACAGAGAGACAGAGACAGAGAGAGACAGAGAGAGACAGAGAGAGAGACAGAGAGAGAGACAGACAGAGAGAGAGACAGAGAGAGAGACAGAGAGACAGAGAGAGAGGCAGAGAGAGAAAATTGGGTCTACCAGCATTACATTAAATAGAAAAAAAGAAGAGAAAGAGAGAGGGATGAGAGATGTTCTTGAGGAGAGCCTGAGGAGTCTCTCTCTCTCTCCTAGATGAAGTGTAGTGGAGGGTCTCTCTAACAGCACCTGTTAACAACACGTCTCTCTCTCTCTCTCTCCTAGATGAAGTGTAGTGGAGGGTCTCTCTAACAGCACCTGTTAACAACACGTCTCTCTCTCTCTCTCTCCTAGATGAAGTGTAGTGGAGGGTCTCTCTAACAGCACCTGTTAACAACACGTCTCTCTCTCTCTCTCCTAGATGAAGTGTAGTGGAGGGTCTCTCTAACAGCACCTGTTAACAACACGTCTCTCTCTCTCTCTCTCCTAGATGAAGTGTAGTGGAGGGTCTCTCTAACAGCACCTGTTAACAACACGTCTCTCTCTCTCTCCTAGATGAAGTGTAGTGGAGGGTCTCTCTAACAGCACCTGTTAACAACACGTCTCTCTCTCTCTCCTAGATGAAGTGTAGTGGAGGGTCTCTCTAACAGCACCTGTTAACAACACGTCTCTCTCTCTCTCCTAGATGAAGTGTATTGGAGGGTCTCTCTAACAGCACCTGTTAACAACACGTCTCTCTCTCTCTCTCCTAGATGAAGTGTAGTGGAGGGTCTCTATAACAGCACCTGTTAACAACACGTCTCTCTCTCTCTCTCTCCTAGATGAAGTGTATTGGAGGGTCTCTCTAACAGCACCTGTTAACAACACGTCTCTCTCTCTCTCTCCTAGATGAAGTGTAGTGGAGGGTCTCTCTAACAGCACCTGTTAACAACATGTCTCTCTCTCTCTCTCTCCTAGATGAAGTGTAGTGGAGGGTCTCTCTAACAGCACCTGTTAACAACACGTCTCTCTCTCTCTCTCTCTCCTAGATGAAGTGTAGTGGAGGGTCTCTCTAACAGCACCTGTTAACAACACGTCTCTCTCTCTCTCCTAGATGAAGTGTATTGGAGGGTCTCTCTAACAGCACCTGTTAACAACACGTCTCTCTCTCTCTCTCCTAGATGAAGTGTAGTGGAGGGTCTCTCTAACAGCACCTGTTAACAACACGTCTCTCTCTCTCTCCTAGATGAAGTGTATTGGAGGGTCTCTCTAACAGCACCTGTTAACAACACGTCTCTCTCTCTCTCCTAGATGAAGTGTAGTGGAGGGTCTCTCTAACAGCACCTGTTAACAACACGTCTCTCTCTCTCTCTCTCCTAGATGAAGTGTAGTGGAGGGTCTCTCTAACAGCACCTGTTAACAACACGTCTCTCTCTCTCTCTCTCCTAGATGAAGTGTAGTGGAGGGTCTCTCTAACAGCACCTGTTAACAACACGTCTCTCTCTCTCTCCTAGATGAAGTGTAGTGGAGGGTCTCTCTAACAGCACCTGTTAACAACACGTCTCTCTCTCTCTCCTAGATGAAGTGTAGTGGAGGGTCTCTCTAACAGCACCTGTTAACAACACGTCTCTCTCTCTCTCCTAGATGAAGTGTATTGGAGGGTCTCTCTAACAGCACCTGTTAACAACACGTCTCTCTCTCTCTCCTAGATGAAGTGTAGTGGAGGGTCTCTCTAACAGCACCTGTTAACAACACGTCTCTCTCTCTCTCTCTCCTAGATGAAGTGTATTGGAGGGTCTCTCTAACAGCACCTGTTAACAACACGTCTCTCTCTCTCTCTCCTAGATGAAGTGTAGGGGAGGGTCTCTCTAACAGCATCTGTTAACAACACGTCTCTCTCTCTCTCTCCTAGATGAAGTGTAGTGGAGGGTCTCTCTAACAGCACCTGTTAACAACACGTCTCTCTCTCTCTCTCCTAGATGAAGTGTAGTGGAGGGTCTCTCTAACAGCACCTGTTAACAACACGTCTCTCTCTCTCTCCTAGATGAAGTGTATTGGAGGGTCTCTCTAACAGCACCTGTTAACAACACGTCTCTCTCTCTCTCTCTCCTAGATGAAGTGTAGTGGAGGGTCTCTCTAACAGCACCTGTTAACAACACGTCTCTCTCTCTCTCTCTCCTAGATGAAGTGTAGTGGAGGGTCTCTCTAACACCACCTGTTAACACATCTCTCTCTCTCTCCTAGATGAAGTGTAGTGGAGGGTCTCTCTAACAGCACCTGTTAACAACACGTCTCTCTCTCTCTCTCTCCTAGATGAAGTGTAGTGGAGGGTCTCTCTAAGAGCACCTGTTAACAACACGTCTCTCTCTCTCTCTCTCCTAGATGAAGTGTAGTGGAGGGTCTCTCTAAGAGCACCTGTTAACAACACGTCTCTCTCTCTCTCTCTCTCTCTCTCCTAGATGAAGTGTAGTGGAGGGTCTCTCTAACACCACCTGTTAACACGTCTCTCTCAATTCAATTCAATTCACTTTATTGGCATGACGCAACAATGTACATATTGCCAAAGTATCATACATCAATTTTTTTTTTTTTTGTATATATATTTTTTTTATATTTTATATAATATATATATATATACACACACACACACACACACACACACACACACACACACACACATACATATACAGTGGGTCAAAAAAGTATTTAGTCAGCCACCAATTGTGCAAGTTCTCCCACTTAAAAAGATCAGAGAGGCCTGTAATGTTCATCATAGGTACACTTCAACTATGAGAGACAAAATTAGATTTTTTTTTCTCCAGAAAATCACATTGTAGCATTTTTAATGAATTTATTAGCAAATTATGGTGGAAAATAAGTATTTGGTCACCTACAAACAAGCAAGATTTCTGGCTCTCACAGACCTGTAACTTCTTCTTTAAGAGGCTCCTCTGTCCTCCACTCATTACCTGTATTAATGGCACCTGTTTGAACTTGTTATCAGTATAAAAGACACCTGTCCACAACCTCAAACAGTCACACTCCAAACTCCACTATGGCCAAGACCAAAGAGCTGTCAAAGGACACCAGAAACAAAATTGTAGACCTGCACCAGGCTGGGAAGACTGAATCTGCAATAGGTAAGCAGCTTGGTGTGAAGAAATCAACTGTGGGAGCAATTATTAGGAAATGGAAGACATACAAGACCACTGATAATCTCCCTCGATCTGGGGCTCCACGCAAGATCTCACCCCGTGGGGTCAAAATGATCACAAGAACGGTGAGCAAAAATCCCAGAACCACACTGGGGGACCTAGTGAATGACCTGCAGAGAGCTGGGACCAAAGTAACAAAGGCTACCATCAGTAACACACTACGCCGCCAGGGACTCAAATCCTGCAGTGCCAGACGTGTCCCCCTGCTTAAGCCAGTACATGTCCAGGCCTGTCTGAAGTTTGCTAGAGAGCATTTGGATGATCCAGAAGAGGATTGGAAGAATGTCATATGGTCAGATGAAACCAAAATATTACTTTTTGGTAAAAACTCAACTCGTCGTGTTTGGAGGAGAAAGAATGCTGAGTTGCATCCAAAGAACACCATACATACTGTGAAGCATGGGGGTGGAAACATCATGCTTTGGGGCTGTTTTTCTGCAAAGGGACCAGAACGACTGATCCGTGTAAAGGAAAGAATGAACGGGGCCATGTATCGTGAGATTTTGAGTGAAAACCTCCTTCCATCAGCAAGGGCATTGAAGATGAAACGTGGCTGGGTCTTTCAGCATGACAATAATCCCAAACACACCGCCCGGGCAACGAAGGAGTGGCTTCGTAAGAAGCATTTCAAGGTCCTGGAGTGGCCTAGCCAGTCTCCAGATCTCAACCCCATAGAAAATCTTTGGAGGGAGTTGAAAGTCCGTGTTGCCCAGCGACAGCCCCGAAACATCACTGCTCTAGAGGAGATCTCCATGGAGGAATGGGCCAAAATACCAGCAACAGTGTGTGCAAACCTTGTGAAGACTTACAGAAAACGTTTGACCTCTGTCACTGCCAACAAAGGGTATATAACAAAGTATTGAGATAAACTTTTGTTATTGACCAAATACTTATTTTCCACCATAATTTGCAAATAAATTCATTAAAAATCCTACAATGTGATTTTCTGGATTTTTTCTCATTTTGTCTCTCATAGTTGAAGTGTACCTATGATGAAAATTACAGGCCTCTCTAATCTTTTTAAGTGGGAGAACTTGCACAATTGGTGGCTGACTATGTTGTTATTTTGTTCTTTGATGTAATTATATAAAACAATATATGTGTATGTATATATATATATATACATACACATATACTGTTTTATATAATTACATCAAAGAACAAAATAACAACATAGGAAAAAATATATAATAATAATTTAAGGCATTAAATATGTCAGGCACTGTCCCTCAACTTGTGGCAGGCAGCAACATAGCATGCTGCCAGCACACAGCTGTCCATGTCTTCCCCCAAAAGGATTGGCAGCCTTTCTATGTCAGAGAGGTCCTCAAAGCCCCGGACTACTAAAGTTTTTCACATTTTGTCAGGAAATGCAGCTCTGTCTCTGGTTCTGCTGTGGTGCAGTGGTTGCACAGCCTTTCCTCTACAGGGAGCCAGTTGTTCCTGTGTCTCCCCTTCTCAATAGCAAGGCTGTGCTCGCTGAGCCTGTACTTTGTCAAGGTTTTGATCAGTCACCATGGTCAGATAGTTTGCCATGGTGTACTGTTGATTTAGGGCCAAATAGCACTGCATTTTGCTTTGTGCTTGTGTTTGTGTTTTCCAATAGGTAATGTAGTTTTGTTTTAGATGTTTTGTAATTTGGTTAATTCTGATTGATTGGATGTCCTGGTCCTCAGGCTTCAGTGTGTTAGTGGAATAACATGTCTCTGTCTCTCTCTCTCTCTAACCACTAGGCTACTAGGCTACCTGATCTACAGACATAGTCACTCAACTACATCTAGTCTCCACAGTCACTCAACTACATCTAGTCTCCACAGTCACTCAACTACATCTACAGCCATAAAACTACATCTAGTCTCCAAAGTCACTCAACTACATCTAGTCTCCAGTCACTCAACTACATCTACAACCAGTCATTCAACTGCATCTAGTCTCCACAGTCACTCAACTACATCTAGTCTCCACAGTCACTCAACTACATCTATTCTCCACAGTCACTCAACTACATCTACAGCCATAGTCACAAAAATACATCTAGTCTCCACAATCACATCTAGTCTCCAGTCACTCAACTACATCTACAGCCATAGTCACAAAAATACCTCTAGTCTCCACAATCACTCAACTACATCTAGTCTCCACAGTCACTCAACTACATCTAGTCTCCACAGTCACTCAACTACATCTAGTCTCCACAATCACTCAACTACATCTAGTCTTCACAGTCACTCAACTGCATCTAGTCTCCACAGTCACTCAACTACATCTAGACTCCACAGTCACTCAACTACATCTAGTCTCCACAGTCACTCAACTACATCTAGACTCCACAGTCACTCAACTACATCTACAGTCATAAAACTACATCTAGTCTCCACAGTCACTCAACTACATCTAGTCTCCACAATCACTCAACTACATCTAGACTCCAGTCACTCAACTACATCTAGTATCCACAATCACTCAACTACATCTACAGCCAGTCATTCAACTACATCTAGTCTCCACAATCACTCAACTACAGCCATAGTCATTCAACTACATCTAGTCTCCACAATCACTCAACTACAGCCATAGTCATTCAACTACATCTAGTCTCCACAATCACTCAACTACAGCCATAGACATTCAACTACATCTAGTCTCCACAGTCACTCAACTACAGCCATAGTCATTCAACTACATCTAGTCTCCACAGTCATTCAACTACATCTAGTCTCCACAGGCACTCAACTACATCATTCAACAATTGTAGTCCTATATTAGAATGATGAAAATAAGGATGTCATTAGAGTGATGAAAATAAGGATGGCATTAGAGTGATGAAGATAAGGATGTCATTAGAGTGATGAAGATAAAGATGTCATTATTATTAAAGTTATATACAGAGGAAGGCTAATTACATTAGGGGAACTATTATTAAAGGTATATAAAGAGGTAGGCTAATTACATTAGGCGAACTATTATTAAAGGTATTTAAAGAGGTAGGCTAATTACATTAGGGGAACTATTATTAAAGCTATATAATGTATATGTCAGCCTACTAATAATACAAACAGGCCCTATTATATTTCAAAATCAAATTCGCTAGCCTATATTCGTAGCTTTATAGGCTGAATGTGCTGCACCAGAATCACATGTTCTCTTATGCTTTATCATGGTTCGAACAATGTGCGTAATTCCAGTCCATATAATACAATACAGTAATACAGTTAATTTATGTACCCATGAGAGCATATGATTTATTTTCGTTTGTGAAATAGCAGGCAAATATCCAACCCTAGTACCGTACGTTCTATAGTCACATACAATAGCTCAGATATCACAGTTTTTGATGAAAATAGGGTGAATGATGTGCCTTGAAAAAGAGATTTACAGATGAACACTGATTGGGCCAAGGAGGGTGCTATAGTAACCAACTGAAATTCCAAACTTTGATCAAGCATATCTCTTGTCCCGTTTGTGTTACAGTCATGGACATTTTGCACATATACATGCATCTCTTCACGAGCAACACGTTTCCCATACGGACCAGCTCTCCAGTCCACAAACCCTCACGGCTGTCCTACCCCCCCTCTGCACACGACACCTCCGTTGAGACAATCAGCGACCCCCCCACTTTGTGTTGTGGTGTGAGCAGAACCACCTTCAGCTCAAAACAAAGGAGATGGTGGTGGACTTCAGGAGAACCAAGGCCCAACTGACTGCAGTCCCTATACAGGGGATGGATGTGGAAATGGTTGGGTCATACAAGTTCCTGGGAGTCCATATGGACAACAGGCTGGAATGGGCTGGTAACACCGGGCCCTGTACAACAAGGGCCAGAGCCGACTCTACTTTCTGAAGAGGCTCAGGTCCTTCAATGTGTGCAGTAAACTACTGCACACCTTCTACCAGTCTGTTTTTGCAGTGGTGTGCTGGGGCGCCAACATAAAGGCTGGTGATGCTTCTCGGGTAAATAAGCTGATCAGGAAGGCTAGCTCTGTTCTGGGGATTAACCTTGACACTCTAGAGCAGGTGGCGGAGAGAAGGATCCTGGCCAAACTGCTGGCCATCATGGACAACGTCACCCACCCTCTGCATGCCATGGTTATGATGCAGAGGAGCACCTTCAGTCACAGACTGATCCCACCGTGGTGTGCCAGAGAGCGCTACAGGAGGTCCTTCCGGCAACATTAACCTGGAACTGTTGGGGTGTTAGGACCTAGTTTGAAAATTAGGCATACATCCATCCGTGAGTAACTCTGGTCTGTAATCACTCATTCAGCACTCATTCATTCAGGACAGTATATACATATTCATGTACAGTTGTTATATCATATCACATGCAATATTGTAAGTACTTTTTGGACTGAACTGATGTAATCATTCACTCAGGAATGCATATTAGTATCCTGTCAGTTGTATCTTTTTTCATTGCTTTTAGTTTACCGAATGTGCATTTATCTGTAATTAAACCCTGCGCACTAAGGACTGTATTTTAAGGGAATTACTATTATTACCCTAAATTATATCATACGCATATTTAGCTATTTAAGTATCTCTTCCTGTCATTTACCTGTACAGTTTGTGGAACCATGCAAGTATTCACTTACCTGTTCATTTAACCAGACTGTATATTAAGTAAACTATTATTTCCCTAACTTATATCATACGCACTTTTAGCTATTTAAGTATTTATCTGCCATCGACCTGTATAGTATAGTTAACCATGCAAATACTCATTATTTATCTATATCAACTTGCAATATTCATATCATTTTGTTTTCACCTAATACTCTGTAACAATGTATAGTGTACATATTCAGCCATTCACTCATACTATGTAATGCCTTTTATAGCTTTTTGCACTATTTTTATACTGTATCATGTATTGTGTATCTGTCTTTTGTGTATTTTTGTTCTGGCATTTTGCACCTGCCCTGTGTTTTTCGTAGCTGCTTGACAAAGTAATTCCCCGCTCGGGGAAAGTATCTATCTATCTAAACCTCCGCCCATTACACACAGCGAGACTTGAACGTTTTCTCTTTCTCATTAATCAACGCAAGTTTGAATTGTTGTCACAAATTGTCCAGGGTGGGGGGGTGGGGCGTTAACCATACATCCATCTAATTAGCTCTGTCCGCCGGGTGTCAACCTGGGTTAATTTAGACCAGGTGTAATATAATCTGTTATCACAATGATGGGCGCCATATGGGATGATTAACATATAATCAGATTGATTAGCTGAGGCGAGTATGACAGATACGGTGTGGGCTGGAGGGAGGGCTGGAGGGAGGGCTGGAGGGAGGGCTGGAGGGAGGGCTGGAGGGAGGGTTTGACATGTTCTTTAAAACAGCAGCAGAATGGAACACTAGAGAGAGATGATACTGAATAATCACGCTGACTAACCACTCTCTCTTTATACATGTCATTGGCCTGCCGCCTTTAGCTGTGTGTGTCCTCAGTGGCTACTCTGACAGGTAACACCAGGGGGAGATGAGCAGCAGCCAAGCCCTCAGGACAGGAGAAGGGATGGCTGGATACAGTGGTCTCCAAGTGGTCGATTGCGATTGAATAGTCAATCTTCAAGGCATTCATTATTGGCGGTAGGTGCACTTGATTCAGAAGTAGGCAAAGTCTTCCCATTTGATTGGTCTGAAGGGACAAACTCCGCCTACCCTGCAGACCAGGAGAGCTAAATCAAGTGTGCCTACTGTGCTGACCAATCGGATAGCTCAAATGAACGTGCCTACAGCTTCCACAAACCTGTCATAGAATACAGCAAACAGCTGCTGTTTTTAAGACTGAGTTCATGTTTAACTTTTTATTCAACACTTTTACAAAACATAAAACGCGCTTCTCCCTACTTCCACTCGTGCTACAACCAGCACTGCAGCTGCAATGAATGAAGTAGCCTGCGTTTTATTATTAGCAGCTCGGCGTGTCTATTTTAATAGAGGAATATTTGACTTTTTCTGGGAATATTTGACTTTTTCTGGGAATATTTGACTTTTTCTGGGAATATTTGACTTTTTCTGGTCATAGGAAAAACATTAATTTGTGCATGTGGTGCGACTAGTGCCGCCATCAGGGGGAAGACGGTGTGGAGGAGAGAGCAGGGACCGTGAGAGGCGGACCCTCCGCTGCTCTCTCCTTCCCTCCGCTGAGACTGACCAGAGAGAGGGGATGCAGGTATCATCAGTCCAGTTAAATAAAAAAGCTAGTTATTTAAATGTATGCTCAGCTGTGCCTAGCAAGTGATACAACAGCTGATTGATTTTGTTATCAAAGCAGTATTTAAATATAATATGGTCTGAGATAACAATATTGACAGGCAAAGCATAGCCAATATGCTGTGATAATGTGTTAGGATACTGCACAAACCACATTCCTAAAAAACTATTTTTATTAGGTTCATGTTGCATAGGCTTACTTTTCTTAAGTCATGATGAACACCAATCTGAGCGGTAGGATAGGTTGGTGACCACCACAATAGACACCAGGTCTTAACTGCCAGTTTAACACTGTTCTGTTCAAGTGAAGTGAAGGAAAGGAAAGGTAGGGGAGACACTGGCATAGATCTGCTAGGAGTGTGTGCAAGTGTCTTGGGGGTTGATGTGGAATTGGTGCTTACTCAGAGTATCCGTGAACAAGGCCACGAGAAAAAAAGGTGCTAACGTGTGTGTTTCTATTCTTCAAACGTCCGTACTACTTGTTCCACAAATCAACAGCTCCCCCTGTGGACACTGGAGGAACTGAAGCCTGCTCTGACATGATAGCACAATGATATAGAAGTGCATTTCCATTGGGAGGGAAGCACAACACATATGATCTCCTTTGTTATAGTGGGAGATCTGAGTGACCTACACAGTGTTCTCTCTCACAGACAGAGTGTTTCCAGGTTTATTCAGCCACACACTCACTCTACCTCTCTGAGTGACCTACACAGTGTTCTCTCTCACAGACAGAGTGTTTCCAGGTTTATTCAGCCACACACTCACTCTACCTCTCTGAGTGACCTACACAGTGTTCTCTCTCACAGACAGAGTGTTTCCAGGTTTATTCAGCCACACACTCACTCTACCTCTCTGAGTGACCTACACAGTGTTCTCTCTCACAGACAGAGTGTTTCCAGGTTTATTCAGCCACACACTCACTCTACCTCTCTGAGTGACCTACACAGTGTTCTCTCTCACAGACAGAGTGTTTCCAGGTTTATTCAGCCACACACTCACTCTACCTCTCTGAGTGACCTACACAGTGTTCTCTCTCACAGACAGAGTGTTTCCAGGTTTATTCAGCCACACACTCACTCTACCTCTCTGAGTGACCTACACAGTGTTCTCTCTCACAGACAGAGTGTTTCCAGGTTTATTCAGCCACACACTCACTCTACCTCTCTGAGTGACCTACACAGTGTTCTCTCTCACAGACAGAGTGTTTCCAGGTTTATTCAGCCACACACTCACTCTACCTCTCTGAGTGACCTACACAGTGTTCTCTCTCACAGACAGAGTGTTTCCAGGTTTATTCAGCCACACACTCACTCTACCTCTCTGAGTGACCTACACAGTGTTCTCTCTCACAGACAGAGTGTTTCCAGGTTTATTCAGCCACACACTCACTCTACCTCTCTGAGTGACCTACACAGTGTTCTCTCTCACAGACAGAGTGTTTCCAGGTTTATTCAGCCACACACTCACTCTACCTCTCTGAGTGACCTACACAGTGTTCTCTCTCACAGACAGAGTGTTTCCAGGTTTATTCAGCCACACACTCACTCTACCTCTCTGAGTGACCTACACAGTGTTCTCTCTCACAGACAGAGTGTTTCCAGGTTTATTCAGCCACACACTCACTCTACCTCTCTCCTCCTCACACTCTTTATTAAGACAAGTCGCTGGGACCACCACTCAGTTTCTGACATCATCAGTAGTAGACAAAGCTAGAATGAGATCATATTTCTATGATTCAACACGTCACCAGGGACATGCTCAGACCCAGGGTGTGGGTCACATGTAATAATAAGAGTGTGTTACGGTTATTATGACTATGGTTCAAGGTGCCCCAAAGAACAGAACAGTTATAGGTGAGCAGACAGACTATAGGGGTTAAATAGGCAGAACGAAAAGTCCCAAGGTGTACTGTTCCTAGCTCCGCACAAACACACACACTCCCTCCCTCTCGATCTCTAAGGGGTTCTGTTGAAGCGTATCGTCAGGAGAGAGAAAGGGGCTGCAGCCTGAGGTCATTCAGCCACTACGCATTACACTGACTGGACACAGGAACCAGAGAGACAGAGGGACAATAGGGAACTGACCAGAGCAGGGAGACAGCCATACAAGGTGAAGCCCAGGCAGAGCAGGGAGACAGCCATGCAAGGTGAAGCCCAGGCAGAGCAGGGAGACAGCCATGCAAGGTGAAGCCCAGGCAGAGCAGGGAGACAGCCATACAAGGTGAAGCCCAGTCCATGGGAACATGGGAAGATGAGTTGAAGATGTTTGACCATTAATAGTGGGATACAGGCGTATGGATAGATACACACTAGTACACACAAACAAACACACACACTACAGCTGAATCCCAATCAGTCAACTGGTCGATTGTTTGGTCCTGGTGTAGCCTACAAGACACCCATCTGGTTTGTCTGACTGGACACAACCACAATATGTCAGATAAACAATCTCACAACCACAATATGTCAGATAAACAATCTCACAACCACAATATGTCAGATAAACAATCTCACAATATGTCAGATAAACAATCTCACAATATGTCAGATAAACAATCTCACAATATGTCAGATAAACAATCTCACAATATGTCAGATAAACAATCTCACAACCACAATATGTCAGATAAACAATCTCACAGCCACAATATGTCAGATAAACAATCTCACAATATGTCAGATAAACAATCTCACAATATGTCAGATAAACAATCTCACAACCACAATATGTCCGATAAACAATCTCACAACCACAATATGTCAGATAAACAATCTCACAACATGTCAGATAAACAATCTCACAACATGTCAGATAAACAATCTCACAACCACAATATGTCAGATAAACAATCTCACAACCACAATATGTCGGATAAACAATCTCACAACCACAATATGTCAGATAAACAATCTCACAACCACAACATGTCAGATAAACAATCTCACAACCACAATATGTCAGATAAACAATCTCACAACCACAATATGTCGGATAAACAATCTCACAACCACAATATGTCAGATACACAATCTCACAACCACAATATGTCAGATAAACAATCTCACAACCACAATATGTCAGATAAACAATCTCACAACCACAATATGTCAGATAAACAATCTCACAACCACAATATGTCGGATAAACAATCTCACAACCACAATGTCAGATACACAATCTCACAACCACAATATGTCAGATAAACAATCTCACAACCACAATATGTCAGATAAACAATATCACAACCACAATATGTCAGATAAACTATCTCACAACCACAACATGTCAGATAAACAATTTCACATGTCAGATAAACAATCTCACATGTCAGATAAACAATCTCACAACCACAATATGTCATTTGTGTGTCTTAATTATGTCATCAAACATAGGATGTGTCTATATATGGAAAATTACAATTGATTGGTCAAAAGAACAGAGGACTCTCGGCTGACCAATATGTTTTTTGTCAGGGACAGCCCTAACACGCACACGCACACACACACACTCTTACTCACACCAGCACACACGCAGGCTGATCGCTAGAGCCTGGTATTGTGATCATCTGGGTTCATTAACCTTTTCTCTACAGATTAGAGAGAGGGATGAGATGGGTTCTGCCTGGTAAAACTCATGCTGCAGCTCTACAGAACACAAATCCCAAAATAGGACCAGCACAGCACAGCTACTTCCATGCATGCGTCCCAAATGACACACTATTCCCTACATAGTGTACTACTTTTGACCAGAGCCCTAAAGTCCCTGGTCAAAGCAGTACGCTAGCCTAGATAGGGAGCCATTTTTGGGGCATCTCTCAGCACTGCTCTATCGATTCCCAGGGTCATTTTATGTGTATCTGAGTTCTTGCCGTTTATGATAAAGCAGCTCTCCAACACATTTCTCCTACTGTTCTGCCTCTTCAGCCCAGGGTGCATTGCATGCTGCTGGCCAGTGGCTCAGAGAGCAGAATGGTGATGCAGGAAACTGCAGTCAGAGGAAGCTTGGGGAGAGGATTGTGTAATCTTGGAGGGTCAGAGAAAACACAGTAACAGATGAAGTGATTTAGCGGCTGTATTTTCACTACATTAAATGGAAGGAAGCTGGTGGATCTATTAAATGAAAGACGCAAATTGTTCCTTTAATGTCAACTGTGTTTTCATTAGATAGAGGCCAGGGCCATGTTTGGACCGGCTGCTCCATAATAATGCATTACATTTACAAGAGGGGGGGTGTGTGTGTGTGTGTGTGTGTGTGTCTGTGTCTGTGTGTGTGTGTGTGTGTGTGTGTGTGTGTGTGTGTGTGTGTGTGTGTGTGTGTGTGTGTAACACAGATCCTCCTCTACATCTGCCAAGCCCGAGCCAAGCGGCTTCTTATTGGCCAGTGATACCACAGCTTCCTGTCTGCCTAGTGTCCCTGTTTCCTGACGCTAGGCAAACGAGACTATCTAGGACAGGGCAGTACCAGATGTGTGCCTGGCTTGGCTCACAGAGAGCTGGGTTACACTTCCAGAGAAAGAGACAGTGAGATACAATGACATCTGTCCTCAGCATTATGGTCTATGGGCTTTCAGTGACACCCAGGGGAGAACGACTGACCCTCTCATGGAAGACAGAGGAGTTCAAGGCCGACTGCGGTACTGCCAGGCATTGTATGCAGAAAACAGGATACGCCATTATAATGTATGGAAAAATTGCAATCTTCGAAGACAATCATGGTACCAATTATTGCTTCTAATAGACCATATGTATGTCATTGAACCAATTATTTTAAAATCGTACAAAGAACACTTTGTGAGGATAATGTAGTTGCTAATGCAGCCTGCAGGAGGCAGCATTTAAAATGTGTTAAGGGTAATGTAGCATTTCTGACTAATGTTTGTACTAATTTACCTGTTAATAAAAATAAAGTTATTAATCAATTAATACAGTGTATCGTTCACAACTCTAAATTAGCTCCCGAGTGGCGCAGTGGTCTAAGGCATCACTACAGTCCCTGGTTCAAATCCAGGCTGTATCACATTGTAAATAAGAATTTGTTCTTAACTGACTTGACTAGTTAAATAAAGGTTACATTTTAAAAAAAATATATGTTTTATTTTTTATTTTTTTATTAGCTGAATCATGCTTTCCTAAGCTGATAAAATGTTGTAGTAATTATTTTGGAGTCTGTGACAACTTGGATGGCGTATCTATAGCCTAGTCGGAGAACCCAGGTTGTTAGTCTAAAACAAAAAGTGTAGCATTCACAACTGAATTTTCTTCATCAGGCTTCCGTTAGCTGAGAACATTGTGGAGAGATGGATTTAGAGTCTATGAAAGCCTGTATGGTATATCTAGATGTGTTAATATCATCTTGTAGAGTCTTCACAGAGCCAAGAGTGGCCTCCAGCCACAGAAATCAGTCATTTCATTGAGATTAACCAAAACTGGCTAACACAAGCCAATTAAGTAGATACCATCCTTAAACCTAGTGTTGGTTAATGATTATCACATAGATTCCTCTGAGGTAGGTAATTGAAAGAGTGGATAATTAATTTGAGAGTCAAATTTGACGAAGTTGTCTTAGTAACACCAGCAGAGATGTGGGAGCTTAATTATACGGTGTGAGAGAAAGAGGAGAGAGAGGGGTGTGAATTCATCTGTGATTTATGTAAATAGACATTTGGAGGTCATTAACAAAGAGATCTGCACTCTCTTTGAATGTGTGTGTGTGTGTGTGTTTTCTTCCTACTATGGTAAATGTATGATCGCCTACAGAGGACACAAGCTACAGGATCAAAATAACTGTCTTCTGCAATAGGCTTTGCACTAGACTAGACCACACAGTCAGCCAACACACACAGCTCTCCTCTCCAACCGACAACCCAGCAGTATGGTTCACCTACCAACTTCCAACACTTGCGCTGCAATCACGTAACCATGGCGATGGCACGGCAGCAGAGCAGAGGAGAGCAGAGCTGCATTTCAGATATGTTTCTATGGCTGTATCTGAAATGGCACTGGTCAAAAGTAGTGCACTATATAGGGAATAGAATGCCATTTGGGACACTGGGATGTTGTTGCTGTTCTCTGCTGTTTGGTTGGCTAGTACTGTATCTAGGGCTCTCACTGCCACAGGAATACACTGGAGCTATAGATTATAGACAGATGTGGCGTAGAGGTCTTCACGGATCCACCTACACCCGAATACCAGAGGGGGTTCAGATCCAGCATTCTAAATAATGTCACAGGTCTGGGTCGGACCTGATATGATTGTCACAGGTCTCGGGTATGTGTAATTTTAACTGAGTTGTCCGTACAGATATGAACGTGGCTGATGCAGTAGAGAGAAATAAATTATATAATTGATGCTGCTGCTCTTGTAGTTGTAGTAGTACTTGTTGTAGTAGTACCTGTTGTTCTTGTAGTTGTTGTACTTGTAGTTGTTGTACTTGTACTTGTAGTTGTAGTTGTACTTGTATGTGTACTTGTAGTTGTACTTGTTATAGTTGTGGTTATACTTGTTGTAGGTGTACTTGTAGCTGTACTTGTTGGTGTACTAGGTGTTGGTGTAGTAGTTGTAGTAGGTGTAGTTGTAGTAGTTGTAGTTGTAGTAGTTGTAGTTGTAGTAGGTGTAGTTGTAGTAGTTGTAGTAGGTGTAGTAGGTGTAGTTGTAGTAGGTGTAGTTGTAGTAGGTGTAGTTGTAGTAGGTGTAGTTGTAGTAGGTGTTGGTAAAGTTGTAGTAGGTGTAGTTGTAGTTGTAGTAGGTGACGTTGTAGTTGTAGTAGGTGTAGTTGTAGTAGGTGTAGTTGTAGTAGATGTAGTTGTAGTAGGTGTTGGTAAAGTTGTAGTAGGTGTAGTTGTAGTAGCTGTAGTTGTAGTAGGTGTAGTTGTAGTTGTAGTAGGTGTAGGTGACGTTGTAGTTGTAGTAGGTGTAGTTGTAGTAGGTGTAGTTGTAGTAGGTGTTGGTAAAGTTGTAGTAGTTGTAGTTGTAGTAGGTGTAGTTGTAGTAGGTGTAGTTGTAGTTGTAGTAGTTGTAGTTGTAGTAGGTGTAGTTGTAGTAGGTGTAGTTGTAGTAGGTGTAGTTGTAGTAGGTGTAGTTGTAGTAGGTGTAGTTGTAGTAGTTGTAGGTGTAGTTGTAGTTGTAGGTGTAGTTGTAGTAGGTGTAGTTGTAGTAGGTGTTGGTAAAGGTGTAGTAGGTGTAGTTGTAGTAGGTGTTGGTAAAGTTGTAGTAGGTGTAGTAGGTGTAGTTGTAGTTGTAGTAGGTGTAGTTGTAGTAGGTGTAGTTGTAGTAGTTGTAGTTGCGGTAGGTGTAGTAAGTGTTGGTGTAGTTGTTGATGGTGTAGTTGTTGATGGTGTTGTTGTTGGTGGTGGTGTTGGTGGAGGTGGTGTTGGCAGTGTTGTTGTTGGTGTTGTTGTCGGTGCTGTTGTGTTGGCTAATCATAAGTCATCGAAGCAGCAACAGGATACAGTCATAGAGCCTCTGTGTAATCAATGGAAGATGGTTAGAGAACGCTACAGCAGCCAAGAGCCAACAGATAGGCTGCTACTTAATAATATAAATGGAGTTGTCATTGTAACTGTAGGATGGGACAAGCCTAGCTAGCTAACGTTAGACAGCTACTACGTAATCATATTGGATGATATATAATCTAGTTATATGGCAGCTATTAGTCTACTATAGTACGAGTCGGCTTGGTTGGTTGACATCACTCGTCTTTCCCTCCCATTAAAACTGTATTTGTGAAAACTGGATCCGGGTGGGAAAGCCCCATGTCCATTTCGGAACGGGTCCTGTGAAGACCTCTAATGTACTAGGCTTTAACTGTATGTCTGGGATGGCTCTTTAGTCTACACACAATGAGAACATCTTATCGCTTACTTGATTACTGCATTGTTAAGAAAGAGCTTGCAAGAAAAGACAGTTCACTGTACTTGAAAATAAAACTACGAAAAACCACAACATAACATCCCAGAACACTCACACACTATATCCACTGACAGAGGCAGAGTTGGACATAGACAGTCATCACTGTAGATGAGTTTCCACCAACGGAGAAGAGAGGAGGAAGAGAGGGAACGTTTCCAGAGCGTGAAATATGGAAGAAGACAAATCCATTAAGAACTTAATTTGCAGTCTCACAGAAATCATTAGAAGCACAGTTAACGGGAGATATTATGCTGTAGGTCCCAAATAGCACCCTATAGACCCCTATGGGACCTGGTCAAAAGTAGTGCACTATATAGGGAACAGGGTGACATTTGGGACACATCCTTGGTCTACGAGGCTTAGTGGAATGTTAATTGATAAATTGATAAATAGCTACACTGAATTACTACTGATGCAAATAAATTGACATAGGAAGAATGGAAGATGATGGAACAACTCCTGAAGTGTTATGGCACAGTGTCTCCAAAAAAAGATAGCAATCTCAAGTGCATCGGGTCAAGTGCATCGGGTCAAGTGCATCGGGTCAAGTGCTTCGGGTCAAGTTCATCGGGTCAAGTGCATCGGGTCAAGTGCATCGGGTCAAGTGCATAGGGTCAAGTGCATAGGGTCAAGTTCATCGGGTCAAGTGCATCGGGTCAAGTGGATCGGGTCAAGTGCATCGGGTCAAGTGCATCGGGTCAAGTGGATCGGGTCAAGTGTATCTGGTCAAGTTCATCGGGTCAAGTGCATCGGGTCAAGTTCATCGGGTCAAGTGCATCGGGTCAAGTTCATCGGGTCAAGTACATTGGGTCAAGTTCATCGGGTCAAGTGCATCGGGTCAAGTTCAGATTTCAGCAGGGTGACTATTTTTCATGGTGAAAGATCCGAAATGCAATTTATATATGTTCATATTAGAGTAATTAACTTAATCCCAAAATATTAAATAACCGTGATTATTATTAATGGAAAATGTATTACTTCTTGACAGGGTGTTTTTTCAGAATCATTCTCGGCTCCAGTGCATTTTATGGAATCAGGAATTATGAGAAAATGTGTGGAGAAAGATCTGGTGTTTCAGATCCTGGCCATTGGAATAATGAGTCAACTTCTCCATCATCTTTTTGAAGAAAATATTACAAGACGTGATACAAATGATTACAAGTACTGTACTCAGGATGATACTGTAAATTGTATTTCAGAAACAATGATTTAAAATGGAAATAAACTAGAAATGCCAGTACTGTGTAATACATAAATATAGACAAAAAGACAAAGTTGAAAAAGTGTCTCAAGGCAAAACAGATTCTAAATATTTTAGAAACTGAACAAGAGTGAAAAAAACAAAGTTTGAGTCTTATTTTCAATTCCTAGGCCTACTTCACATTGCTCTACTACTGCCAATAAGTACGATGTGTGGACACTGTTCCCTGCCTTCCACATCAGTCTACTAGACACAGACTTGGGTCAATGAGGAACTCCACCAGAGAACGACAGGAGAGGGGGAGAGGAAAAGAGGAGAGGGAAAGAGGAGAGGAAAAGAGGAGAGAGGGAGAGGAAAAGAGGAGAGGAAAAGAGGAGAGAGGGAGAGGAAAAGAGGAGAGGAAAAGAGGAGAGAGGGAGAGGAAAAGAGGAGAGGAAAAGAGGAGAGAGGGAGAGGAAAAGAGGAGAGGAAAAGAGGAGAGAGGGAGAGGAAAAGAGGAGAGGAAAAGAGGAGAGAGGGAGAGGAAAAGAGGAGAGGAAAAGAGGAGAGAGGGAGAGGAAAAGAGGAGAGGAAAAGAGGAGAGGAAAAGAGGAGAGGAAAAGAGGAGAGAGGGAGAGGAAAAGAGGAGAGGGGGAGGAAAAGAGGAGAGGAAAAGAGGAGAGAGGGAGAGGAAAAGAGGAGAGGGGGAGAGGAAAAGAGGAGAGGGGGAGGAAAAGAGGAGAGGAAAAGAGGAGAGAGGGAGAGGAAAAGAGGAGAGGGGGAGGAAAAGAGGAGAGGAAAAGAGGAGAGAGGGAGAGGAAAAGAGGAGAGGAAAAGAGGAGAGAGGGAGGAAAAGAGGAGAGGAAAAGAGGAGAGGCAAAGAGGAGAGAGGGAGAGGAAAAGAGGAGAGGGGGAGAGGAAAAGAGGAGAGGAAAAGAGGAGAGAGGGAGGAAAAGAGGAGAGGAAAAGAGGAGAGGCAAAGAGGAGAGAGGGAGAGGAAAAGAGGAGAGGGGGAGAGGAAAAGAGGAGAGGAAAAGAGGAGAGGGGGAGGAAAAGAGGAGAGGAAAAGAGGAGAGAGGGAGGAAAAGAGGAGAGAGGGAGAGGGAGAGGAAAAGAGGAGAGAGGGAGAGGAAAAGAGGAGGGTGGGAGAGGAAAAGAGGAGAGAGGGGGAGGAAAAAGGAGAGGAAAAGAGGAGAGGGGGAGAGGAAAAGAGGAGAGGAAAAGAGGAGCGGGGGAGAGGAAAAGAGGAGAAGGGGAGGAAAAGAGGAGAGGAAAAAAGGAGAGGGGGAGAGGAAAAGAGGAAAAAGGAGAGGGGGAGAGGAAAAGAGGAGAAGGGGGGAGGAAAAGAGGAGAGAGGGAGAGGAAAAGAGGAGAGAGGGAGAGGAAAAGAGGAGAGAGGGAGAGGAAAAGAGGAAAAAAGGAGAGGGGGAGAGGAAAAGAGGAAAAAAGGAGAGGGGGAGAGGAAAAGAGGAGAGGGGAAGGAAAAGAGGAGAGGGGGAGAGTAAAGAGGAGAGAGGAAAAGAGGAGAGAGGGGGAGGAAAAGAGGAGAGAGGGGGAGGAAAAGAGGAGAGGGGGAGAGGAAAAGAGGAGAGAGGAAAAGAGGAGAGAGGGGGAGGAAAAGAGGAGAGAGGAAAAGAGGAGAGAGGGAGGAAAAGAGGAGAGGGGGAGGAAAAGAGGAGAGAGGGAGGAAAAGAGGAGAGGGGGAGAGGAAAAGAAGAGAGAGGAAAAGAGGAGAGAGGGAAAGGAAAAGAGGAGAGAGGAAAAGAGGAGAGAGGGGGAGGAAAAGAGGAGAGGGGGAGGGAAAGAGGAGAGGGGGAGAGGAAAAGAGGAGAAGGGGAGAGGAAAAGAGGAGAGAGGGGGAGGAAAAGAGGAGAGAGGGGGAGAGGAAAAGAGGAGAGGGGGGGGGAAAGAGGAGACAGGGAGGAAAAGAGGAGAGAGGGGGAGGAAAAGAGGAGAGAGGAAAAGAGGAGAGAGGGGGAGGAAAAGAGGAGAGAGGAAAAGAGGAGAGAGGCAAAGAGGAGAGAGGGAGGAAAAGAGGAGAGGGGGAGGAAAAGAGGAGAGAGGGAGGAAAAGAGGAGAGGGGGAGAGGAAAATAGGAGAGAGGAAAAGAGGAGAGAGGGAGGAAAAGAGGAGAGGGGGAGGAAAAGAGGAGAGGGGGAGGAGAGAGGGGGAGGGAAAGAGGAGAGGGGGAGAGGAAAAGAGGAGAGGGGGAGGAGAGGAGAGAGGGAGGAAAAGAGGAGAGGGGGAGGAAAAGAGGAGAGAGGGAGGAAAAGAGGAGAGGGGGAGAGGAAAAGAAGAGAGAGGAAAAGAGGAGAGAGGGAAAGGAAAAGAGGAGAGAGGAAAAGAGGAGAGAGGGGGAGGAAAAGAGGAGAGGGGGAGGAAAAGAGGAGAGGGGGAGAGGAAAAGAGGAGAAGGGGAGAGGAAAAGAGGAGAGAGGGGGAGGAAAAGAGGAGAGAGGGGGAGAGGAAAAGAGGAGAGGGGGGGGGAAAGAGGAGACAGGGAGGAAAAGAGGAGAGAGGAAAAGAGGAGAGAGGGGGAGGAAAAGAGGAGAGAGGAAAAGAGGAGAGAGGAAAAGAGGAGAGAGGGAGGAAAAGAGGAGAGGGGGAGGAAAAGAGGAGAGAGGGAGGAAAGAGGAGAGAGGGGGAGGGAAAGAGGAGAGGGGGAGAGGAAAAGAGGAGAGGGGGAGGAGAGGGGGAGAGGAAAAGAGGAGAGAGGGAGAGGAAAGAGGAGAGAGGGGGAGAGGAAAGAGGAGAGAGGGAGGAAAAGAGGAGAGAAGGGGAGGAAAAGAGGAGAAGGGGAGAGGAAAAGACGAGAGAGGGGGAGGAAAAGAGGAGAGAGGGGGAGGAAAAGAGGAGAGGGGAGGAAAAGAGGAGAGAGGGAAAGGAAAAGAGGAGAGGAAAAGAGGAGAGAGGGAGGAAAAGAGGAGAGGGGAGAGGAAAAGAGGAGAGAGGGGGAGGAAAAGAGGAGAGGGGAGGAAAAGAGGAGAGAGGGAAAGGAAAAGAGGAGAGGAAAAGAGGAGAGGGGGAGGAAAAGAGGAGAGAGGGGGAGGAAAGAGGAGAGGGGGAGAGGAAAAGAGGAGAGGGGAGAGTAAAAGAGGAGAGAGGGGGAGGAAAAGAGGAGAGGGGGGAGGAAAAGAGGAGAGGGGGAGGAAAAGAGGAGAGGGGGGGAGGAAAAGAGGAGAGGGGGAGGAAAAGAGGAGAGGGGGAGGAAAAGAGGAGAGATGGGGGAGAGGAAAAGAGGAGAGATGGGGGGAGGAAAAGAGGAGAGAGGGGGAGAGGAAAAGAGGAGAGATGGGGGGAGGAAAAGAGGAGAGAGGGGGGGAGGAAAAGAGGAGAGAGGGGGAGAGGAAAAGAGGAGAGGGGGAGAGGAGCGAGGGAGAGGAAAAGAGGAGAGAGGGAGAGGAAAAGAGGAGAGAGGGGAGGAAAAGAGGAGAGGGGGAGAGGAAAAGAGGAGAGGGGGAGAGGAAAAGAGGAGAGATGGGGGGAGGAAAAGAGGAGAGGGGGAGAGGAAAAGAGGAGACGGGGAGGAAAAGTGGAGAGGGGGAGAGGAAAAGAGGAGAGAGGGAGGAAAAGAGGAGAGAGGGGGAGGAAAAGAGGAGAGAGGGGGAGGAATAGAGGAGAGGAAAAGAGGAGAGGGGGAGAGGAGCGAGGGAGAGGAAAAAGAGGAGAGAGGGGGAGGAAAAGAGGAGACAGTGGGAGGAAAAGAGGAGAGAGGGGGAGGAAAGAGGAAAGGGGGGGAGGAAAAGAGGAGAGAGGGGGAGGAAAAGAGGAGAGAGGGGGAGGAAAAGAGGAGAGAGGGAGAGGAAAAGAGGAGAGGGGGAGAGGAAAAGAGGAGAGGGGGAGAGGAAAAGAGGAGAGAGGGAGAGGAAAAGAGGAGAGGAAAAGAGGAGAGGGGGAGAGGAAAAGAGGAGAGAGGGGGAGGAAAAGAGGAGAGGAAAAGAGGAGAGGGGGAGAGGAGCGAGGGAGAGGAAAAGAGGAGAGAGGGAAAGGAAAAGAGGAGAGAGGGGGAGGAAAAGAGGAGAGAGGGGGAGGAAAAGAGGAGAGAGGGGGAGGAAAAGAGGAGAGAGGGGGAGGAAAAGAGGAGAGAGGGAGAGGAAAAGAGGAGAGGGGGAGAGGAAAAGAGGAGAGGGGGAGAGGAAAAGAGGAGAGAGGGAGAGGAAAAGAGGAGAGGAAAAGAGGAGAGGGGGAGAGGAAAAGAGGAGAGAGGGGGAGGAAAAGAGGAGAGGAAAAGAGGAGAGGGGGAGAGGAGCGAGGGAGAGGAAAAGAGGAGAGAGGGAAAGGAAAAGAGGAGAGAGGGGGAGGAAAAGAGGAGAGAGGGGGAGGAAAAGAGGAGAGAGGGGGAGGAAAAGAGAGAGGGAAAAAGCTCCAGTGAATGCCAGTGGCCGTGCTGAAGCAATTACTTAATGACTCGTTAGAGCAAACAAAGAACATTAATCAGCTAAGCGTTAAAATCAGCGCCTGGTGATGGGAGACGGCAGACAAACCGATACTCATTAACTACCCAGCAACAAGACACACCCCACTGACCCCCCACTCAATCCCCACACAGAGCAGACACACCCCACTGACCCCCCACTCAATCCCCACACAGAGCAGACACACCCCACTGACCCCCCACTCAATCCCCACACAGAGCAGACACACCCCACTGACCCCCCACTCAATCCCCACACAGAGCAGACACACCCCACTGACCCCCCACTCAATCCCCACACAGAGCAGACACACCCCACTGACCCCCCACTCAATCCCCACACAGAGCAGACACACCCCACTGACCCCCCACTCAATCCCCACACAGAGCAGACACACCCCACTGACCCCCCACTCAATCCCCACACAGAGCAGACACACCCCACTGACCCCCCACTCAATCCCCACACAGAGCAGACACACCCCACTGACCCCCCACTCAATCCCCACACAGAGCAGACACACCCCACTGACCCCCCACTCAATCCCCACACAGAGCAGACACACCCCACTGACCCCCCACTCAATCCCCACACAGAGCAGACACACCCCACTGACCCCCCACTCAATCCCCACACAGAGCAGACACACCCCACTGACCCCCCACTCAATCCCCACACAGAGCAGACACACCCCACTGACCCCCCACTCAATCCCCACACAGAGCAGACACACCCCACTGACCCCCCACTCAATCCCCACACAGAGCAGACACACCCCACTGACCCCCCACTCAATCCCCACACAGAGCAGACACACCCCACTGACCCCCCACTCAATCCCCACACAGAGCAGACACACCCCACTGACCCCCCACTCAATCCCCACACAGAGCAGACACACCCCACTGACCCCCCACTCAATCCCCACACAGAGCAGACACACCCCACTGACCCCCCACTCAATCCCCACACAGAGCAGACACACCCCACTGACCCCCCACTCAATCCCCACACAGAGCAGACACACCCCACTGACCCCCCACTCAATCCCCACACAGAGCAGACACACCCCACTGACCCCCCACTCAATCCCCACACAGAGCAGACACACCCCACTGACCCCCCACTCAATCCCCACACAGAGCAGACACACCCCACTGACCCCCCACTCAATCCCCACACAGAGCAGACACACCCCACTGACCCCCCACTCAATCCCCACACAGAGCAGACACACCCCACTGACCCCCCACTCAATCCCCACACAGAGCAGACACACCCCACTGACCCCCCACTCAATCCCCACACAGAGCAGACACACCCCACTGACCCCCCACTCAATCCCCACACAGAGCAGACACACCCCACTGACCCCCCACTCAATCCCCACACAGAGCAGACACACCCCACTGACCCCCCACTCAATCCCCACACAGAGCAGACACACCCCACTGACCCCCCACTCAATCCCCACACAGAGCAGACACACCCCACTGACCCCCCACTCAATCCCCACACAGAGCAGACACACCCCACTGACCCCCCACTCAATCCCCACACAGAGCAGACACACCCCACTGACCCCCCACTCAATCCCCACACAGAGCAGACACACCCCACTGACCCCCCACTCAATCCCCACACAGAGCAGACACACCCCACTGACCCTGTGATTGGGAGTCCCATAGGGCGGCGCACAACTGGCCCAGCGTCGTCTGAGTTTAGCCGGTGTAGGCAGTCCATTGTAAATAAACATTTGTTCTTAAATGACTTGCCTAGTTAAATAAAGGTTAAATAAATAAATACAAAGAAAATAAATAAATCTATAGCTTGCTTGGAGTAGTCCAACAGGGCTGTCATTGAAGGACACAGTAGTCCAACAGGGCTGTCATTGAATCACACAGTAGTCCAACAGGGCTGTCATTGAATCACACAGTAGTCCAACAGGGCTGTCATTGAATCACACAGTAGTCTAACAGGGCTGTCATTGAAGGACACAGTAGTCCAACAGGGCTGTCATTGAATCACACAGTAGTCCAACAGGGCTGTCATTGAATCACACAGTAGTCCAACAGGGCTGTCATTGAATCACACAGTAGTCCAACAGGGCTGTCATTGAATCACACAGTAGTCCAACAGGGCTGTCATTGAAGGACACAGTAGTCCAACAGGGCTGTCATTGAAGGACACAGTAGTCCAACAGGGCTGTCATTGAATCACACAGTAGTCCAACAGGGCTGTCATTGAATCACACAGTAGTCCAACAGGGCTGTCATTGAAGGACACAGTAGTCCAACAGGGCTGTCATTGAATCACACAGTAGTCCAACAGGGCTGTCATTGAATCACACAGTAGTCCAACAAGGCTGTCATTGAAGGACACAGTAGTCCAACAGGGCTGTCATTGAATCACACAGTAGTCCAACAGGGCTGTCATTGAAGGACACAGTAGTCCAACAGGGCTGTCATTGAATCACACAGTAGTCCAACAGGGCTGTCATTGAATCACACAGTAGTCCAACAGGGCTGTCATTGAAGGACACAGTAGTCCAACAGGGCTGTCATTGAAGGACACAGTAGTCCAACAGGGTTGTCATTGAATCACACAGTAGTCCAACAGGGCTGTCATTGAATCACACAGTAGTCCAACAGGGCTGTCATTGATTCACACAGTAGTCCAACAGGGCTGTCATTGAATCACACAGTAGTCCAACAGGGCTGTCATTGAATCACACAGTAGTCCAACAGGGCTGTCATTGAAGGACACAGTAGTCCAACAGGGCTGTCATTGAATCACACAGTAGTCCAACAGGGCTGTCATTGAATCACACAGTAGTCCAACAGGGCTGTCATTGAATCACACAGTAGTCCAACAGGGCTGTCATTGAATCACACAGTAGTCCAACAGGGCTGTCATTGAATCACACAGTAGTCCAACAGGGCTGTCATTGAAGGACACAGTAGTCCAACAGGGCTGTCATTGAATCACACAGTAGTCCAACAGGGCTGTCATTGAATCACACAGTAGTCCAACAGGGCTGTCATTGAATCACACAGTAGTCCAACAGGGCTGTCATTGAAGGACACAGTAGTCCAACAGGGCTGTCATTGAATCACACAGTAGTCCAACAGGGCTGTCATTGAATCACACAGTAGTCCAACAGGGCTGTCATTGAATCACACAGTAGTCCAACAGGGCTGTCATTGAATCACACAGTAGTCCAACAGGGCTGTCATTGAAGGACACAGTAGTCCAACAGGGCTGTCATTGAAGGACACAGTAGTCCATCAGGGCTGTCATTGAAGGACACAGTAGTCCAACAGGGCTGTCATTGAAGGACACAGTAGTCCAACAGGGCTGTCATTGAAGGACACAGTAGTCCAACAGGGCTGTCATTGAAGGACACAGTAGTCCAACAGGGCTGTCATTGAATCACACAGTAGTCCAACAGGGCTGTCATTGAAGGACACAGTAGTCCAACAGGGCTGTCATTGAAGGACACAGTAGTCCAACAGGGCTGTCATTGAAGGACACAGTAGTCCAACAGGGCTGTCATTGAAGGACACAGTAGTCCAACAGGGCTGTCATTGAAGGACACAGTAGTCCAACAAGGCTGTCATTGAAGGACACAGTAGTCCAACAGGGCTGTCATTGAAGGACACAGTAGTCCAACAGGGCTGTCATTGAAGGACACAGTAGTCCAACAGGGCTGTCATTGAAGGACACAGTAGTCCAACAGGGCTGTCATTGAAGGACACAGTAGTCCAACAGGGCTGTCATTGAATCACATGGTTTATCACTCAGGCTGACTGTGAATTCCATCTACATGTTTTTTCCCTAACTTCTCCTCCTCCAATTCCCTTCCATCTGTCAGATGCTGAGAGAGACACACACAGCGTGTGTGTGTGTGTGTGTGTGTGTGTGTGTGTATGTGTGTGTTCTTCTGTCTGAAATCCCCAAATGTCCCCACAAGGGTAGTAAAACAAAGAAAATCTCCCTTGTGAGGACATTTCCCACGTCCCAATCACACAAGGCTATTTTAAGCTTAGGGTAAAGTTTAGGGTTAGGTTTAAGGTTAGGTTTATGGTTAGGATTAGGGGTTGAGTTCAGAGTTAAGGTTGGTGTTAGGGAAAATAGGATTTTGAATGAAAATACATTGTAGGTCCCCACAAGGTTAAAATAACAAGTGTGTGTGTAAACAGCAGGGGCCTGGAGTTACAGTCTGATCACAGACACGACTGGCTCCATATTCACTGGCGCCTGGAGTTACAGTCTGATCACAGACACGACTGGCTCCATATTCACTGGCGCCTGGAGTTACAGTCTGATCACAGACACGACTGGCTCCATATTCACTGGCTCCTGGAGTTACAGTCTGATCACAGACACGACTGGCTCCATATTCACTGGCGCCTGGAGTTACAGTCTGATCACAGACACGACTGGCTCCATATTCACTGGCTCCTGGAGTTACAGTCTGATCACAGACACGACTGGCTCCATATTCATAGGGCTTCTAAATGGTTTACATTAGTACTGTTTAGAGAATCTGTCAGAGATGCTCAGTGTCAGCTAGGTCTCAGACTGTAAACCAAGCAGCGATGCTAACACCTTGTTAAAAGAGCTGGTAGACTCTATTTGCTTAGCTTTGATCTTCTTTCACACTGTTCTGTCTCTGCGTCGGCTTACAGAGTAGACTCCGTCGGAGCTAGGCTATATGTCTGGTTTATTACTCTGAATGAAAATCTGATAAATTATTTATCTGCCAGCAATGTATCATTTTATATTTATTAAGAAGTTATTTGATGGAGACCTGGTTCACTTACGACACAGTGAGCTCATATCTGGTGAACTGTTTAGTAATTACACCACTTTATATACATTGTCCTCCCATTTAGGGGACCAAAAGTATTGTGATAAAATCACTTATATGTGTATTAAAGTATTTGGTCCTATATTCATAGTATGCAGTGACTACATACAGCTTGTGACTCTACAAACTGGTTGGATTTGTTTTGGTTGTTTCACATTATTTTGTGTCCAATAGAAATTAATGGTGAATATTATGTCATTTTGGAGTCACTGATTGTAAATAAGAATAGAATGTTTCTGAACACTACTACATTCATGTGGATGCTACCATGGTTACGGAATATCCTTTATGATTCGTGAATAACGATGAGTGAGAATATCATGGGGGGGAATGATATCTGTGTGCCTGCAACTTTCCCTCTCATCATTGTACACGATTCATTCAGGATTATTCATAATCATGGTAGAAAGTATATAAACAGAGATATATATATATATATAAAAGGGATGTTTGAGAGTCACTTCACCCCAGGAAGAATAGCTGCTGCTTCAACAGCTAATGAGGATCTGAATAACAAAATGTCCTCTCTTCCCTTCTCTGTCCCTCTCTCAGCCAATCCCTGCCTCTGCTCCTCTCTCAGCCAATCCCTGCCTCTGCTCCTCTCTCAGCCAATCCCTGCCTCTGCTCACCTTTCAGCCAGTCTCAGTCACTCACTGTCCCTCCTATTCCCCTCATGGCCCCTGAGTGCCAGGACCAGCAGGTAGGACTTTTCCCCTCATGGCCCCTGAGTGCCAGGACCAGCAGGCAGGACTTTTCCCCTCATGGCCCCTGAGTGCCAGGACCAGCAGGCAGGACTTTTCCCCTCATGGCCCCTGAGTGCCAGGACCAGCAGGCAGGACTTGGGGTAGTTAAGAGCTGTGGACAGACCAGACTAAATGGCCACCTCATTCCTCTCTTCATCATTACATGAATTCCCCTCACCTCTCCGTGACATCACCATGGTGTTGCCTGCTACAGCCCCCTTTATTACTGTACACTCACTTACACAGACGCAGGTTATTATCTTCTCCTGACATCACTACTGGTCCTGTATAAAGCTCGGCAGTACTATCATAGGTAATCTTCCTGTGAGGGCTGGGTAGTGGTGAAGCCGCTACTCCCCTCTGGGGGAGTGGATTGAGCCACAACCCAGTCCTCACATCAGTGAGGGAGGATTAATGATCTCCAATCAGAGACAGCTGTCTAGTGTTGTCTCTGATTGGAGGGAGTATTTAGCTGTCCTCCACATCCACCTGTGTGTGGATCATTGTTTGTGCCTGTCTGCCTTGTTTTAAGCAGCACGTCAGTCACCTTGATTTTCTCTCCTTGTTTATTTTATTTTTTATTCAAGAAGTTAGATAACAGACGGTAGACTATGATTCAAGAAGTTAGATATCTGAGACGGTAGACTATGATTCAAGAAGTTAGATAACAGACGGTAGACTATGATTCAAGAAGTTAGATAACTGAGACGGTAGACTATGATTCAAGAAGTTAGATAACAGACGGTAGACTATGATTCAAGAAGTTAGATAACAGACGGTAGACTATGATTCAAGAAGTTAGATATCTGAGACGGTAGACTATGATTCAAGAAGTTAGATAACAGACGGTAGACTATGATTCAAGAAGTTAGATAACTGAGACGGTAGACTATGATTCAAGAAGTTAGATAACAGACGGTAGACTATGATTCAAGAAGTTAGATAACAGACGGTAGACTATGATTCAAGAAGTTAGATAACTGAGACGGTAGACTATGATTCAAGAAGTTAGATATCTGAGACGGTAGACTATGATTCAAGAAGTTAGATAACAGACGGTAGACTATGATTCAAGAAGTTAGATAACAGACGGTAGACTATGATTCAAGAAGTTAGATAACAGACGGTAGACTATGATTCAAGAAGTTAGATAACTGAGACGGTAGACTATGATTCAAGAAGTTAGATATCTGAGACGGTAGACTATGATTCAAGAAGTTAGATATCTGAGACGGTAGACTATGATTCAAGAAGTTAGATAACAGACGGTAGACTATGATTCAAGAAGTTAGATAACAGACGGTAGACTATGATTCAAGAAGTTAGATATCTGAGACGGTAGACTATGATTCAAGAAGTTAGATATCTGAGACGGTAGACTATGATTCAAGAAGTTAGATAACAGACGGTAGACTATGATTCAAGAAGTTAGATATCTGAGACGGTAGACTATGATTCAAGAAGTTAGATAACAGACGGTAGACTATGATTCAAGAAGTTAGATATCTGAGACGGTAGACTATGATTCAAGAAGTTAGATAACAGACGGTAGACTATGATTCAAGAAGTTAGATAACAGACGGTAGACTATGATTCAAGAAGTTAGATAACAGACGGTAGACTATGATTCAAGAAGTTAGATAACAGACGGTAGACTATGATTCAAGAAGTTAGATATCTGAGACGGTAGACTATGATTCAAGAAGTTAGATAACTGAGACGGTAGACTATGATTCAAGAAGTTAGATAACTGAGACTGTAGACTATGATTCAAGAAGTTAGATAACTGAGACTGTAGACTATGATTCAAGAAGTTAGATAACTGAGACTGTAGACTATGATTCAAAAAGTACGCCATTTCCTCTAACATATCCAGGACATGACTGATATGTTGATGTGCAAGCTGTCAAAATATTATCCATAATAATCAAATGTATTTTTGTCTCTTCTTTGTGCATACTGGCTTATAGGCAATATGATTTACCACCTGAGGAAGTGGGGACTCAAAACACATAGATTGCTAACTCCAAATATGGTATTGTTGCTAGATAGCCATGTAGGCTAATTGATTCATCCATCAGTAAATGTAGGCTAGTGTTTTACAAAAACTTTCCAGAGCTAGGCCTATAGGCTACTTGATGAAGGCCTATTCACTGTAAATGGCGTAGTCTGGAAAACTATGCGTGAATGTAATTAATCTTGACTGTTTAAAATAAATAGACATGTTTGTATCCCTACACTATAGATTGACATCAATGAAGTAAACAGAAACACGACGTCTCAGTTCTTGCATCATCAAAGGAAGGAAGAAACATACGTCTGTTTGAAAAATAGCAGCAACAAAGGAACACAAATAGAGATGAAAACGAGTGTAGCGGCAGCGTTGTTACAGAGCGAAGGTGAGACGTGAAAACAGATGGAACGGCAGCCTTGATCCTGTCTGATACAACTATTTAGATGGTGTTGATGAGAGAGAAAAACACCTAGTGCAGGTGAACATCTTAACAATTTCCCTGACAGGAAACTGTGATTCACATTTCACACAGCCTGTCACTCAACTTCCTAAGATCCTTAACACCTCTCTCTGGAAAATATTCAAACCCCAACAAATCAATCAAAAGCTAAATATCTTGTCAGTAAATATTCAACCCCTTTGTAACTCAAGCCTAAATAAGTAGAGGGGTGAAAATGTGCTTAACAAGTCACATAATAAGTTGAATGGATTTATGTGTGGAATAATAGTGTTTAACATGATGTTTAAATGACTATCTCCTCTCTGTACCCCACACATACAGTTATCATCTCTGTTCCCCACACATACAGTTATCATCTCTGTACCCCACACATACAGTTATCATCTCTGTTCCCCACACATACAGTTATCATCTCTGTACCCCACACATAGTTATCATCTCTGTACCCCACACATACAGTTATCATCTCTGTACCCCACACATACAGTTATCATCTCTGTACCCCACACATACAGTTATCATCTCTGTTCCCCACACATACAGTTATCATCTCTGTTCCCCACACATACAGTTATCATCTCTGTTCCCCACACATACAGTTATCATCTCTGTTCCCCACACATACAGTTATCATCTCTGTTCCCCACACATACAGTTATCATCTCTGTTCCCCACACATACAGTTATCATCTCTGTTCCCCACACATACAGTTATCATCTCTGTACCCCACACATACAGTTATCATCTCTGTACCCCACACATACAGTTATCATCTCTGTACCCCACACACAGTTATCATCTCTGTACCCCACACAGTTATCATCGCTGTACCCCACACAGTTATCATCTCTGTACCCCACACAGTTATCATCTCTGTACCCCACACAGTTATCATCTCTGTACCCCACACAGTTATCATCTCTGTACCCCACACAGTTATCATCTCTGTACCCCACACAGTTATCATCTCTGTACCCCACACAGTTATCATCTCTGTACCCCACACAGTTATCATCTCTGTACCCCACACACACACACACACACAGTTTTCATCTCTGTACCCCACACACACACACACACACAGTTCTCATCTCTGTACCCCACACACACACACACACAGTTATCTGTAAGGTCACTCAGTTTAGTAGTGAATTTCAAACCCAGATTCAACTACAACGACCAGGGAGGTTAACCAATGCCTTGCAAATAAGGGCAGCTATTGGTAGATACAAACAATTATCCATTTGAGCATGGTGAAGTTATTAACTAGTCAAATTAATTTTGGGATATACACTGAAAATAAGGTCTGTGGTAACCATAGGCTTAGGAGATCTATATCCGTTTTGTTCTATGAGATAATCTCCATCAGGTAACATCACCTTCTGTGAATTTAGAAAACTACATAAAGCACAAACAGGCTTGATAATTCATAAAGGTCATATTAACTGACTGCTATCCATTAGAACCACACGTAGATCTCCTGAGCCTGTGTAAACTTCGGCCCATATTTTCAGTGTTAATCCCAAAACCCTTCTCTTTCCCCATTTATTTCCCTCATAGGAGCAGCTGAATGAACCAGGTGGAAATAATGTCCGGGTTTTAGGACTACAAGCTGGCTCAATAATGCTTGGTGCCTGACAGCAGCAGCACAACTCAACACGACTTACTGGTCCCTCTATTATATCACTGTCAACATGCATCTTTAACACAGGGATTCAAATAGCACAATTCAGTGAGTACCAATCACACTATGGCTGCTACTACTGCAAACTCTGCTGAAAAACCACACACACACACAACACACAAACAGATGCACACACGCAAACACACAAACCTCCTTTCATCCTCCTCAATACTCATTTATTAAGAGAGAATAAGCTCAAATAGTAAGCAGCATTGTCTTCAACAACAGTAATGACCCGTAGGCGTTTGTACACCTTGTGAAATGCTATTGCAGAAAAAGTAATTAGGAGACTACAAACCCGTCTATTTCCTCTGAAGACAGACTGGTCCTGCTAGTTAATGGAGAGTTGTGATGAGATCCAGAGATTAAAGTCCAACAACACACAGACAAAGAGAATCTGACTCAGAGAGAGAGAGAGATGTCCTACACTAACAGATTTAATGTTGGGTGAAATCTCCAACCCTCCAACTTCTTTCTTCTCTATCCAGTGATGGAGAGTTCTTTCTATTCTTCCCAAAGTGATGGAGAGAGTGAACATCTCAGTCTTTTATAGATGTTTTATTTAACCTTTATTTAACTAGGCAAGTCAGTTAAGAACACATTCTTATTTAAAATTAAGGCCTACATCTGGGCCAGTTGTGATACAGTCTGGATTTGAACCAGGATGTCTGTAGTGACTCCTTTAGCACTGAGATGCAGTGTCTTAGACCACTGAACCAGGTTGTCTGTAGTGACACCTCTCGGGAACCCCTGACTGAAATAATTGAAAGGGAAACAATATAACATTCGGCCTGTAGAATACTGGGTAATAATACCAGCTAGCTGTGACACAGCCTGTAGAATACTGGGTAATAATACCAGCTAGCTGTGACACAGCCTGTAGAATACTGGGTAATAATACCAGCTAGCTGTGACACAGCCTGTAGAATACTGGGTAATAATACCAGCTAGCTGTGACACAGCCTGTAGAATACTGGGTAATAATACCAGCTAGCTGTGACACAGCCTGTAGAATACTGGGTAATAATACCAGCTAGCTGTGACACAGCCTGTAGAATACTGGGTAATAATACCAGCTAGCTGTGACACAGCCTGTAGAATACTGGGTAATAATACCAGCTAGCTGTGACACAGCCTGTAGAATACTGGGTAATAATACCAGCTATCTGTGACACAGCCTGTAGAATACTGGTGTTGGATCGCGTCAATTCAAATCTGGTATTGGAATAAGATAAGACATCAGGAGCTGTTTCAAACTAAGCTAAGTTTATTAAATGCAAATGTATAGATGATAAGTATGAAGGTTCGTATACGGGCTCACTGTAACACCACGCAGGGCAAACAGAGAACTGACTACAGTTTCACGTGTTCTTCTTTAAATACCCCAGACAGAGTTAGTTCCGGTTTCCGAACAGACCGGTCAGGGTAGAGGCTGAGTGTGGTTTAGACTTACTCAGCCTATCCGTTGGCGCACGGGTTGGTCCCAACCCCTTGGCGCTCTGTCTCCGGGCAAAGTTGTTGTTTCGAGTAGCCAAGTACACCTACAGCAACACCCTGATATTATGTTAACAAAGTATGAATAGGTTATTAACTAAAAGGTCAGGTCCCCACACTGGGTAATAATACCAGCTAGCTGTGACACAGCCTGTAGAATACTGGGTAATAATACCAGCTAGCTGTGACACAGCCTGTAGAATACTGGGTAATAATACCAGCTAGCTGTGACACAGCCTGTAGAATACTGGGTAATAATACCAGCTAGCTGTGACACAGCCTGTAGAATACTGGGTAATAATACCAGCTAGCTGTGACACAGCCTGTAGAATACTGGGTAATAATACCAGCTAGCTGTGACACAGCCTGTAGAATACTGGGTAATAATACCAGCTAGCTGTGACACAGCCTGTAGAATACTGGGTAATAATACCAGCTAGCTGTGACACAGCCTGTAGAATACTGGGTAATAATACCAGCTAGCTGTGACACAGCCTGTAGAATACTGGGTAATAATACCAGCTAGCTGTGACACAGCCTGTAGAATACTGGGTAATAATACCAGCTAGCTGTGACACAGCCTGTAGAATACTGGGTAATAATACATGTCTGCCAGATAGCTGTGACACAGCCTGTAGAATACTGGGTAATAATACATGTCTGCCAGATAGCTGTGACACAGCCTGTAGAATACTGGGTAATAATACATGTCTGCCAGATAGCTGTGACACAGGCTGTAGAATACTGGGTAATAATACATGTCTGCCAGATAGCTGTGACACAGCACCATAAGAAGTTTAACTGAGTGAGTGTGTGCATGTACAGGTTAGTGTGTTAGTGTGTGTGTGTTAGTGTGTGTGTAATTAGCCAACTCATACCCCGGCATGAACGCTCCAAAACCACTCTCTCTCTCGCACTCTTTCCCTCTCAAAAAACATGAGTGAAAAACAACAGACATCAAACCATGGTGTTACGTGTCAGGTGTTAGTGTGTGTTAGTGTGTGTTACCATGGTGTCAGGAGGAGCACGTTTGAAGGTTTGTTGGCTTTGTAAGCTTTCAAGGCTCATCAGCAGCAGCACATGAAGAGCCATAGAAACAAAGCAAAGCAGGCTGGGAGACTGAGGATCTGACGGACCGACAGGGTCTAAGTCAGAGACAAAGCAAAGCAGGCTGGGAGACTGAGGATCTGACAGACCGACAGGGTCTAAGTCAGAGACAAAGCAAAGCAGGCTGGGAGACTGAGGATCTGACAGACCGACAGGGTCTAAGTCAGAGACAAGGAAAGCAGGCTGGGAGACTGAGGATCTGACAGACCGACAGGGTCTAAGTCAGAGACAAAGCAAAGCAGGCTGGGAGACTGAGGATCTGACAGACCGACAGGGTCTAAGTCAGAGACAAGGAAAGCAGGCTGGGAGACTGAGGATCTGACAGAGAGACAGGGTCTAAGTCAGAGACAAAGCAAAGCAGGCTGGGAGACTGAGGATCTGACAGACCGACAGGGTCTAAGTCAGAGACAAGGAAAGCAGGCTGGGAGACTGAGGATCTGACAGACCGACAGGGTCTAAGTCAGAGACAAAGCAAAGCAGGCTGGGAGACTGAGGATCTGACAGACCGACAGGGTCTAAGTCAGAGACAAAGCAAAGCAGGCTGGGAGACTGAGGATCTGACAGACCGACAGGGTCTAAGTCAGAGACAAAGCAAAGCAGGCTGGGAGACTGAGGATCTGACAGACCGACAGGGTCTAAGTCAGAGACAAGAAAAGCAGGCTGGGAGACTGAGGATCTGACAGACCGACAGGGTCTAAGTCAGAGACAAGGAAAGCAGGCTGGGAGACTGAGGATCTGACAGACCGACAGGGTCTAAGTCAGAGACAAAGCAAAGAAGGCTGGGAGACTGAGGATCTGACAGACCGACAGGGTCTAAGTCAGAGACAAGCAAAGCAGGCTGGGAGACTGAGGATCTGACAGACCGACAGGGTCTAAGTCAGAGACAAAGCAAAGCAGGCTGGGAGACTGAGGATCTGACAGACCGACAGGGTCTAAGTCAGAGACAAAGCAAAGCAGGCTGGGAGACTGAGGATCTGACAGACCGACAGGGTCTAAGTCAGAGACAAGCAAAGCAGGCTGGGAGACTGAGGATCTGACAGACCGACAGGGTCTACGTCAGAGACAAGCAAAGCAGGCTGGGAGACTGAGGATCTGACAGACCGACAGGGTCTAAGTCAGAGACAAAGCAAAGCAGGCTGGGAGACTGAGGATCTGACAGACCGACAGGGTCTAAGTCAGAGACAAAGGAAAGCAGGCTGGGAGACTGAGGATCTGACAGACCGACAGGGTCTAAGTCAGAGACAAAGCAAAGCAGGCTGGGAGACTGAGGATCTGACAGACCGACAGGGTCTAAGTCAGAGACAAAGCAAAGCAGGCTGGGAGACTGAGGATCTGACAGACCGACAGGGTCTAAGTCAGAGACAAGGAAAGAGAGGGGAGTCAAAAGCAAAAGAAACTACCATTATCTGTTTCACGCTTCAGCAAACAACTGCAATCCCCAGGTTCACAATCCACCTCCTCACCGTGGAGTATGCCTGGAGTGGCATTTATTCATCATCTAGGAGCATAAACACACACTCCCCCTGCTACCTCCCACACCCTCACACACACTCCCCGCTACCCACACCCCCACACACTCCCCGCTACCCACACCCTCACACACACTCCCCGCTACCCACACCCTCACACACACATTCCCCCTGCTACCTCCCACACCCCCACACACTCCCCCTGCTACCTCCCACCCACCCACACACTCCCTGCTACCCACACCCACCCACACACTCCCCCTGCTACCCACACCCCCACACACTCCCCGCTACCCACACCCTCACACACACTCCCCGCTACCCACACCCCCACACACTCCCCGCTACCCACACCCTCACACACACTCCCCGCTACCCACACCCTCACACACACTCCCCGCTACCCACACCCCCACACACTCCCCGCTACCCACACCCCCACACACTCCCCGCTACCCACACCCCCACACACTCCCTGCTACCCACACCCACCCACACACTCCCCCTGCTACCCACACCCCCACACACTCCCCGCTACCCACACCCTCACACACACTCCCCGCTACCCACACCCCCACACACTCCCCGCTACCCACACCCTCACACACACTCCCCGCTACCCACACCCTCACACACACTCCCCGCTACCCACACACTCACACACACTCCCCGCTACCCACACCCTCACACACTCCCCCTGCTACCTCCCACACCCCCACACACTCCCCGCTACCCACACCCTCACACACACTCCCCGCTACCCACACCCTCACACACTCCCCCTGCTACCTCCCACACCCCCACACACTCCCCGCTACCCACACCCTCACACACACTCCCCGCTACCCACACCCTCACACACACTCCCCGCTACCCACACCCTCACACACTCCCCCTGCTACCTCCCACACCCCCACACACTCCCCGCTACCCACACCCTCACACACACTCCCCGCTACCCACACCCTCACACACCCCCACACACTCCCCGCTACCCACACCCTCACACACACTCCCCGCTACCCACACCCTCACACACATTCCCCCTGCTACCTCCCACACCCCCACACACTCCCCCTGCTACCTCCCACCCACCCACACACTCCCTGCTACCCACACCCACCCACACACTCCCCCTGCTACCTACATCCACCCACACACTCCCCACTACCCACTACCCACACCACACACACTCCCCACTCCCACGTCATTTGAGATGCTTAACTCTCTGCATCTCAATGTTTGTGGCTCAGTTGAGTTTACAGCACAAGAGAACATTAAGTCATCAATTTAATGAAACATTCATACCACAAACTCACAGAGCAGGAGAGGAGAGCCTATTACAACCTCTAACATCAGTATCTCTTCATGGCTTGGTTTTCTCTCCAGTCAAGGAAGAGGAGGAACTGATGTACTTGAATTCAAACGCATACATCACTATCTAGTCTGGAAGAGAGGGTCTCACCAATGTACACACCACTATCTAGTCTGGAAGAGAGGGTCTCACCAATGTACACACCACTATCTAGTCTGGAAGAGAGGGTCTCACCAATGTACACACCACTATCTAGTCTGGAAGAGAGGGTCTCACCAATGTACACACATACTATCACTGAGTTCGAAAGTAGGCCTTGAAATACATCCACAGGTACACCTCAAATTGACTCAAATTATGTCAATTAGCCTATCAGAAGCTTCTAAAGCCATGACATCATTTTCTGGAATTTTCCAAGCTGTTTAAAGGCACAGTCAACTTAGTGTATGTAAACATCTGACCCACTGGAATTGTGATATAGTGAATTATAAGTGAAATAATCTGTCTGTAAACAATTGTTGGAAGAATTACTTGTGTCATGCACAAAGTAGATGTCCTAACCGACTTGACAAAACTATAGTTTGTTAACATGAAATCTGTGGAGTGGTTGAGAAATGAGTTTTAATGACTTCAACCTAAGTGTATGTAAACTTCCGACTTCAACTGTACAAACGTACTATCTAGTCTTTGGCTATTCCCTTGAGTAGGGAAAGAGAGGAGGGAGGAAGAATAGGGAATAGGGAGGAAGAGGACATAGGAAGAGGCAGGAGGATGAAGAGGGAGGATGAAGAGGGAGGATGAAGAGGGAGGATGAAGAGGGAGAACGAAGAGGGAAAAACAAAGAGGGAGCATGAGGAGGGAGGAAGAAGGACTCACTGATGTACTCAAAGACGTAGACGACGAAGAAAGGCGTGACGAGGTCGTTGATGCCCTGCACGTAGCCACTGGCCGGGTGGCGGATCGCCCAGATGAACAGGATACGCTCAAAGATCTGAAGGACAGACGGAGGAACAAACAGTCAGCACACACGCATACTATGTCTGGAGCACAATGGAAGATACTTCCAGAATCAGTACACACAAGCTATCTTGTTTATATTTGTAAATTGATTACAATAAGTAAGCTTGCTTGATTTAATGTGCAAAGTCCCATTCAAGTCAATCTAGCCATCTATCCATCTACAATATGCGACCAATCCATGTAAAACTGTGAATGATGTAGATTTCAAACAATGCATGTTTAAATGAGTCAGAGGCATAGGACATGTGTGATGAGCGGTGACATGGAAGTGTGTTCCAGATGTTCTTAGTGGGTTGGACCCATCTGTCTCTTTACTACGGCTGGATCAAGAACCTTTTAATCTTCTTCTTCCTCTAAACTTTTCTGCAAGGCAAACACTTCCATCTTCGTTACCGGCTCGGCCTATGAGGGTTTTAACGTTGTTTCACCTTGCTGCTGTCAGCCCCCAAGAATTAAAAGGAGGCTTGAGGTTCAGCGCAAATCAACCACACAAATTGTCTGCATCCCAAATGGCACACTAGCCATCCCCCCCCCACCCCCCATATCCCCCCCAAAAAAAGAGTGCACTACCTTTGACCAGGGCCCATAGCATTCTGGTGAAAGGTAGCGCCCTATATAGGGAATGCCTTTTGGGACACAGCCAAGGATTTCCATTCTCTTCCTCTTCCCTTCTAGTCAGGCCCCTGAATCTCTGTGCCGGTCTTCTGTCAGGCGACGCATCACGCAGAGAGCTTTCTCAGACGCCATGCTCCTGTCATTTTCTCAAACTGTGATCACCCTGGCCTCCAAACACATGTTGGTTGGCTGTCTGGGGTGCTGGCATATTAAGCTAGCTAGCATGGTTTGGTCCTTTTAAAATGCCGTTACATGGACATGTAGGGGATTCACATCTCCCTACTGCTGTCCCTCTGCTTCCATCAACAAAGTCACATCTATCAAAGTGGGGAAATGTATGTACGGACACACGTGCACACGCGTAAACAAACACATGCGCTACTCTCTAGCTCTGGCTTCATGTCCCCATTAGTTCACTGCTAATGTGTGAACAGCATGTCTACAGCCATAGCGGTCCAGTGCTGTACCTGTACCCACACGGAGTGACAGACAGATTCTGGAGTGACAGACAGACAGTCTCAGGAGAGTCGTACGGTGCCTAGAAGTCTACAGCCCCTAATTGACGGTCTCAGGAGAGTCGTACAGTGCCTAGAAGTCTACAGCCCCTAATTGACGGTCTCAGGAGAGTCGTACAGTGCCTAGAAGTCTACAGCCCCTTGAACATTTGTCACGTTACAGAGACATTTGTTGCGTTACAGAGATGTTTTGACATTGATCTTTACAAAATACTCCATAATGTGAAAATAAAATCTCCAAATTAATAAAAATGAAATAACTAAAATAGTCCTTGCATAAGTATTCAGCCCTTTGTTAAGGCTAACCTAAATGAGTTCAAGAGTAACATCTGGCTTAACAAAACATAATAAGTTACATGGACTCATCTGGAAGGTCCCTCAGTCAAATACTGAATTTCAAGCACAGATCCAACTACAAAGACCAGGAAGGGCAGTGATTGGTAGATGGGTAACAATAACAAAGACCAGGAAGGGCAGTGATTGGTAGATGGGTAACAATAACAAAGACCAGGAAGGGCAGTGATTGGTAGATGGGTAACAATAACAAAGACCAGGAAGGGCAGTGATTGGTAGATGGGTAACAATAACAAAGACCAGGAAGGGCAGTGATAAAGAAGGGCAGTGATTGGTAGATGGGTGACAATAACAAAGACCAGGAAGGGCAGTGATTGGTAGATTTGTAACAATAACAAATCAGACATTTCATCTATATTTAAGGATTGTCAAGTTAATAATGATGCTGTGGATGATGTATTAAACCACCTCTCAGGGATTTTACCATGAGGCCATTGGTGATTTTAAAACAGCTACAGTTAAATGGCTATAATAGAAAACTGTGGATGGATCAACAACATTGTAGTTATTCCACAATAATGACCTAAATGACAGAGTAAAAAGAAGAAGAATACAAATATAGAGAATAAGAATATTCCAAAACATCCATATGTATGAAACAAGGCACTAAAGAAATGTTTGGGGCAAATCCACCAACACATGACTGAGTAACTACCCCCTCATCTCCGAACATGGTGGTGTGTCTGCTTTACACCAGACACTGGAAGAGGAACACAAAGCCAAATCTACACTAGAGCTGATTACCAAGAAGACAGTGAATGTTCCTGGGTGGTTCAAGGTACAGTTTTGGCATGTTTGGCGCCGCCCTGCTGGTCGCCTTTTAAGCAGCTCCCGTTGTTCTGCATAAATTGTTGTTTTAGTTCGTTTTCTTTCGTCTCTTTTCTTTAGTTTTATTTTTTATTTTGCTACAGTTGAACTATAATAGTTCAGGATTATGGATTTTATCGAAGCTGAACGTCGACAGGAGTCGTCAACTGTTATTGTTTACAACAGAGCCCAGCTCCTGGATTTAGCCCACGCAGCGCTGCTGCTCCCCAGGGAAAAGTTTGATATTCCGGACGAATTGAAAAGGCGACGCCGTGGATGCAGGGCGGGATTGAAATGTAAGGCAAAGCGGAGGAGGTTCAGGTACAAGCCGGCTATACCATCTATTATTATGGGCAATGTGAGGTGTCTACATAACAAGATGGATGAGTTGGAGGGACTTGTTCGTGGACAAAGGATTTATCGGGAAACGAGCCTAATGTGTTTTACTGAGACTTGGCTGAATGATAACATCCCCATACAGAACGTCACTATCGGCGGTTTCCAGACCATCAGAGCGGACAGGGATCGCGTCTCTTCCGGTAAGAGTAAGGGTGGTGGGCTGGCTTTATTAGTTAACAACAGATGGTGTCATCCGAACCATATTACTCTTAAGGAAGAGTTTTGTAGCTGTTAGCCTGAGACCTTACTATTTACCGAGGGAATTCACGGCGGCCATTGCTGTTATTGTTTACATCCCGCCCTCTGCTGACGCAAACGCAGCGTGTGACGTCATCCACTCTGTTATCGGGAGGTTACAGACAGCGCATCCCAGTGCTTTCTTTGCCATTTCGGGGGATTTTAACCATGCATCTCTCTCTTCAACGCTGCCCACGTTCAAACAGTTTGTGAAGTGCCCAACCAGGAATAATAAAACTCTGGACTTGTTATATGCTAATGTGAAGGACCCATACAACTCCACTGCACTCCCTCCCCTCGGTAGATCGGATCACAACCTTGTCCACCTCACCCCACTCTACAGGCCTTTGGTCAAACAGCAGCCTGCAACCACCAGGACTATTAGGAGATGGTCCCCGGAGGCGAATGAGGCCCTACAGGACTGCTTTGAAACAACAGACTGGGATGTGCTCTGTGAGGCTCATGGGGTGGACATCGATGGACTTACTGACTGCATAACAGACTATATTAATTTTTGTGTAGACAACACTGTACCCACCAGGAAGGTACGCTGTTTCCCAAACAATAAACCCTGGGTCACCAGCGACCTGAAGGCCCTGCTGAATGAGAAGAAGAGGGCCTTCAAGGAGAGGGACAAGGACAAATTGAAATGCGTCCAGAGGGAGCTGAAGTTGCGGATTGCTGAGGGGAAGAGAGTGTATAAGGAGAAGATGGAGGACAAGCTGAGGCAGAGCCAGGTGGGAGAAGTGTGGAAGGGTATGAGAAATATCACTGGCTTCAAAAAGTCAAACAGTGGGCAGACGGAGGGGACCCAAGACAGAGCCAATGAGCTGAACCAATTTTTTAACAGGTTTGATACTTGCCCTGTCCACCTCCCCTCCAGCTCCCCAGACCACACACCCTCACGGCTGTCCCCCTCACGGCTGTCCCACCCCCACTTTACTCACAACACCTCTGCTGAGACAATCAGTGACCCCACCTCCGCCCCTGCTCCCCCTGGACTGATCCTCAACACCCCCCTTCCCCCCACCTCCCCACCTGGGCTGGCTTTCACCACCAACCAAGTGAAGAGAGAGCTGGAGAGACTACATCAGTGGAAAGCGGCGGGCCCTGATGGCATCAGCCCAAGGGTGCTTAGGATCTGTGCTGACCAACTGTGTGGAATACTCCAGCGTCTTTTCAACCTTAGCCTGAGCCTAGAAAGGGTCCCTGTAATGTGGAAAACATCCTGCCTCGTCCCAGTGCCCAAGAAGGCACACCCCACTGTCCTGAATGACTTCAGACCTGTAGTGCTAACATCCCACATCATGACCCTGTAAAGGTTAGTCCTCGCTCACCTCAGACCCCTGGTGTGTTCATCAATGGACCCCCTGCAGTTTGCATACCAGCGTAACATCGGGGTGGATGATGCAATCATCTACCTTCTGCAGAGGGCCTACTCTCACCTGGACAACGCAGGTTGCACTGTGAGGGTTATGTTTGTTTTTTGAATTCTCCAGTGCCTTCAATACCATTCAGCCCCTGCTACTGGGAGAGAAGATGAGGAGGATGAAAGTGGAAGCACCCTTAGTCTCCTGGGTCACGGACTACCTGACCGGTAGGCCACAATTTGTGCGACTACAGAGCTGTGTGTCAGGGGCCCCCCAGGGAACGGTCCTATCCCCCTTCCTGTTCACCCTCTACACCTCAGACTTCAGATATAACTCTGAAACATGCCACCTACAGAAGTTCTCGGATGACTCTGCTATTGTAGGGTGCATCAGGGGTGGGCAGGAGGAGGAGTACAGGAGCACAATCAGTGACTTTGTGTTGTGGTGTGAGCAGAAGCACCTTCAGCTCAACATCAGCAAAACAAAGGAGATGGTGGTGGACTTCAGGAGGCACAACTGACTGCAGTCACTATACAGGGGATGGATGTGGAAATGGTTGGGTCTTACAAGTTCCTGGGAGTCCATATGGACAACACGCTGGAATGGGCTGGTAACACCGGGGCCCTGTACAAAAAGGGCCAGAGCCGACTCTACTTTCTGAGGAGGCTCAGGTCCTTCAACGTGTGCAGTAAATTACTGCATACCTTCTACCAGTCTGTGGTGCCATCTTTTTTGCAGTGGTGTGCTGGGGAGCAAAGCCGGTGATGCTTCTCGGGTAAATAAGCTGATCAGGAAGGCTAGCTCTGTCCTGGGGATGAGCCTTGACACTCTAGAGGAGGTGGCGGAGAGAAGGATCCTGGCCAAACTGCTGGCCATCATGGACAACGTCAACCACCCTCTGCACGCTATGGTTATGACGCAGAGGAGCACTTTCAGTCACAGACTGATCCCACCACGGTGTGCCAGAGAGCGCTACAGGAGGTCCTTCCAGCCGGCGGCTATTAGACTATATAATGCCTCACCGGGGTGCCGTGCTGTCGGCAACATAGATCTGGAACTGTTGGGGTGCTAGGACCTGGTTTAACAATTATGCATCCATCCGTGAGTAACTCTGGTCCGTCAGCACTCATTCACTCAGGACCTACTTATTCATGCAGGTCTGTATATACATACTCATGTACAGTTGTTATATCATATCACGTGCAATATTGCTAGAAATTCTTCGACCTAACTTACGTAGGCATTCACTAAGGAATGCATATTAGTATCCTGTCAGTTGCACCTTTTCTCATTGCTTTTAGTCTATCGAATGTGCAATACGTGCAGTTGTCTGTAATTAAACCCTGCTCACTAAGGACTGTATTTTTAAGGGAATTACTATTATTACCCCAAATGATATCATACACACATTTAGCTATTAAAGTATCTCTTCCTGTCATTTACCTGTACAGTTTGTGTAACCATGCAAGTATTCACTTATCTGTAAATATAACTGTATACTTACCTGTACAGCTAATTTAACCATGCAACATTTTTCACTTACCTGTTCATTTAGCCAGTCTGTCTATTAAGTAAACTTTTATTACCCTCGATCATATCATATGCATTTTTAGCTACTGAAGTATTTCTCTGCCATCGACCTGTATAGTATAGGTAACCATCCAACAATGTATAGTGTACATATTCAGCCAACCACCCATACTATGCAATGTCTTTTTATAGCTTTTATTTTTTTGGCACTCCAGATATCTTGTATTTCTATACTTTTTCATACTGCTGCTCTATGTATCATGTACCGTGTATCTGTCTTTTGTGTACTTTTCGTTGTGGCATTTTGCACCTGCCCTGTGTTTTGTTGTAGCTGCTTGACAATGAAATTTCCCCCCCCGGGGGATCAATAAAGTACCTATCTATCTTTTAATCCTACAATAAAATGTGGAGAAATCCAAGGGGGTGTAGACTTTCTATAGGCACTGTATGTACACTAATAGAGACTGAGATTTGTGACATTTTTTGATAGCTCTGGACGGATTAAATTCTGTAAATATTTCAATGCAGGCCTGTGGCCAGATAAACTAGCACGCAAAGAAAGGGAGATGGTTGAGGAAAAAGAGCGGTAGAAGGAGAGAGTTTCTGAGGAAGAAAAGAAAGCAGTAGGAAGAAAGAAAAGAGGAAGGTAGGAAGAGACGGGAAGAGAGGGGAAGGGAGGGGAAGAGGAGGGAAAGAGAGGGGAAGGGAGAGGAATAGACGGGAAGAGGGGAAGGGAGAGGAGGAGAGGGGAAGAGAGGGGAAGAGAGGGGAAGAGACGGGAAGAGACGGGAAGAGACGGGAAGAGAGAGGAAGAGAGGAGAAGAGAGGGGAAGAGACGGGAAGAGACTGGAAGTGAGAGGAGGAAGAAAGGAAGAGACTGGAAGAGACTGGAAGTGAGAGGAAGAGACAGGAAGAGACAGGAAGAGAGAGGAAGAAAGGGGAAGGGAGGAAGAGAGGAAGAGAGGGGAAGAGAGAGGAAGAGGCGGGAAGAGAGAGGAAGAGAAAGGAAGAGAGGAAGAGAGAGGAAGAGAGGGGAAGAGACGGGAAGAGAGAGGAGGAAGAAAGGAAGAGAGGGGAAGAGACTGGAAGTGAGAGGAAGAGACAGGAAGAGACAGGAAGAGAGAGGAAGGGAGGAAGAGAGAGGAAGAGAGAGGAAGAGAGAGGAAGAGAGGGGAAGAGAGAGGAAGAGGCAGGAAGAGAGAGGAAGAGACGGGAAGAGAGAGGAAGAGACGGGAAGAGATTGGAAGAGAGAGGAAGAGACTGGAAGAGAGGAAGAGAGAGGAAGAGAGAGGGAGTGAGGAAGCGAGAGGAAGAGAGAGGAAGAGAGGAAGTGAGGGGAAGAGAGGGGAAGAGAGGGGAAGAGAGAGGAAGAGGCGGGAAGAGAGAGGAAGAGACGGGAAGAGAGAGGAAGAGACTGGAAGAGAGAGAGAGAGGAAGAGAGGGGAAGAGAGGGGAAGAGAGGGTGAGTGAGGAAGCGAGAGGAAGAGAGGAAGCGAGGGGAAGAGAGGGGAAGAGAGAGGAAGAGAGAGGAAGAGAGAGGAAGAGAGAGGAAGAGACGGGAAGAGAGAGGAAGAGACGGGAAGAGAGAGGAAGAGACGGGAAGAGAGGGGAAGAGAGAGGAAGAGAGGGGAAGAGAGGAAGAGGCGGGAAGAGAGAGGAAGAGACGGGAAGAGAGAGGAAGAGAGAGGAAGAGACTGGAAGAGAGAGGAAGAGACGGGAAGAGACGGGAAGAGCGGGGAAGAGAGAGGAAGACAGGGGAAGAGAGAGGTAGAGACGGGAAGAGAGGAAGAGAGCGGAAGAGAGGGGGAGAGGAAGAGAGAGGAAGAGAGAGGAAGAGAGAGGAAGAGAGGGGAAGAGAGGAAGAGGCGGGAAGAGAGAGGAAGAGACGGGAAGAGAGAGGAAGAGAGAGGAAGAGACTGGAAGAGAGAGGAAGAGACGGGAAGAGACGGGAAGAGACGGGAAGAGAGGGGAAGAGAGGGGAAGAGAGGAAGACAGGGGAAGAGAGAGGTAGAGACGGGAAGAGAGGAAGAGAGCGGAAGAGAGGGGGAGAGGAAGAGATAGGAAGAGAGAGGAAGAGAGGGGAAGAGAGAGAAAGAGAGGGGAAGAGAGGAGAAGAGAGGAGAAGAGAGAGGAAGAGAGGGGAAGGGAGAGGAATAGACGGGAAGAGGGGAAGGGAGAGGAGGAGAGGGGAAGAGAGGGGAAGAGAGGGGAAGAGAGGGGAAGAGACGGGAAGAGAGAGGAAGAGAGGAGAAGAGAGGGGAAGAGACGGGAAGAGACTGGAAGTGAGAGGAGGAAGAAAGGAAGAGACTGGAAGAGACTGGAAGTGAGAGGAAGAGACAGGAAGAGACAGGAAGAGAGAGGAAGAAAGGGGAAGGGAGGAAGAGAGGAAGAGAGGGGAAGAGAGAGGAAGAGGCGGGAAGAGAGAGGAAGAGAAAGGAAGAGAGGAAGAGAGAGGAAGAGAGGGGAAGAGACGAGAAGAGACGGGAAGAGAGGGGAATAGACGGGAAGAGACGGGAAGAGAGAGGAAGAGAAGAGAGGGGAAGAGGCGGGAAGGGAGGGGAAGAGAGAGGAAGAGACGGGAAGAGACTGGAAGTGAGAGGAGGAAGAAAGGAAGAGAGGGGAAGAGACTGGAAGTGAGAGGAAGAGACAGGAAGAGACAGGAAGAGACGGGAAGAGAGAGGAAGAGACGGGAAGAGATTGGAAGAGAGAGGAAGAGACTGGAAAAGAGGAAGAGAGAGGAAGAGAGAGGGAGTGAGGAAGCGAGAGGAAGAGAGAGGAAGAGAGGAAGTGAGGGGAAGAGAGGGGAAGAGAGGGGAAGAGAGAGGAAGAGAGAGGAAGAGGCGGGAAGAGAGAGGAAGAGACGGGAAGAGAGAGGAAGAGACTGGAAGAGAGGAAGAGAGAAAGAGAGGAAGAGAGAGGAAGAGAGGGGAAGAGAGGGGAAGAGAGAGGAAGAGAGAGGAAGAGACGGGAAGAGAGAGGAAGAGACTGGAAGAGAGAGGAAGAGACGGGAAGAGAGAGGAAGAGACGGGAAGAGAGGGGAAGAGAGAGGAAGAGAGGGGAAGAGAGGAAGAGGCGGGAAGAGAGAGGAAGAGGCGGGAAGAGAGAGGAAGAGAGAGGAAGAGACTGGAAGAGAGAGGAAGAGACGGGAAGAGACGGGAAGAGCGGGGAAGAGAGAGGAAGACAGGGGAAGAGAGAGGTAGAGACGGGAAGAGAGGAAGAGAAAGGAAGAGAGGAAGAGAGAGGAAGAGAGGGGAAGAGACGGGAAGAGACGGGAAGAGAGGGGAATAGACGGGAATAGACGGGAAGAGACGGGAAGAGAGAGGAAGAGAAGAGAGGGGAAGAGGCGGGAAGGGAGGGGAAGAGAGAGGAAGAGACGGGAAGAGACTGGAAGTGAGAGGAGGAAGAAAGGAAGAGAGGGGAAGAGACTGGAAGTGAGAGGAAGAGACAGGAAGAGAGAGGAAGAGAGAGGAAGGGAGGAAGAGAGAGGAAGAGAGAGGAAGAGAGAGGAAGAGAGGGGAAGAGAGAGGAAGAGGCGGGAAGAGAGAGGAAGAGACGGGAAGAGAGAGGAAGAGACGGGAAGAGATTGGAAGAGAGAGGAAGAGACTGGAAGAGAGGAAGAGAGAGGAAGAGAGAGGGAGTGAGGAAGCGAGAGGAAGAGAGAGGAAGAGAGGAAGTGAGGGGAAGAGAGGGGAAGAGAGGGGAAGAGAGAGGAAGAGAGAGGAAGAGGCGGGAAGAGAGAGGAAGAGACGGGAAGAGAGAGGAAGAGACTGGAAGAGAGGAAGAGAGAAAGAGAGGAAGAGAGAGGAAGAGAGGGGAAGAGAGGGGAAGAGAGAGGAAGAGAGAGGAAGAGACGGGAAGAGAGAGGAAGAGACTGGAAGAGAGAGGAAGAGACGGGAAGAGAGAGGAAGAGACGGGAAGAGAGGGGAAGAGAGAGGAAGAGAGGGGAAGAGAGGAAGAGGCGGGAAGAGAGAGGAAGAGACGGGAAGAGAGAGGAAGAGAGAGGAAGAGACTGGAAGAGAGAGGAAGAGACGGGAAGAGCGGGGAAGAGAGAGGAAGACAGGGGAAGAGAGAGGTAGAGACGGGAAGAGAGGAAGAGAGCGGAAGAGATGGGGAGAGGAAGAGAGAGGAAGAGAGAGGAAGAGAGAGGAAGAGAGGGGAAGAGAGGAAGAGGCGGGAAGAGAGAGGAAGAGACGGGAAGAGAGAGGAAGAGAGAGGAAGAGACTGGAAGAGAGAGGAAGAGACGGGAAGAGACGGGAAGAGAGGGGAAGAGAGGGGAAGAGAGAGGAAGACAGGGGAAGAGAGAGGTAGAGACGGGAAGAGAGGAAGAGAGCGGAAGAGAGGGGGAGAGGAAGAGAGAGGAAGAGAGAGGAAGAGAGGGGAAGAGAGAGAAAGAGAGGGGAAGAGAGGAGAAGAGAGGAGAAGAGAGAGGAAGAGAGAGGAAGAGAGGGGAAGAGAGAGGAAGAGACGGGAAGAGAGGGGAAGAGAGAGGGAGAGAGTGGAAGAGAGTGACAGAGGGAGGAAGAGAGAGGAAGAGAGAGGAAGAGAGTGGAAGAGACGGGAAGAGAGGGGAAGAGGAGGGAAAGAGAGAGGAAGAGGAGGGGAAGAGAGACGAAGAGAGGGGAAGAGAGAGGAATAAACGGGAAGAGGGGAAGGGAGAGGAGGAGAGGGGAAGAGACGGGAAGAGAGAGGAAGAGAGAGGAAGAAAGGAAGAGAGAGGAAGAGAGGGGAAGAGAGGGGAAGATAGAGGAAGAGAGGGAAAAGAGACGGGAAGATAGAGGAAGAGACGGGAAGAGACGGGAAGAGACGGGAAGAGAGAGGAAGAGAGTGGAAGAGAGAGGAAGAGAGGGGAAGAGAGGAAGTGAGAGGAAGAGAGGAAGAGAGAGGAAGAGAGAGGAAGGGAGAGGAAGAGAGGGGAAGAGAGAGGAATAGACGGGAAGAGGGGAAGGGAGAGGAGGAGAAGGGAAGAGAGGGGAAGAGACGGGAAGAGAGGGGAAGAGAAGGGAAGAGACGGGAAGAGAGAGGAAGAGAGAGGAAGAAAGGAAGAGAGGAAGAGAGAGGAATAGACGGGAAGAGGGGAAGGGAGAGGAGAAGAGACGGGAAGAGACGGGAAGAGAGGGGAAGAGACTGGAAGAGAGGAAGAGAGAGGAAGAGAGAGGGAGTGAGGAAGCGAGAGGAAGAGAGAGGAAGAGAGGAAGCGAGGGGAAGAGAGGGGAAGAGAGGAAGAGAGAGGAAGAGAGAGGAAGAGAGAGGAAGAGGCGGGAAGAGAGAGGAAGAGACGGGAAGAGAGAGGAAGAGACTGGAAGAGAGGGGAAGAGAGGAAGAGAGAGGAAGAGGCGGGAAGAGAGAGGAAGAGACGGGAAGAGAGAGGAAGAGACGGGAAGAAAGGGGAAGAGAGAGGAAGACAGGGGAAGAGAGAGGTAGAGACGGGAAGAGAGAGGAAGAGAGAGGAAGAGAGCGGAAGAGAGAGGAAGAGAGCGGAAGAGAGCGGAAGAGAGAGGAAGAGACGGGAAGAGAGGGGAAGAGAGAAGAAGAGAGAGGAAGAAAGGAAGAGAGCGGAAGAGAGGGGAAGAGAGGGGAAGAGAGAGGGAGAAAGGAAGCGAGAGGAAAAGAGGGGAAGGGAGGAAGAGAGGGGAAGAGACGGGAAGAGAGGGGAAGAGAGGGGAAGAGAGGGGAAGAGAGAGGAAGAGACGGGAAGAGAGAGGAAGAGAGAGGGAGAGAGTGGAAGAGGGAGGAAGAGAGAGGAAGAGAGAGGAAGAGAGTGGAAGAGAGTGGAAGAGAGGGGAAGAGACGGGAAGAGAGGGGAAGAGGAGGGAAAGAGAGAGGAAGAGAGGGGAAGAGAGAGGAATAAACGGGAAGAGGGGAAGGGAGAGGAGGAGAGGGGAAGAGACGGGAAGAGACGGGAAGAGAAGGGAAGAGAGGAAGAGAGAGTAAGAGAGAGGAAGAGAGGGGAAGAGAGGGGAAGAGAGAGGAAGAGAGAGGAAGAGAGAGGAAGAGAGGGGAAGAGACGGGAAGAGACGGGAAGAGAGGGGAAGAGACGGGAAGAGACGGGAAGAGAGAGGAAGAGACGGGAAGAGACGGGAAGAGAGAGGAAGAGAGGGGAAGAGAGGGGAAGAGAGGGGAAGAGACGGGAAGAGAGGGGAAGAGACGGGGAGAGGGGAAGAGAGAGGAAGAGAGGGAGAGGAAGAGAGGAAGAGAGAGAGAGAGAGGAAGCGAGAGGAAAAGAGGGGAAGGGAGGAAGAGAGGGGAAGAGAGGGTAAGAGAGGGGAAGAGAGGGGAAGAGAGGGGAAGAGACAGGAAGAGACAGGAAGAGACAGGAAGAGAGGAAAAGAGAGGAAGAGAGGGGAAGAGACGGGAAGAGACGGGAAGAGAAGGGAAGAGAGGAAGAGAGAGTAAGAGAGAGGAAGAGAGGGGAAGAGAGGGGAAGAGAGAGGAAGAGAGAGGAAGAGAGAGGAAGAGAGGGGAAGAGACGGGAAGAGACGGGAAGAGAGGGGAAGAGACGGGAAGAGACGGGAAGAGAGAGGAAGAGACGGGAAGAGACGGGAAGAGAGAGGAAGAGAGGGGAAGAGAGGGGAAGAGACGGGAAGAGAGGGGAAGAGACGGGGAGAGGGGAAGAGACGGGGAGAGGGGAAGAGAGAGGAAGAGAGGGAGAGGAAGAGAGGAAGAGAGAGAGAGAGAGGAAGCGAGAGGAAAAGAGGGGAAGGGAGGAAGAGAGGGGAAGAGAGGGTAAGAGAGGGGAAGAGAGGGGAAGAGAGGGGAAGAGACAGGAAGAGACAGGAAGAGACAGGAAGAGAGGAAAAGAGAGGAAGAGAGGGGAAGAGACGGGAAGAGAGTGGAAGAGAGGGGAAGAGACGGGGAGAGACGGGAAGAGAGTGGAAGAGAGTGGAAGAGAGGGGAAGATACGGGGAGAGACGGGAAGAGAGTGGAAGAGAGGGGAAGAGAGGGGAAGAGAGGGGAAGAGACGGGGAGAGACGGGGAGAGAGGAAGAGAGAGGGAGAGGAAGAGAGAGGAAGAGAGAGGAAGAGAGAGGAAGAGTGAGGAAGAGAGAGGAAGAGAGAAAGAGAGAGGAAGAGAGAGAAAGACAGCGGGAGAGAGAGGAAGAGAGAAAGACCGAGGAAGAGAGAAAGATAGAGGAAGAGAGAGGAAGAGAGAAAGACAGAGGAAGAGAGGGGAAGAGAGGGGAAGAGAGAGGAAGAGAGAGGAAGAGAGGGGAAGAGAGAGGAAGAGAGGGGAAGAGAGGAAGAGAGGGGAAGAGAGAGGAAGAGGGGAAGAGAGGGGAAGAGAGGGGAAGAGAGAGGAAGAGAGAGGAAGAGAGGGGAAGAGAGAGGGAGCGATAGAGAGAAATAGGTGAGGGAGAGAGAAAGAGAGAGGTAGAAGAAGAAAGAGGGAGAGACTGTACATTAAGGAAAATATATAGATATTGGGGTGGGTATGTGAGAGGACGGTTGACCCATTCATTAGTATTCCCTCACAGCACTGAGGACACACAAGCAAACACACTCCATTATATCCAATGACAAAAACTCTGTTTTCTAAAATACTCATTGCAGAGTGCAAACAAAAGTGCAAAACCTCACTGAAGAACCTTCCATTACACCTGATTGTTTCAACTCTTTAGTAGTCAAGAGAATGTGTGAGTGAGTATACGTGCATGCATGCGTGGTGCAGTGTGTGTATGTATGTATAAGCAGACAAACAGGATTTCATACACTAGCTAGGTCTAGGTGAGCCTGCCTGGACAGGCCAGGGTAGTCAGTGTGTTCTGTATAGAAGATCTCACCTCTTGGACAGAAGCTTGTTGAAAGAGAGGAATAATGGGATTAGTTCTTGGTATGTCAATGTGAATCTGCAGAGAAAAAACACAAACAGAAAAGCAGCCGAGGTTATCATATGCCATCGCAGAGGGAAGAGAGTTGCTGGTTAGTGGATTCACTGGATTGAGGGTCCAGAGAACTGAAGAGAGCTGGAACTGGGTGGAGGGGTAAGTGTGGCTCACTAGCTCTCTCCAAACCAAACCCCATTTTCTCAATAGAACCAGTGCAGGGCACACGCACATACACCTTGTCATCACATGTGGAGGAGAACCTCGTCAAACCAGAGAATCACCGTCACCCAGTTGAGAACTTGGAGCCTGCAGACAGACAGACAGACAGACAGACAGACAGACAGACAGACAGACAGACAGACAGACAGACAGACAGACAGACAGACAGACAGACAGACAGACAGACAGACAGACAGACAGACAGACAGACAGACAGACAGACAGACAGACAGACAGACAGACAGACAGACAGACAGACAGACAGACAGACAGACAGACAGACCAGACAGGCAGACCAGACAGGCAGACCAGACAGGTAGACCAGACGTGAACCGGACCGGTGTCATGCTGGAGAGACAGGGTTGGTCTGCAGCCCCTTTAACCAGACGTGAACCGGACCGGTTCTTACCTCTGTCACCATAGGCTGCAGTATTAGACTGGGGATGTCTATACGAATCTGGTGGCGTGGGGAAAACAGTTAACACAAACATCACACACACACACACACATACCAGGGAAATGCGTTAACACACTCAATTGAACACATATCCAGAGGTGT
>CM042421.1:23238567-23251067 GCA_023634145.1 Thymallus thymallus | reverse complement strand
CCAGTCCCATCCTTCAGCTCCACTCAACCCCTCCCATCTATCTCTGAACCATCCAGTCCCATCCTTCAGCTCCACTCAACCCCTCCCATCTATCTCTGAACCATCCAGTCAAATCCTTCAGCTCCACTCAACCCCTCCCATCTATCTCTGAACCATCCAGTCCCATCCTTCAGCTCCACTCAACCCCTCCCATCTATCTCTGAACCATCCAGTTGTGGTTTCAATTTGCCATATGTTCAACAAAAGTTCTGAATCTTTCTAATCTCATAGTTTCTACAGATTATAAATTATAAATACTTATGTCATGCAATAAAATGCAAATTAATTACTTAAAAATCATACAATGTAATTTTCTGGATTTTTTTTTTAGATTCCGTCACTCACAGTTGAAGAGTACCTATGATAATAATTACAGACTTCTACATGCTTTGTAAGTGGGAAAACCTGCAAAATTGGCAGTGTATCAAATACTTGTTCTCCCCACTGTATATCCACAGTAAAATTAGTCATATATCGACATAACCTGAAAGGCCACTCAGCAAGGAAGAAGCCACTGCTCCAAAGCCGCCATAAAAAAGCCAGACTACGGTTTGCAACTGCACATGGGGACAAAGATCTTACTTTTTGGAGAAATGTCCTCTGGTCTGATGAAACAAAAATAGAACTGTTTGACCATAATGGCCATCCTTATGTTTGGAGGAAGAAGGGGGAGGCTCACTGTTATGCAGCACACTCCAGGTGATCTAGTTACATACAGTATGGAATTCACAACTAAGTGTTTGCCAGCTAGATATCTTATAACTATTCCGTTAACTGTCTAAAATGTGCTAAATGCTCTGCAGTTGTGCATTTGGTTTGCTCATTTAGTATCTAGTTAGCTATCTAGCTAAGTGGTTAGCTTCTTCCTAAATCAAGCTTCACTTGGTAAAAGCAGTGAAAACCCTACAGTCTAATATTTGTTTTGTGAATGTCAAACTGTGAGTAGCATTGTTTAGTTGCTTGTATACTTGTATAGTTTAGTTCAGAGACTGTACTCGTTAGCATATCATTCTTATTCTCTATGGGTTTTTACATGTACTCGTTAGCATATCATTCTCATTCTCTATGGGTTTTTACATGTACTCGTTAGCATTTCATTCTCATTCTCTATGGGTTTTTACATGTACTCGTTAGCATATCATTCTTATTCTCTATGGGTTTTTACATGTACTCATTAGCATTTCATTCTTATTCTCTATGGGTTTTTACATGTACTCGTTAGCATTTCATTCTCTATCTCTATGGGTTTTTACATGTACTCTTTAGCATTGCTAACCTTCGGATTAAAGAACCTCAGCAAGGTTTGAAAACAGCTCCTTGTGTCCAGTGCCGGTATTACCAGATATTCCGTTATGCCACAAGGTCTGTACGAAGGTATGACAATCTTAATACCACCCCCAAGCCTAATGACTAGACTTTGAATGAAACATACTGAAAGAAAAAAAATAACATGCTAGTCTTGTGTGTAGTCGAGAATAATTTATCACAAGCCCAGCATACGCACAAATGCAGTCTGGGCTAGACATGCAAGCACCCACACAGTATGGGAACTAAGTTCGGTATACAGTAACTTCCAATCACTTTAAATCTGCTGAATGGACTGCGCTCCAGTGGGCCTCATGCTGGGCAAAAGTAGTGTAGGGATGATGGGGCCATTTGGGACACAGCACTTCACTACTGACACACTTCCACTGCATGAGCAAATGTTTCCAGGGGAACTTGAAAAGGGACCCGTTCAGGTTGTTGGCCATATGAAGAGAATAATATCAAACTACATTCAATAACAGACTGGCAGAGATTAATGCAAAGAGGGTCGAGGGCCTAACAGTGGTATAAAATTGAAAACACACTTGCAGAAAAGGCAAGTCCTGGTGGTGTAGACTAGGCCTTTAGTGATACAGTAATCGATTGCCTGGAAATCTACAGCCCCAGAAAACAATTAATCTCTGGAGCAGTTGAAGCTTGTGTCCATTCTCAACTCCCACGGCCCAACAGCTCTTACAACAAGACGTATGTGTGCCAGGCTCCCTGAGGCTCCTCCCCCGAGCAATCACGCAGACTTGATAATGCACTGTAAAGGGAGGGCTGGTATTCTAGTGTCGGTGACAGAGGAAGGTCAAGTACTTGAAGAGGCTCGGAAGTATTATCTGAGTGCTACTGCTGTGAGATATGCAGTGGATAACTAGGTTGGGTCAAATCCTTTTGAAAACTCAATTAAATCAGAATGTGAGTGGAAGTTTGATTCATGAAGCGAGTCAAAAGGAGGGAGTCCTTTGGAAGTTTGAAACCCCTCCGTCATACAGTACAAGCACAGTTTGAGTGAGTCACATACTGGTTATAGTATTTTGGAGGTGGGCTGGCAGTGTGGTTTGCTGGATAGAGTAGAGCAGATAAAACATTATATTTTTGTAGGTGAAGAGGAGAAAAATCTATGTCAACAGTAATAAAATCTTGATCAGCGGAGCAGTCAGTTCCAAGTAGGTTCAGGAGGATTGCCCTTTTCTTCGGAGTCAGGACTGTCATAGTTATGAGCAGATGTGCTACAGCCAGGCAGGCACACAGACCAGTTAGGTACCAGTCAGGACTGTCATAGTTATGAGCAGATGTGCTACAGCCAGGCAGGCACACAGACCAGTTAGGTACCAGTCAGGACTGTCATAGTTGTGAGCAGATGTGCTACAGCCAGGCAGGCACACAGACCAGTTAGGTACCAGTCAGGACTGTCATAGTTATGAGCAGATGTGCTACAGCCAGGCAGGCACACAGACCAGTTAGGTACCAGTCAGGACTGTCATAGTTGTGAGCAGATGTGCTACAGCCAGGCAGGCACACAGACCAGTTAGGTACCAGTCAGGACTGTCATAGTTGTGAGCAGATGTGCTACAGCCAGGCAGGCACACAGACCAGTTAGGTACCAGTCAGGACTGTCATAGTTGTGAGCAGATGTGCTACAGCCAGGCAGGCACACAGACCAGTTAGGTACCAGTCAGGACTGTCATAGTTGTGACTGTCAGCCAGCCAGCCAGCCAGGCACACAGACCAGTTAGGTACCAGTCATTCCTAAAATGAGGTGTCCTCCTGTCCAATTCAAAACCGACCCCTAATCCCACTTTGTAAAACAACTAGTGAAGATGGGAGAGGGTCGGAGAGGAGAGTGGTCAAATCCAAGTAAATAATTTAACTGTCTTTTCAAACTATAAAGTGTAAACTATCTCTGCTCTGTTTGTACATAGCCTTGTAGGTGTTCTTTTTGAAGAGGATGTTGTGAGAAGAATAGATTAGGCTGTGAGATGAGCTGGAACACCTTGCTCGGTCTCCCCAGCTGTTGAGAGACTTTACATAATGAAGGGAGATGAGCTGGAACACCTTGCTCGGTCTCCCCAGCTGTTGAGAGACTTTACATAATGAAGGGAGATGAGCTGGAACACCTTGCTCAGTCTCCCCAGCTGTTGAGAGACTTTACATAATGAAGGGAGATGAGCTGGAACACCTTGCTCGGTCTCCCCAGCTGTTGAGAGACTTTACATAATGAAGGGAGATGAGCTGGAACACCTTGCTCGGTCTCCCCAGCTGTTGAGAGACTTTACATAATGAAGGGAGATGAGCTGGAACACCTTGCTCGGTCTCCCCAGCTGTTGAGAGACTTTACATAATGAAGGGAGATGAGCTGGAACACCTTGCTCAGTCTCCCCAGCTGTTGAAAGACTTTACATAATGAAGAGAAGAGAAAGTTTCCTCCACCAAGGTTAATGGAGGGTGTACTGAGAGTCAACAAGGGAGAACACACACACACCAGAGAGGCACTGCACTTTATCAGGGTTTTTATAGGCCTGTAAATATCTCCTACAGCATGCCACAGCCAACAGCAGTCTTTAAAACTACTAACTACACAGTAAGAAACACAAGCAGGGGGCGTTGCTGGGGGGGAGGGGTTATGGCAAGGGGCGTTGCTGGGGGGGAGGGGGGTTATGGCAGGGGGCGTTGCTGGGGGGGAGGGGGGTTATGGCAAGGGGCGTTGCTGGGGGGGAGGGGGGTTATGGCAGGGGGCGTTGCTGGGGGGGAGGGGGGTTATGGCAGGGGGCGTTGCTGGGGGGTAGGGGTTATGGCAAGGGGCGTTGCTGGGGGGGAGGGGGGTTATGGCAGGGGGCGTTGCTGGGGGGGAGGGGTTATGGCAAGGGGCTTTGCTGGGGGGGAGGGGGGTTATGGCAGGGGGCGTTGCTGGGGGGGAGGGGTTATGGCAAGGGGCGTTGCTGGGGGGGAGGGGTTATGGCAAGGGGCTTTGCTGGGGGGGAGGGGGGTTATGGCAGGGGGCGTTGCTGGTGGGGAGGGGGGGAAATGGCAGGGGGCGTTGCTGGGGGGGGGGGGGGGTTATGGCAGGAGGCGTTGCTGGGTCGGGGGGGGGGGGGGTTATAGCAGGGGGCGTTGCTGGGTCGGGGGGGGGGGGGGGTTATAGCAGGGGGCGTTGCTGGTGGGGAGGAGGGGTTATGGCAAGGGGCGTTGCTGGGGGGGAGGGGTTATGGCAAGGGGCTTTGCTGGGGGGGAGGGGGGGTTATGGAAGGGGGCGTTGCTGGGGGGGAGGGGGGGTTATGGAAGGGGGCGTTGCTGGGGAGGAGGGGGTGTTATGGCAGGGGGCGTTGCTGGGGGGGAGGGGGGGGGTTATGGTTGTGTTCGAGCCAAGGGCTGGAACTGGATCAGGGAACAGAACCGAAAACCAGAAAATACAATTTTCAAGCAACTAAAATGGAACCTGGAAAGTAAGTGATCCACACTGTTCCATAACAGAACTGTTAATATAAAAGAATGGGAACTGGTTAACAACATTATTTTACATTACAAACGCAACTAAGCACCTGTTATGCAAAGCCCTCACTCTGTCACTCAGAAACGTATTCCAGTGTCTGCCTGCAGGCTACCTGCCCCTCTGAAACATACACTACTCTATTGATTAGGCTACCTGCCCCTCTGAAACATACACTACTCTATTGATTAGGCTACCTGCCCCTCTGAAACATACACTACTCTATTGTTTAGGCTACCTGCCGCTCTGAAACATACACTACTCTATTGTTTAGGCTACCTGCCCCTCTGAAACATACACTACTCTATTGATTAGGCTACCTGCCCCTCTGAAACATACACTACTCTATTGTTTAGGCTACCTGCCCCTCTGAAACATACATTACTCTATTGTTTAGGCTACCTGCCCCTCTGAAACATACACTACTCTATTGTTTAGGCTACCTGCCCCTCTGAAACATACACTACTCTATCGTTTAGGCTACCTGCCCCTCTGAAACATACACTACTCTATTGTTTAGGCTACCTGCCCCTCTGAAACATACACTACTCTATTGTTTAGGCTACCTGCCCCTCTGAAACATACACTACTCTATTGTTTAGGCTACCTGCCCCTCTAAAACATACACTACTCTATTGTTTAGGCTACCTGCCCCTCTGAAACATACACTACTCTATTGATTAGGCTACCTGCCCTTCTGAAACATACACTACTCTATCTATTGTTTAGGCTACCTGCCCCTCTGAAACATACACTACTCTATTGTTTAGGCTACCTGCCCCTCTGAAACATACACTACTCTATTGTTTAGGCTACCTGCCCCTCTGAAACATACACTACTCTATTGATTAGGCTACCTGCCCCTCTGTAGCATACACTACTCTATTGATTAGGCTACCTGCCCCTCTGAAACATACACTACTCTATTGTTTAGGCTACCTGCCCCTCTGTAACATACACTACTCTATTGATTAGGCTACCTGCCCCTCTGAAACATACACTACTCTATTGATTAGGCTACCTGCCCCTCTGAAACATACACTACTCTATTGTTTAGGCTACCTGCCCCTCTGAAACATACACTACTCTATTGATTAGGCTACCTGCCCCTCTGAAACAAACACTACTCTATTGTTTAGGCTACCTGCCCCTCTGAAACAAACACTACTCTATTGTTTAGGCTACCTGCCCCTCTGAAACAAACACTACTCTATTGTTTAGGCTACCTGCCCCTCTGAAACAAACACTACTCTATTGTTTAGGCTACCTGCCCCTCTGAAACATACACTACTCTATTGTTTAGGCTACCTGCCCCTCTGAAACATACACTACTCTATTGTTTAGGCTACCTGCCCCTCTGAAACATACACTACTCTATTGTTTAGGCTACCTGCCCCTCTGAAACATACACTACTCTATTGTTTAGGCTATCTGCCCCTCTGAAACATACACTACTCTATTGTTTAGGCTACCTGCCCCTCTGAAACATACACTACTCTATTGTTTAGGCTATCTGCCCCTCTGAAACATACACTACTCTATTGTTTACTGTAGTTATCATGTTTCACATTGGGTTTAATAACTATAAAAAGGTTTTTAAGTCTGGTGTCGCTCTGCACAGATTGTTAACTAACTTAAAAGGACATTCAAAGTTCCTCCATAGAAGCCACTCCTCATTCTGTGGATGTAATTCAGAAAATGCATGCCATAACAAGATGCCCAGCGCTTCAAGCCTCCTTCCCAACCCTCGCTGGCTCTCTCCCAAGCCGCAAAATGTCAGTCGCACCTTGCGCCATAGGCTACACTTGTCTGTCTATCGTGAATGTAAACAGCTAGCTTGCCTCCTCTATCCGCAATGATTGGAAAAGTAATGTTATGAGCTAAATGTAAATAACTGGTTGATTTCACAGGTTAAAAAAGGAGCGATAAACCCGGTAGTTTTGGGGGTTCGAACAGGTTCAAACATTTATTTTGAGGAAGGAACAGTGGAGCAAAACAAAAAAACTAAACGATTGGGCGAAAAATGTTGGTTCCAACCCCTGGTTCTATCTATCTATCTATCTATCTATCTATCTATCTATCTATCTATCTATCTATCTATCTATCTATCTATCTATCTATCTATCTATCTATGATACTGCAGTCCACTCTGGGATTCGTTAGAATGCTCAGTCACTGGTTCCAACCCCTGGTTCATGCATGATACTGCAGTCCACTCTGGGATTCGTTAGAATGCTCAGTCACTGGTTCCAACCCCTGGTTCATGCATGATACTGCAGTCCACTCTGGGATTCGTTAGAATGCTCAGTCACTGGTTCCAACCCCTGGTTCATGCATGATACTGCAGTCCACTCTGGGATTCGTTAGAATGCTCAGTCACTGGTTCCAACCCCTGGTTCATGCATGATACTGCAGTCCACTCTGGGATTCGTTAGAATGGTCAGTCACTGGTTCCAACCCCTGGTTCATGCATGATACTGCAGTCCACTCTGGGATTCGTTAGAATGCTCAGTCACTGGTTCCAACCCCTGGTTCATGCATGATACTGCAGTCCACTCTGGGATTCGTTAGAATGCTCAGTCACTGTGTGATCCCAACTAAGTTCAACAAACATCAATCCATCCGCCACACTTACAGATGCAATCAAATATATTGGCACAGTTGCCCTTTACCATGGAGTGCAATGGAGCAGAATGTGTTTTCTTTAAAAAACAACTGGTTGAATGGCTGTAATCTGTAATCTGTAATCTGTAATCTGTAATCTGTAGGCACCTGCACTGACCAGGTGAGATCAATTACACAGCAAACGACAATCAATGACTTCAACTAACTTAATGAATATGCAATCATTTAGTCCAAGACATTTTTGGGTCCAAACCAATGTCAATTCCGTTGTAAATCAAAGAAATAGTGAATCATGCAAGAGTGCCAATATATTTGACTGCATTTGTGCTTGTGCTTTAGAAATGTTGAAAAATCACTAGCCTTGTGAAGGTTTTTGGAAGAGTAGAGAGTAAAAGGAGAAGGTGCTGACAGTCAGTAGGCTACTGTCTCCCACGGGTCGCCAGCCTAGATACATAGAAACCCCTTTAACTTGCTGCTGGTTCCTCTCTCCACTAATCTCTGTGAATCCATGGGCTGGCACCTGACACAAACAATCTGTTTCCCACCGCTCTCCCTCGGAAAAAGAAGCTTAAGGAATCAATTTGGGGAGTAAATTAAATATTTATTTTCTAGCGAGGAACTGACAAATAAAAATTATTTCTACTTAGTAGAACGCTGGAGAGGGTTGCTGAAGGCTGAACAGTGTGTACAGTAGGTTGTGTGTGTGTACAGTAGGTTGTGTGAAGTCAGCAGGATGGAGAGAATTGATTTTGTATTAAAGTGACAGCACCTCAAACAGAGACGCCTGACGAGTCTCTTGTTTAAAGAGGATTCTCTGCTGTTGTAATTCTTATGTCAAGATCACAGACACACAGACACAGGACTAGATGCAGAAAGACAGACCCATACACAGAAGAGGGATACCAAGAACACAAGAGCACAGACAGAAACACACATACCAACCCTCACCACACAGAGGGTTCATTAGCGTGGATGGATGTGGGGTGATTGAGTGGGTCTTAGTTAGGATGACAGATGAGCCAGCCATAGGCAGATGAAGATCAGACAGGTAAACTAGACATGGCCGTGTGTGTCAGTGTTTCCGGTGCATTCAATCATGGCACTACGCCACTGCAATATCGCCACGCCAAATAAAATAGGGAACATGAAAATTATAAGGTTAACGTGGCTTAAAAAGCCACCCTACCTCGAAATAATTGTATTTGAAGTGAATAAAAAAAATGTATGAGACAGATGATATTTAAACTTTTTCTGAGTGTTGGGGATATAATGGTGACGATACAGGCAAGGGGCATGTTAGCCCGGGTGGCGGGTTACCAAGTTAACCTAATAGGTAGGCCTACATTATATTCACTGTCTTTATGCACGTTTTTGTGGAAAATAAAATTCATAAATAGGATACTAACTAGTTAAAAGATGACATTTGGGATCTAGCTAATGATAGGGAAGGAGAAATGCAGACAGGCAAGCCCATGCTTCAGCCTATTTATAGTAACTATACTGCATCAGTTGGGCTACAGGTGATCATGTTTATTGCTAATAGCATACCTGATAATATGGACCATGTACAGGCTATATGCATGGTCCAATATGTTCAAATATTATCAGTTCAATTCTAATTTAATTCATTTTGGAGTAGAACGTCCTTTGAAAAAGCCACCAGAACTGAGCTTCTCAGTCTTTCTTCATAAAAAGCACTGGTGACCAACCACACACACAGGCCATGATAAAGGTGCCATCACCTTCATTAGAGCTTGGCACCTCCATCATCAGTGTACCAGTCTCACCAGGGCTTCCTGCAGCCTGAAACAGGGCATACTCCTAGCCTTTTTTTTACCTTTATTTTACTAGGCAAGTCAGTTAAGAACAAATTCTTATTTTCAATGACGGCCTAGGAACAGTGGGTTAACTGCCTTGTTCAGGGGCAGAACGACAGATTTTTACCTTGTCAGCTCGGGGATTCGATCCAGCAACCTCTCGGTTACGGGCCCAACACTCTAACCACTGGGCTACCTGCCGCTCCCTTTAGGGAGAAGTACTCAATGGTATGGTGCCTCTCGCCCCACCCAAGCAAGATAATCAATTACTCAAATTGTATGCATCTCAATGGCCATAAAGTTCTGTTTGTACCAGAGTTTAGCTGCTACTTTTTTGGTTTAGCGGCACTGAATTATTTTGAGTGCAGAGATCAGATTTTCTATATACAGTTTTGATATGGGTCAGTCGATATTATATATTAGTCTGTTAGCAGACTTATCCAGAGCAACTTACAGTAGTTAGTGGATTCATCTTCACACTTTCTTCGTACTGGTCCCCAGTGGGAATCGAACCCACAACTCTGGCGATTCAAGCGCCATGCTCTACTCACTGAGCTAAACAGGACTATATGAAATCAATCAATACAAAAATGGCTTCAGAAAAAAGGCCCTTGATTTCATATAGAAGGACCCATAGGCCTATATGCTATAGCTAACGTGTTGAGCTGACTATGGGTCCTACACTAGGTTATATATCACATCTGGCCTTGCAGCCACCAATACGACAAAGCCAGTTAGCTGCTACTTTATCAGCATTTAACATTTAACAATTCCGCTCCATTAGGAAAGTGTACACATTGCCACGGGCGGCTCAGACATTTATAACAGCGAAAACCCACTTAATTGACTTCCTCCAGGCACTGGAACCCAAGTGGATGATTCTTCTTTAAAAGCTTTTTTTATTATTCCAGAAACGCTCATTATTTTTCACAGGGCTGGAAGCTGATGTTTCCTCTGTGTCTTATGGTACAGACAGAGCCGAGTCTAAACATATCTTTAGAGTAGCCAAGCGTATAGAGATATCACCCAGTGAGAGGTAGAATAATGAGAATATTCAATGTAAAATGGCTCATTCACTGTCTTCCCTCAGTTTTCTAATAGTGATTGAGACATATAGTTTGTGCAGTCAGGTGTTAAAATGCAACTGGGGGTATAGGATGGACAGTAATCTGGGGGTATAGGATGGATAGTAATCTGGGGGTATAGGATGGATAGTAATCTGGGGGTATAGGATGGACAGTAATCTGGGGGTATAGGATGGACAGTAATCTGGGGGTATAGGATGGACAGTAATCTGGGGGTATAGGATGGACAGTAATCTGGGGGTATAGGATGGACAGTAATCTGGGGGTATAGGATGGACAGTAATCTGGGGGTGTAGGATGGATAGTAATCTGGGGGTATAGGATGGACAGTAATCTGGGGGTATAGGATGGACAGTAATCTGGGGGTATAGGATGGACAGTAATCTGGGGGTATAGGATGGACAGTAATCTGGGGGTATAGGATGGACAGTATTCTGGGGGTATAGGATGGATAGTAATCTGGGGGTATAGGATGGACAGTAATCTGGGGGTATAGGATGGACAGTAATCTGGGGGTATAGGATGGACAGTAATCTGGGGGTATAGGATGGACAGTAATCTGGGGGTATAGGATGGACAGTAATCTGGGGGTATAGGATGGACAGTAATCTGGGGGTATAGGATGGACAGTAATCTGGGGGTATAGGTAGGATAGTAATCTGGGGGTATAGGATGGACAGTAATCTGGGGGTATAGGATGGACAGTAATCTGGGGGTATAGGATGGACAGTATTCTGGGGGTATAGGATGGACAGTAATCTGGGGGTATAGGATGGACAGTAATCTGGGGGTATAGGATGGACAGTAATCTGGGGGTATAGGATGGACAGTAATCTGGGGGTATAGGATGGACAGTAATCTGGGGGTATAGGATGGACAGTAATCTGGGGGTATAGGATGGACAGTATTCTGGGGGTATAGGATGGACAGTAATCTGGGGGTATAGGATGGACAGTAATCTGGGGGTATAGGATGGACAGTAATCTGGGGGTATAGGATGGACAGTATTCTGGGGGTATAGGATGGACAGTAATCTGGGGGTATAGGATGGATAGTAATCTGGGGGTATAGGATGGACAGTAATCTGGGGGTATAGGATGGACAGTAATCTGGGGGTATAGGATGGACAGTATTCTGGGGGTATAGGATGGACAGTAATGCAGTATTAAAATGTATTAACAACCTAGAAAAGCGCTTGCTTGTCTCTTTCAGAGGAGGAACTACAGCTAGCCCTAACCAGCCTCTGGGAAAAAATACTAATTGAATATCTACGGCAGGTCGGGAGGAGCGAAGGTCACGGGGGACGCGTCCAAGTTTTATTATGTGGCTCCAAGTTTATGGAATAGCGGTAGAGGGTGGAGAATAGACATGAGAGGCTCTGAGAATCTACCGCAAACCGCATCTTGACAGAGTGGATTTAAAGGCCAGGTGAGTGGTCAGACATCCCAGGATCCTTCAGGGCAGATAAGGATGCCATCTTTCTGTCTCCTCCCTTTACATGTTTTTTCTAACCACAAACTCTCTCATATGTGTCTGTTGCACAGTATAGGCCTATACTCTACATTCTGTGGGCCAAGTCTGGGGGTCTAAGGGAACCTATCAAATGTCCCAGAAACACAAGATATTGAGAGCCAGCAGCACAACCTGATAGGGTGATATTGGATTTAGATATTGATGACTAATCTGAATCTGATACATATTTATCGCTGTGCTACCATCATCAGAAAAAGACAAGGTGATTCCATTGAGGCAAAGCTCAGATAGAGTGCAATGTACTGTATCCATTACTTCCCTAAAGTTTTTATTACAGTCCTGCTAAGCATTCCAAATGTAACCAGTACTTCTGGCTGTCAGGGAAAATGGATGGAGTAAAAAGGACATGAAGTAAAAGTAAAAATTATCAAAAATATAAATAGTAAAGTAAAGTACAGATACCACAAAAAACTACTTAAGTAGTACTTTAAAGTATTTTTACAACACTGCATCTCAGCCACAGAACAGGGGGCCTCTTGACACTCATGTGTTGACAACAATAGGCAATTTAATGAGCACTTGTCTGTGTGACATTAACTATACTCTTGTCTGTGGGACATTAACTATACTCTTGTCTGTGAGACATTAACTATACTCTTGTCT
>CM042421.1:23121067-23236067 GCA_023634145.1 Thymallus thymallus | reverse complement strand
AGAGAGAGAGAGAGAGAGAGAGAGAGAGAGAGAGAGAGAGAGAGAGAGGAGAGATAGAGAGACAGAGGGAGAGGTAGACAGAGGGAGAGAGAGAGACAGAGAGAGAGGGAGGGAGAGAGAGACAGAGAGAGAGAGGGAGAGGTAGACAGAGGGAGAGAGAGAGAGAGAGAGAGAGACGGAGAGAGAGGGAGGGAGAGAGAGAGACAGAGACAGAGACAGAGAGAGAGAGAGAGAGAGAGAGAGAGAGAGAGAGAGAGAGAGAGAGAGAGAGAGAGAGAGAGAGAGAGAGAGAGAACTCAAAGGATCCCCGAAGTGAACCAAACTGAGACCATCTCGAGACCATCTTGAATTCCGCAGTCCTGTCCCCTTTTAGGGCAATGTGAACACAAAGATCCCCAGGTTCTCTTGTTCCCGACTCCACTACTGCAACACCGTTCCCCTGCCATAACCCCTCACATTTGTGAAACTAAAGAGAGAAGATGAAGTAGGTTCACGGAAGAAACGTGTGCTGTATTTTAATATTGATTAGAGATTGTCAAGGATGCATGGAAATTCCTAAATATGTGTGGAGTTTTGTACTAACACAATGTTCCAATTATTTGTTTGCAATATGTGATCTATAGACTGAGAACTTCATAAGCTGTAGGCATCCTCTGGTCGTTAGCTCCGTTCCTATTGACTACCATGTAAACCAAACTACCCAAGCGCTGGTTGATAGTTCCAGAACTTTTCAGATTGCAATGGTAAACAAAAATGGTTGATATGGAGGCTCTTCTTTTCATTATTATAGGACAGTGGAGATCGAATTTCAATATTGCAACAATGTTTTGTCATGACGCTAGCCCTAGCAGAGATGGGATTTTCAACGTGGAGGTGACGACTGACACGTGGAATGGTGAATTTCGACAAAGACCAGCCAGAATACAGTATGAGCAGATTATGGCAACTTGGTATGAACTTTGAACCATTCCTCACTAAAGAAGAAGTGATTAGATCTTAGTGGTCGAGGTTAGCAGACTGTAGTTGGTGAAACGCACCCTAAAACGAACACAGACAATCTCTCTACAGACACTGCAGCCAGAAAGACTCCCTAGGACCAGAGTCTTCCATCTGTCGAAGCCAAGCAATCGTAAATATGTAATTGCATTATCTTTTCCGAATGGGCGGTTATTAGAAGGCATAAGACAGTGTTTACGTTAGCATAGCTTCATCTGTTCCCGCTCACGTCACTCAAACCCCTCCCCTTTCTTTTGTGTAACTAGCAGTCATATAGGAAGAGTTCACTTGGGGCTTTTCATGGCATGATTAATCCAATCCATGTATGATTTATCCTGTATGTATAGTTGAAGTCGGAAGTTTACATACACCTCAGCCAAATACATTTAAAATCAGTTGTTCACAGTTCCTGAAATTTAATCCTAGTAAGAATTCCCTGTGTTAGGTCATTTAGGAACACCACTTTATTTTAAGAATGTGAAATGTCAGAATAATAGTAGAGAGAATTATTTATTTCAGCTTTTGTTTCTTTCATCACATTCCCAGTGGGTCAGAAGTTTACATACAATTAGTATTTGGTAGAATTGCCTTTAAATTGTTTAACTTGGGTCAAACGTTTCAGGTAGCCTTCCACAAGCTTCCCACAAAAAGTTGGGTGAATTTTGACAGTTGCAAACCGCAGACTTCACAAGGTCCCTTGCTGTTGTTCTGGGATTGATTTGCACTTTTCGCACCAAAGTTCGTTCATCTCTAGGAGACAGAACGCGTCTCCTTTCTGAGCGGTATGTCGCATGGTATGATGCGTGGTCCCATGGTGTTTATTCTTGCGTAATATTGTTTGTACAGATGAACATGGTACCATCAGACATTTGGAAATTGCTCCCAAGGATGAACCGACTTGTGGTCTCCCATTTTTTTTTCTGAGATCTTGGATGATTTCTTTTGATTTTCCCGTGATGTCGAGCAAAGAGGCACTGAGTTTGAAGGTAGGCCTTGAAATACATTCACCACAGGTACACCTCCAATTGACTCAAATGATGTCATCAGAAGCTTCTAAAGCCATGACATCATTTTCTGGAATTTTCCAAGCTGTTTAAAGGCACAGTCAACTTAGTGTACCCATTGGAATTGTGATATAGTGAATTATAAGTGAAATAATCTGTCTGTAAACAATTGTTGAAAGAATTACTTGTGTCATGCACAAAGTAGATGTCCTAACAGACTTGGCAAAACTATAGTTTGTTTACATGAAATCTGTAGATGTCAGGCTCTGGCCATAGAGAAGCATATTTGCTTATCTATGTTGCTATGGTCAGAGTCTGACAGTGTCTTTCTTTTCTGTTTCTGTGTGGGTTTTGGGTTGGATCCCTAATTAGAGGCAGCTGCACCGCATTGTCTCTAATTAGGGATCCTATACAGCGGGTGAAATAAGTATTGAACACGTCACCATTTTTCTCAGTAAATATATTTCCAAAGGTGCTATTGACATGAAAGTTTCACCAGATGTTGGTAACAACCCAAGTAATCCATACATACAAAGAAACCAAAACAAATAAGTTCAGAAATTAAGTTGTGTAATAATGTGAAATGACACACGGAAAAAGTATTGAACACATGAAGAAAGGGAGCTGCAAAAAGGCATGGAAAGCCAAGACAACAGCTGAAAACTATCAGTAATTAAAAAGCAATCCAGCACCCTGTCAGTGCAAATTAATATCAGCTGGTTCAGTCCCAACTGATGGCCTACAAAAAGGTCTCATTGCCAAGGTGTCACACAAGACACATCTCATGATGGGTAAAAGCAAAGAGCTGTCTCAAGACCTTTGCAACCTAATTGTTGCAAAACATAATGATGGCAATGGTTATAGGTGCATTTCTAAGCTTCTGAATGTTCCAGTGAACACTGTTGGGGCCATAATACAGAAGTGGAAAGACAATCATTTCACCATAAATTTGCCTCGACCAGGTGCTCCTCGCAAGATTTCTGACAGAGGAGAGAAAAGAATAATCAGAAGAGTTGTCCAAGAGCCAAGGACCACTTGTGGAGAGCTTCAAAAAGACCTGCAATTAGCAGGTACTGTTGTCTCAAAGAAAACAGTAAGTAATGCACTCCACCGCCATGGCCTGTATGCACGCTCACCACGCAAGACTCCATTGCTGAAAAAAAAGCATGTTGAAGCTCGTTTAAAGTTAGCTGCACAACATTTGGAAAAGCCAGTGAAATACTGGGAGAATATAGTGTGGTCAGATGAGAGCAAAATTGAACTGTTTGGATGTCACCATGTTTGGAGGAGAAATGGCACTGCACATCACCCTAAAAACACCATACCAACAGCGAAGTTTGGAGGTGGGAACATCATGGTGTGGGGCTGCTTTTCAGCAAATGGTACTGGCAAACTTCACATAATTGAAGGAAGGATGAATGGGCAAATTTACGAGGAGCACCTGGTCAAGGCAAATTTATGGTGAAATGATTGTCTTTCCACTTCCGTATTATGGCCCCAACAGTGCTCACTGGAACATTCAGAAGCTTAGAAATGCGCCTATAACCAATGCCATCATTATGTTTTGCAACAATTAGGTTGCGAATGTCTTGAGACAGCTCTTTGCTTTTACCCATCATGAGATGTGTCTTGTGTGACAACTTGGCAATGAGCTTATTGTAGGCCATCAGTTGGGACTGAACCAGCTGATATTAATTTGCACTGACAGGGGGCTGGATTGCTTTTTAATTACTGATAGTTTTCAGCTGTTGTCTTGGCTTTCCATGCCTTTTTGAACCTCCCTTTCTTCATGTGTTCAATACTTTTTCCCTGTGTCATTTCACATTATTACACATAACTTAATTTCTGAACTTATTTGTTTTGGTTTCTTTGTATGTATGGATTACTTGGGTTGTTACCAACATCTGGTGAAACTTTCATGTCAATAGCACCTTTGGAAATATATTTACTGAGAAAAATGGTGACGTGTTCAATACTTATTTAAACCGCTGTATATGTTTGTCTGTCCTTCACTCTGGTGTGGGTCGTTGTCGATGTATTTCGCAGTCACAGTGAAAGTAAGTGTGCCTTTTTTACATCTGTTCATTTCGTGTTTGTTTCGGGGAACGTGACAGAACGACCCACCGCTGCGAGACCAAGCAGGATAACTGGGGAGAGATGGAGAGAGAGGAGGTGCCGCGTAATAGACGGGGCGCGAGACGGAAAAGAGCCCGAAAGCAACTCCTTGGGAAGGGGCTATGGGGGTGGTCGGGTGTAGAGGAAGAGGCACCTCTGCTCTACTCCCCGCACCCGACCTCCAGTGCGCACTCCTAGCCAGGTGCTTCCTGTGCCGGCTCCACGCATCCGACGTCCGGTGCGCCTCCCCAGTCCGGTACGTAGCCCGGAACCTCCAGCGAAGGTCCGCAGCCTCCAGCGAAGGTCCGCAGCCCGCAATCTCCAGCGAAGGTCCGCATCCCGCAACCTCCAGCGAAGGTCCGCAGCCCGCAACCTCCAGCGAAGGTCTGCAGCCCGCAACCTCCAGCGAAGGTCCAGTGCCAGAGCAGTCCGCTTCCCCGGTACCCATTCCGGGTTCAGCCATCTGCTCCGCTCCAGTGCCAGAGCAGTCCGCTCCACCGGTACCCATTCCGGGTCCAGCTGTCTGCTCCGCTCCAGTGCCAGAGCATTCCGCTCCACCGGTGCCCATTCCGGGTCCAGCCGGCTGCTCCGCCTCAGTGCCAGAGCAGTCCGCTCCACCGGTGCCCATTCTGGGTTCAGCCATCTGCTCCGCTCCAGGGCCAGAGCAGTCCGCTCCACCGGTGCCCATTCCGTGTCCAGCCGTCTGCTCCGCTCCAGTGCCAGCTGGAGGTTCCTGTGCCAGCTCCACGCACCCGACATCCAGTGCGCCTCCCCAGTCCGGTACGTAGCCCCTCCAGCGAAGTTCCGCAGCCTCCAGCGAAGGTCCGCAGCCCGCAACCTCCAGCGAAGGTCCGCAGCCCGCAACCTCCAGCGAAGGTCCGCAGCCTGCAACCTCCAGCGAAGGACCGCAGCCCGCAACCTCCAGCGAAGGTCCGTTGCCCGCAACCTCCAGCGAAGGTCCAGTGCCAGAGCAGTCCGCTCCCCCGGTACCCATTCCGGGTTCAGCCGTCTGCTACGCTCCAGTGCCAGAGCAGTCCGCTCCACCGGTACACAATCCGGGTCCAGCCGTCTGCTCCGCTCCAGTGCCAGAGCAGTCCGCTCCACCGGTACCCAGTCCGGGTTCAGCCGTCTGCTCCACTCCAGAGCCTGAGCAGTCCGCCCCACCGGTGCCCAGTCCAGGCCCGGTTGTTATCCCCGCTCCATGGCCAGAGCCGGTTGCCCCACCGATGCCCAGTCCAGGCCCGGTTGTTTTCCCCACCGATGCCCAGTCCTGGCCCGGTTGTTTTCCCCGCTCTATGGCCGGAGCCGTTTGCCCCACCGGTACCCAGTCCGGGCCCGGTTATAAAGAAGGGGCATGGGAGAAAACTGTCCACTTCGCCGGAACCAGAGCCGCCCCCGATAGACTAGTCTTCCCTCCCTATTAACCCCCCCCCCCCCTTGTATGTGTGTGGTTTTTTTTGGCGTCTGGGAGTCCGCGCCTTGGGGGGGGGGGCTACTGTCAAGCTCTGGCCATAGAGAAGCCTATTTGCTTCTCTATGTAGCTATGGTCCAGCCGTCTGCTCCGCTCCAGTGCCTGAGCAGTCCGCCGTACCGGTGCCCAATCCGGGTCCAGCCGTCTGCTCCGCCCCAGTGCACCGGTACCCATTCCATGGGTTTCATCAGAACGTGTCATTGTTTACAAAGTGCCGGACAAGGCATTTCATCATAACGTGTCATCGTTTACAAAGTGCCGGACAAGCATTTCATCAGAACGTGTTATCGTTTACAAAGTGCCGGACAAGGCATTTCATCAGAACGTGTTATCATTTACAAAGTGCTGGACAAGGCATTTCATCAGAACGTGTTATCGTTTACAAAGTGACGGACAAGGCATTTAATCAGAACGTGTTATCGTTTACAAAGTGACGGACAAGGCATTTAATCAGAACGTGTTATCGTTTACAAAGTGACGGACAAGGCATTTAATCAGAACATGTAATCGTTTACAAAGTGCCGGACAAGGCATTTAATCAGAACGTGTTATCGTTTACAAAGTGACGGACAAGGCATTTAATCAGAACGTGTTATCGGACAGCTAGATACACCTACTTACATTTTGGAAGCTATTAGATTGCATTTAGTTAAAAGATGAGACATAATAATTGGATCAGAAGACACTATTAACATGTACATTTCATTGGACACCCAAGGTAGGCTGAAAACACCCTTAAAGATGACAGAGATCATTATTTTAAAAGAGGACTATGTGAAAACACCCTTACTTACCGAAAGGAGCTTCCACGTGATTGGACGAACCTGGCGTGGAATTCCAGACCAGCTCAACTTTCGTAATTCCTCTGAAAGGGGAACAGACAGAGAATTACATTATGACACTTTGAAAGAACCAAGACCAGTATCCAAGACCACTGAGATGCTTTGAAAGAACCAAGACCAATATCCAAGACCAGTGAGATGCTTTGAAAGAACCAAGACCAATATCCAAGACCAGTGAGATGCTTTGAAAGAACCAAGACCAATATCCAAGACCAGTGAGATGCTTTGAAAGAACCAAGACCAATATCCAAGACCAGTCAGATGCTTTGAAAGAACCAAGACCAATATCCAAGACCAGTGAGATGCTTTGAAAGAACCAAGACCAATATCCAAGACCAGTCAGATGCTTTGAAAGAACCAAGACCAATATCCAAGACCAGTCAGATGCTTTGAAAGAACCAAGACCAATATCCAAGACCAGTGATGTGCTTTGAAAGAACCAAGACCAATATCCAAGACCAGTGAGATGCTTTGAAAGAACCAAGACCAACATCCAAGACCAGTGAGATGCTTTGAAAGAACCAATACCAATATCCAAGACCAGTGAGATGCTTTGAAAGAACCAAGACCAATATCCAAGAGCAGTCAGATGCTTTGAAATAACCAAGACCAATATCCAAGACCAGTCAGATGCTTTGAAAGAACCAATACCAATATCCAAGACCAGTGAGATGCTTTGAAAGAACCAAGACCAACATCCAAGACCAGTCAGATGCTTTGAAAGAACCAAGACCAATATCCAAGACCAGTGAGATGCTTTGAAAGAACCAAGACCAATATCCAAGACCAGTGAGATGCTTTGAAAGAACCAAGACCAATATCCAAGACCAGTGAGATGCTTTGAAAGAACCAAGACCAATATCCAAGACCAGTGAGATGCTTTGAAAGAACCAAGACCAATATCCAAGACCAGTCAGATGCTTTGAAAGAACCAAGACCAATATCCAAGACCAGTGAGATGCTTTGAAAGAACCAAGACCAATATCCAAGACCAGTCAGATGCTTTGAAAGAACCAAGACCAATATCCAAGACCAGTCAGATGCTTTGAAAGAACCAAGACCAATATCCAAGACCAGTGAGGTGCTTTGAAAGAACCAAGACCAATATCCAAGACCAGTGAGATGCTTTGAAAGAACCAAGACCAACATCCAAGACCAGTGAGATGCTTTGAAAGAACCAATACCAATATCCAAGACCAGTGAGATGCTTTGAAAGAACCAAGACCAATATCCAAGAGCAGTCAGATGCTTTGAAATAACCAAGACCAATATCCAAGACCAGTCAGATGCTTTGAAAGAACCAAGACCAATATCCAAGACCAGTGAGATGCTTTGAAAGAACCAAGACCAACATCCAAGACCAGTCAGATGCTTTGAAAGAACCAAGACCAATATCCAAGACCAGTGAGATGCTTTGAAAGAACCAAGACCAATATCCAAGACCAGTGAGATGCTTTGAAAGAACCAAGACCAATATCCAAGACCAGTGAGATGCTTTGAAAGAACCAAGACCAATATCCAAGACCAGTGAGATGCTTTGAAAGAACCAAGACCAATATCCAAGACCAGTCAGATGCTTTGAAAGAACCAAGACCAATATCCAAGACCAGTGAGATGCTTTGAAAGAACCAAGACCAATATCCAAGACCAGTGAGATGCTTTGAAAGAACCAAGACCAATATCCAAGACCAGTGAGATGCTTTGAAAGAACCAAGACCAATATCCAAGACCAGTGAGATGCTTTGAAAGAACCAAGACCAATATCCAAGACCAGTGAGATGCTTTGAAAGAACCAAGACCAATATCCAAGACCAGTGAGATGCTTTGAAAGAACCAAGACCAATATCCAAGACCAGTGAGATGCTTTGAAAGAACCAAGACCAATATCCAAGACCAGTGAGATGCTTTGAAAGAACCAAGACCAATATCCAAGACCAGTGAGATGCTTTGAAAGAACCAAGACCAATATCCAAGACCAGTGAGATGCTTTGAAAGAACCAAGACCAATATCCAAGACCAGTGAGATGCTTTGAAAGAACCAAGACCAATATCCAAGACCAGTCAGATGCTGTGAAAGAACCAAGACCAATATCCAAGACCAGTGAGATGCTTTGAAAGAACCAAGACCAATATCCAAGACCAGTGAGATGCTTTGAAAGAACCAAGACCAATATCCAAGACCAGTGAGATGCTTTGAAAGAACCAAGACCAATATCCAAGACCAGTGAGATGCTTTGAAAGAACCAAGACCAATATCCAAGACCAGTGAGATGCTTTGAAAGAACCAAGACCAATATCCAAGACCAGTGAGATGCTTTGAAAGAACCAAGACCAATATCCAAGACCAGTGAGATGCTTTGAAAGAACCAAGACCAACATCCAAGACCAGTCAGATGCTTTGAAAAAACCAAGACCAATATCCAAGACCAGTGAGATGCTTTGAAAGAACCAAGACCAACATCCAAGACCAGTGAGATGCTTTGAAAGAACCAAGACCAATATCCAAGACCAGTGAGATGCTTTGAAAGAACCAAGACCAATATCCAAGACCAGTGAGATGCTTTGAAAGAACCAAGACCAATATCCAAGACCAGTGAGATGCTTTGAAAGAACCAAGACCAACATCCAAGACCAGTGAGATGCTTTGAAAGAACCAAGACCAACATCCAAGACCAGTGAGATGCTTTGAAAGAACCAAGACCAATATCCAAGACCAGTGAGATGCTTTGAAAGAACCAAGACCAACATCCAAGACCAGTGAGATGCTTTGAAAGAACCAAGACCAATATCCAAGACCAGTGAGATGCTTTGAAAGAACCAAGACCAACATCCAAGACCAGTGAGATGCTTTGAAAGAACCAAGACCAATATCCAAGACCAGTGAGATGCTTTGAAAGAACCAAGACCAATATCCAAGACCAGTGAGATGCTTTGAAAGAACCAAGACCAATATCCAAGACCAGTCAGATTGTTTGTCTGAAGAAAGCAAAACAAAAGAGAATAATTAAATTAACAACAATTCACATATTCCACTACGAAGCATTTGGATGTAGATCAGCCACAGCATCAGCCACAGCATCAGCCACAGCATCAGCCACATCATCAGCCACATCATCAGCCACAGCATCAGCCACAGCATCAGCCACAGCATCAGCCATAGCATCATCCTAATGCATCAGCCACAGCATCAGCCACATCATCAGCCATAGCATCAGCCTAATGCATCAGCCACAGCATCAGCCACATCATCAGCCACATCATCAGCCACATCATCAGCCACAGCATCAGCCACAGCATCAGCCACAGCATCAGCCTAATGCATCAGCCACAGCATCAGCCACAGCATCAGCCACAGCATCAGCCACAGCATCAGCCTAATGCATCAGCCACATCATCAGCCTAATGCATCAGCCACATCATCAGCCACAGCATCAGCCACAGCATCAGCCACAGCATCAGCCACAGCATCAGCCTAATGCATCAGCCACATCATCAGCCACAGCATCAGCCACATCATCAGCCACAGCATCAGCCACAGCATCAGCCTAATGCATCAGCCACATCATCAGCCACATCATCAGCCTAATGCATCAGCCACATCATCAGCCACAGCATCAGCCACAGCATCAGCCACAGCATCAGCCTAATGCATCAGCCACAGCATCAGCCACAGCATCAGCCACAGCATCAGCCACAGCATCAGCCACATCATCAGCCACAGCATCAGCCACATCATCAGCCACAGCATCAGCCTAATGCATCAGCCACAGCATCAGCCACAGCATCAGCCATAGCATCAGCCTAATGCATCAGCCACAGCATCAGCCTAATGCATCAGCCACAGCATCAGCCACAGCATCAGCCACAGCATCAGCCATAGCATCAGCCTAATGCATCAGCCACAGCATCAGCCTAATGCATCAGCCACAGCATCAGCCACAGCATCAGCCACAGCATCAGCCTAATGCATCAGCCACAGCATCAGCCAAAGCATCAGCCAAAGCATCAGCCATAGCATCAGCCTAATGCATCAGCCACAGCATCAGCCTAATGCATCAGCCACAGCATCAGCCACAGCATCAGCCACAGCATCAGCCTAATGCATCAGCCACAGCATCAGTCTAATGCATCAGCCACAGCATCAGCCACAGCATCAGCCTAATGCATCAGCCACAGCATCAGCCACAGCATCAGCCTAATGCATCAGCCTAATGCATGAGCCTAATGCATCAGCCACAGCATCAGTCACAGCATCAGCCACAGCATCAGCCTAATGCATCAGCCACAGCATCAGCCACAGCATCAGCCACAGCATCAGCCTAATGCATGAGCCTAATGCATCAGCCACAGCATCAGCCACAGCATCAGCCACAGCATCAGCCTAATGCATTTATCATGTTTGCTTCGGGGGGGAAACCTATTTCCTGGAAAGACAGCGATATTAATATTTACTGTACAGACTATTTCCCCTGTTATCCAACAAATACTGAGACCATGAGGCCAGAAAATGAACCCAAAACATAAGTTCCCTCCAGAGAAAAATATCATGCAGATTTCTGATTTGGTATATATTTTTCCCAAATGTCCTGATATGCAACACATACAGGCATTGGTGTGCCAGGAAATGAATCACCCTCACTGCCTCTGACATCCATAACATTAGCATTTGATGGGTTTAAAGAGGTTTCCCACCACATGGTCAGGAGGCCGGGTTCTGGGGCCCACGAGTGTTCATGTGAATAAATCTCAAATAGATGCAAATTGGACTTTTAAATTGTAAAAAGGAGCTCCCCCCGGGTCTATAAAATCACCCGAAAATGGGTTTTATCCCCGATTGTTCACATTGGCTGCGTCCCAATTGGCAACCTATTCCCTGTGTAGGGCCCATTAGTGCCCTGGTCACAAGCAGTGTACTACGTAGGAAATAGGGTCGCATTTGGGACGCAACCATGTTTTAAGCTGGATTCTTTCACTTTATTTCCACTGCTTACTTCAAACTCTGCGAGAGTTGACCGTGCTAAGTTGGCCATAAAAACAACCTATTTGAAGAGGAAAGGTTTTTATTTCCATTTCCTATGCTGGGTCTCAACCCATTGATTACAGTCGATAAGATTAGTATTATCTTAACAAAAAGACTGACTGAGGAAGCTGGCTGAGTACATAGAGTAACCTTTGCAATATTCAGAACCGGACATTCAGAAATGAGCTAGATACCCTCCTTTCTCAATAAAATGATGATATTGTTTGGAGACTTGCTCGCTGAATAGTTCTGCTTAGTTCAAAACCTTACAGTTCTATGGTTTGTTCACTTCAGAAACCTAAAGAAATCTGATCATGAACAATTTCTCCTCACTTGAGAAGAGTCCTTGAACATACATTTATAGCAGTAAATGAACATGAGATACATAATTACCCTGCATTAGTCTGTGCACTAAACTATAGAAACCTTTAGATAGAGATATGGCATTGAACCGTCTCTCAACTCAGATAGCCCTTGTATATACATAGAGATATGGAGATCCTATTGAATTGCAGTGAATTCTCAGTATTGCTATAGATTGCATTGTGCCGAGGCTTTTCACCATGTCCTGACTAGACAGCAATAAAATACAGTGTTGGTCCCACAGCCTCCACGGCGGATGGTAGTGGGGCTGGAACATAACTAGAATCAGAAAATACAGTGTTGGTGGAATACTAGGGTGTCATTTGGGACGCACCCAAGGCCTTCACCTGTGTCATTCATCCATAACTCACAATGTATCTAGCTTCGCTTCGGCCTAACTGACGTTTAGGACTGTATCATTAACATTCCACTTGACTAATCCAATCTAAATTCAACAAGAATCTCTTCAGTGTAATTGCATATTGAACATTGTCCACCACCCCCTCCATCTTCTATCACTTTGCCTCTCCTTCCATCTCTCCCCCTCCATCTTCTATCACTATAACTCTCCTTCCATCTCTCCCCCTCCATCCCCCTCCATCTTCTATCACTATACCTCTCCTTCCATCTCTCCCACTCCACCACCCCCTCCATCTTCTATCACTATACCTCTCCTTCCATCTCTCCATCTCCACCACCCCCTCCATCTTCTATCACTATACCTCTCCTTCCATCTCTCCCCCTCCATCCCCCTCCATCTTCTATCACTATACCTCTCCTTCCATCGTTCCCACTCCACCACCCCCTCCATCTTCTATCACTATACCTCTCCTTCCATCTCTCCCCCTCCATCCCCCTCCATCTTCTATCACTATACCTCTCCTTCCATCTCTCCATCTCCACCACCCCCTCCATCTTCTATCACTATAACTCTCCTTCCATCTCTCCCACTCCACCACCCCCTCCATCTTCTATCACTATAACTCTCCTTCCATCTCTCCCCCTCCATCCCCCTCCATCTTCTATCACTATACCTCTCCTTCCATCTCTCCCCCTCCATCCCCCTCCATCTTCTATCACTATACCTCTCCTTCCATCTCTCCCCCTCCATCTTCTATCACTATACCTCTCCTTCCATCGCTCCCACTCCACCCCCCTCCATCTTCTATCACTATACCTCTCCTTCCATCTCTCCCCCTCCATCCCCCTCCATCTTCTATCACTATACCTCTCCTTCCATCTCTCCCACTCCACCACCCCCTCCATCTTCTATCACTATAACTCTCCTTCCATCTCTCCATCTCCACCACCCCCTCCATCTTCTATCACTATACCTCTCCTTCCATCTCTCCCCCTCCATCTTCTATCACTATACCTCTCCTTCCACCTCTCCATCTTCTACCACTTTACCTCTCCTTCCATCTCTGACTTAGGCCTAAAGTCTCACCTCGACTTGTATTCAGAGCCCTGGCGCGAAATTGGTACAACACAGCAAACAAATTGATTAGTTCCAAATTACTTTGCCCGGCAGTTCTAAAACAAAAACAATAGATTATTGTGTTAGTGACAGATATTGCAACGGGGAAATGAAGGCCTGGATTAGACCATTGGCTAAATCGAGTGTCCACTTATACAACGACTAATACTTTGTTAACATCTACAACACAGTGCCATGGTAGGCATTGGATAAAGGCTAGCCTATACATTTCCTCACCTATCTCCAGGGTCTCTGCTACATAGATTCTATAGTGAATCACAGCCCACAGCACACTATGGTTACGTCCAAATAAGCTCTCCTTCCGCCTGAAGTGTGCACTCATTCACTGCTCCCCACAAGTTTAAAAGCATTGAATTGGTGTAGGCATGGGGTACAGTGAGCTTCCATATACCAGTCATTTCAATATGGAATCACATAGCTGCCCCCAACAGCATAAAGCTTTTATATAGAAGCCCTGATGCTCCCTACCACGTAGAGACAGGAAATGTATCGCTATCAGGACGTAAAGCATATGCCTTCTTGAAACACTAATGCAATGCATCTGTGTACCATTGAGAGCATCCTGTCAGGCTGTATCACCACCTGGTACGGCATCTGCACCGCCCGCAACCGCAGGGTTCTTCTGAGGGTGGTGTGGTCTGCCCAACGCTTCACCGGGGGCACACTGCCTGCCCTCCAGGAGATCTACAGCACCCAGTCAAAGGAAGGCCAAAAATATCATCAAGGACATCAACTACCCGAGCCAGCTGGGACCAAGAGACTGAAAAACAGCTTCTATCTCAAGGCCATCAGACTGTTAAACAGCCATCACTAGCTGGCCTCCGCCCAGTACCCTGCCCTGAACATAGTGACTGTCACTAGCTGGCCTCCGCCCAGTACCCTGCCCTGAACATAGTGACTGTCACTAGATGGCCTCCACCCAGTACCCTGCCCTGAACATAGTGACTGTCACTAGATGGCCTCCACCCAGTACCCTGCCCTGAACATAGTGACTGTCACTAGCTGGCCTCCGCCCAGTACCCTGCCCTGAACATAGTGACTGTCACTAGATGGCCTCCACCCAGTACCCTGCCCTGAACATAGTGACTGTCACTAGATGGCCTCCGCCCAGTACCCTGCCCTGAACATAGTGACTGTCACTAGATGGCTTCCGCCCAGTACCCTGCCCTGAACATAGTGACTGTCACTAGCTGGCCTCCACCCAGTACCCTGCCCTGAACATAGTGACTGTCACTAGATGGCCTCCACCCAGTACCCTGCCCTGAACATAGTGACTGTCACTAGATGGCCTCCACCCAGTACCCTGCCCTGAACATAGTGACTGTCACTAGCTGGCCTCCGCCCAGTACCCTGCCCTGAACATAGTGACTGTCACTAGCTGGCCTCCACCCAGTACCCTGCCCTGAACATAGTGACTGTCACTAGATGGCCTCCACCCAGTACCCTGCCCTGAACATAGTGACTGTCACTAGATGGCTTCCGCCCAGTACCCTGCCCTGAACATAGTGACTGTCACTAGCTGGCCTCCACCCAGTACCCTGCCCTGAACATAGTGACTGTCACTAGCTGGCCTCCACCCAGTACCCTGCCCTGAACATAGTGACTGTCACTAGATGGCCTCCACCCAGTACCCTGCCCTGAACATAGTGACTGTCACTAGATGGCTTCCGCCCAGTACCCTGCCCTGAACATAGTGACTGTCACTAGCTGGCCTCCACCCAGTACCCTGCCCTGAACATAGTGACTGTCACTAGATGGCCTCCACCCAGTACCCTGCCCTGAACATAGTGACTGTCACTAGATGGCTTCCGCCCAGTACCCTGCCCTGAACATAGTGACTGTCACTAGCTGGCCTCCACCCAGTACCCTGCCCTGAACATAGTGACTGTCACTAGATGGCCTCCACCCAGTACCCTGCCCTGAACATAGTGACTGTCACTAGATGGCCTCCACCCAGTACCCTGCCCTGAACATAGTGACTGTCACTAGCTGGCCTCCGCCCAGTACCCTGCCCTGAACATAGTGACTGTCACTAGCTGGCCTCCACCCAGTACCCTGCCCTGAACATAGTGACTGTCACTAGATGGCCTCCACCCAGTACCCTGCCCTGAACATAGTGACTGTCACTAGATGGCTTCCGCCCAGTACCCTGCCCTGAACATAGTGACTGTCACTAGATGGCTTCCGCCCAGTACCCTGCCCTGAACATAGTGACTGTCACTAGATGGCTTCCGCCCAGTACCCTGCCCTGAACATAGTGACTGTCACTAGCTGGCCTCCACCCAGTACCCTGCCCTGAACATAGTGACTGTCACTAGATGGCCTCCACCCAGTACCCTGCCCTGAACATAGTGACTGTCACTAGATGGCCTCCACCCAGTACCCTGCCCTGAACATAGTGACTGTCACTAGATGGCCTCCACCCAGTACCCTGCCCTGAACATAGTGACTGTCACTAGATGGCCTCCACCCAGTACCCTGCCCTGAACATAGTGACTGTCACTAGATGGCCTCCACCCAGTACCCTGCCCTGAACATAGTGACTGTCACTAGATGGCCTCCACCCAGTACCCTGCCCTGAACATAGTGACTGTCACTAGATGGCCTCCACCCAGTACCCTGCCCTGAACATAGTGACTGTCACTAGATGGCCTCCACCCAGTACCCTGCCCTGAACATAGTGACTGTCACTAGATGGCCTCCACCCAGTACCCTGCCCTGAACATAGTGACTGTCACTAGATGGCCTCCACCCAGTACCCTGCCCTGAACATAGTGACTGTCACTAGATGGCCTCCACCCAGTACCCTGCCCTGAACATAGTGACTGTCACTAGATGGCCTCCACCCAGTACCCTGCCCTGAACATAGTGACTGTCACTAGATGGCCTCCACCCAGTACCCTGCCCTGAACATAGTGACTGTCACTAGATGGCCTCCACCCAGTACCCTGCCCTGAACATAGTGACTGTCACTAGATGGCCTCCACCCAGTACCCTGCCCTGAACATAGTGACTGTCACTAGATGGCCTCTGCCCAGTACCCTGCCCTGAACATAGTGACTGTCACTAGATGGCTTCCGCCCAGTACCCTGCCCTGAACATAGTGACTGTCACTAGATGGCTTCCGCCCAGTACCCTGCCCTGAACATAGTGACTGTCACTAGATGGCTTCCGCCCAGTACCCTGCCCTGAACATAGTGACTGTCACTAGCTGGCCTCCACCCAGTACCCTGCCCTGAACATAGTGACTGTCACTAGATGGCCTCCACCCAGTACCCTGCCCTGAACATAGTGACTGTCACTAGATGGCCTCCACCCAGTACCCTGCCCTGAACATAGTGACTGTCACTAGCTGGCCTCCACCCAGTACCCTGCCCTGAACATAGTGACTGTCACTAGATGGCCTCCACCCAGTACCCTGCCCTGAACATAGTGACTGTCACTAGATGGCCTCCACCCAGTACCCTGCCCTGAACATAGTGACTGTCACTAGATGGCCTCCACCCAGTACCCTGCCCTGAACATAGTGACTGTCACTAGATGGCCTCCACCCAGTACCCTGCCCTGAACATAGTGACTGTCACTAGATGGCCTCCACCCAGTACCCTGCCCTGAACATAGTGACTGTCACTAGATGGCCTCCACCCAGTACCCTGCCCTGAACATAGTGACTGTCACTAGATGGCCTCCACCCAGTACCCTGCCCTGAACATAGTGACTGTCACTAGATGGCCTCCACCCAGTACCCTGCCCTGAACATAGTGACTGTCACTAGATGGCCTCCACCCAGTACCCTGCCCTGAACATAGTGACTGTCACTAGATGGCCTCCACCCAGTACCCTGCCCTGAACATAGTGACTGTCACTAGATGGCCTCCACCCAGTACCCTGCCCTGAACATAGTGACTGTCACTAGATGGCCTCCACCCAGTACCCTGCCCTGAACATAGTGACTGTCACTAGATGGCCTCCACCCAGTACCCTGCCCTGAACATAGTGACTGTCACTAGATGGCCTCCACCCAGTACCCTGCCCTGAACATAGTGACTGTCACTAGATGGCCTCCACCCAGTACCCTGCCCTGAACATAGTGACTGTCACTAGATGGCCTCCACCCAGTACCCTGCCCTGAACATAGTGACTGTCACTAGATGGCCTCCACCCAGTACCCTGCCCTGAACATAGTGACTGTCACTAGATGGCCTCCGCCCAGTACCCTGCCCTGAACATAGTGACTGTCACTAGATGGCTTCCGCCCAGTACCCTGCCCTGAACATAGTGACTGTCACTAGATGGCCTCCACCCAGTACCCTGCCCTGAACATAGTGACTGTCACTAGATGGCCTCCACCCAGTACCCTGCACTGAACATAGTGACTGTCACTAGATGGCCTCCGCCCAGTACCCTGCCCTGAACATAGTGACTGTCACTAGATGGCTTCCGCCCAGTACCCTGCCCTGAACATAGTGACTGTCACTAGATGGCTTCCGCCCAGTACCCTGCCCTGAACATAGTGACTGTCACTAGATGGCTTCCGCCCAGTACCCTGCCCTGAACATAGTGACTGTCACTAGCTGGCCTCCACCCAGTACCCTGCCCTGAACATAGTGACTGTCACTAGATGGCCTCCACCCAGTACCCTGCCCTGAACATAGTGACTGTCACTAGATGGCCTCCACCCAGTACCCTGCCCTGAACATAGTGACTGTCACTAGCTGGCCTCCACCCAGTACCCTGCCCTGAACATAGTGACTGTCACTAGATGGCCTCCACCCAGTACCCTGCCCTGAACATAGTGACTGAGAGGGGGAAGAGGGCAGAGAGGGGGAGGAGGGCAGAGGGGGGGAGGAGGGCAGAGAGGGGGAGGGAAGCAGAGAGGGGGAGGAGGGCAGAGAGGGGGGGAGGAGGGCAGAGAGGGGGAGGAGGGCAGAGAGGGGGAGGAGGGCAGAGAGGGGGAGGAGGACAGAGAGGGGGGGGGGACAGAGAGGGGGAGGAGGACAGAGAGGGGAGGAGGACAGAGAGGGGGAGGAGGACAGAGAGGGGGAGGAGGACAGAGAGGGTGAGGAGGACAGAGAGGGGGAGGAGGGCAGAGGGGGGAGGAGGACAGAGAGGGGGAGGAGGGCAGAGAGGGGGAGGAGGGCAGAGGGGGGAGGAGGACAGAGAGGGGGAGGAGGACAGAGAGGGGGAGGAGGACAGAGAGGGTGAGGAGGACAGAGAGGGGGAGGAGGGCAGAGGGGGGAGGAGGACAGAGAGGGGGAGGAGGACAGAGAGGGGGAGGAGGACAGAGAGGGGGAGGAGGACAGAGAGGGGGAGGAGGACAGAGAGGGGGAGGAGGACAGAGGGGGGGAGGAGGACAGAGAGGGGGAGGAGGACAGAGAGGGGGAGGAGGACAGAGAGGGGGAGGAGGACAGAGAGGGGGAGGAGGACAGAGAGGGGGAGGAGGACAGAGGGGGGGAGGAGGACAGAGGGGGGGAGGAGGACAGAGAGGGGGAGGAGGACAGAGAGGGGGAGGAGGACAGAGAGGGGGAGGAGGACAGAGAGGGGGAGGAGGACAGAGAGGGGGAGGAGGACAGAGAGGGGGAGGAGGACAGAGAGGGGGAGGAGGACAGAGAGGGGAGGAGGACAGAGAGGGGGAGGAGGACAGAGAGGGGGAGGAGGACAGAGAGGGTGAGGAGGACAGAGAGGGGGAGGAGGACAGAGGGGGGGAGGAGGACAGAGAGGGGGAGGAGGACAGAGAGGGGGAGGAGGACAGAGAGGGGGAGGAGGACAGAGAGGGGGAGGAGGACAGAGAGGGGGAGGAGGACAGAGAGGGTGAGGAGGACAGAGAGGGGGAGGAGGACAGAGAGGGGGAGGAGGACAGAGAGGGGGAGGAGGACAGAGAGGGGGAGGAGGACAGAGAGGGGGAGGAGGACAGAGAGGGGGAGGAGGGCAGAGAGGGGGAGGAGGACAGAGAGGGGGAGGAGGACAGAGAGGGGGAGGAGGACAGAGAGGGGGGGAGGACAGAGAGGGGGAGGAGGACAGAGAGGGGGAGGAGGACAGAGAGGGGGAGGAGGGCAGAGAGGGGGAGGAGGACAGAGAGGGGGAGGAGGACAGAGAGGGGGAGGAGGACAGAGAGGGGGGGAGGACAGAGAGGGGGAGGAGGACAGAGAGGGGGGGAGGACAGAGAGGGGGAGGAGGGCAGAGAGGGGGAGGAGGACAGAGGGGGGGGAGGAGGACAGAGAAAGAGGGTGACAGACAAGAGTGTAGGGGGAGGAGAACCGCACCACATTCACAGTTATACTGAGCTTTAATGAACCCCAAGGCTTTATGGGGAGGGAAGAATCAATAGGGAAATGAATCCAGTCAGTTCATTAAATACAGAGCTACTCATTGGTGTCTCTTCTCAGTCCGCACTCTGCACCTTCAAAAACCTTCAGCCGCAGAAGTTAGTTAATTAAACTAAACTGACATTAATCTCACAGTGGGGCGAGAGTCGGACAGACTATTACCCTTTAATATCCTCGGCACTGTGTTTGGGAGGGTTGGAGGTCAGATATTTACCTGCCACCATCTGGGGAGCAGAGAGAGAGCATCTGCCTGCTGCAGCCATACATCACAGATGGAGCATCACGGAACACACCCTCTGTGCTCGCTGCATTCTAAACACTACAAATCTGCTGGGCTAGATAATCTGGACCCTCTCTTTCTGAAATGATCAGCCAAAATTGTTGCAACACCTATCACTAGCCTGTTCAACCTCTCTTTTGTATCGTCTGAGATCCCTAGAGATTGGAAAGCTGCCGCAGTCATCCCCCTCTTCAAAGGAGGAGACACTCTGGACCCAAACTGTTATAGACCAATATCCATCCTGCCCTGCCTTTCTAAAGTCTTCGAAAGCCAAGTTAACAAACAGATAACTGACTTCTTTGAATCCCACCGTACCTTCTCTGCTATGCAATCTGGTTTCCGAGCTGGTCATGGGTGCACCTCAGCTACACTCAAGGTACTGAACGATATCATAATCGCCATCGATAAAAGACAGTACTGTGCAGCCGTCTTCATCGACCTGGTCAAGGCTTTCGACTCTGTCAATCACCGCATTCTTATTGGCAGACTCAACAGCCTTGGTTTCTCAATTGACTGCCTTGCCTGGTTCTCCAACTACTTCGCAGACAGAGTTCAGTGTGTCAAATCGGAGGGCCGGTTGTCCGATCCTCTGGCAGTTTCTATGGGGGTGCCACAGGGTTCAATTCTTGGGCCAACCCTATTCTCTATACACATCAACGATGTCGCTCTCGCTGCTGGTGACTCTCTGATCCATCTCTACGCAGACGACACCATTCTGTATACATCTGGCCCCTCTTTGGACACTGTGTTTACTAACCTTCAAATAAGCTTCAATGCCATACAACACTCCTTCCGTGGCCTCCAACTGCTCTTAAATGCTAGTAAAACCAAATGCCTGCTTTTCTATCGAACGCTGCCCGCACCGGCCCACCGGACTATCATCACTACTCTCGACGGGTCCAACTTAGAATATGTGGACACCTACAAATACCTAGGCATCTGGTTAGACTGTAAACTCAACTTCCAGACTCACATCAACCATCTCCAATCCAAAATTAAATCCAGAATCGGCTTCCTATTTCGCAACAAAGCCTCCTTCACTCATGCTGCCAAACATGCCCTTGTAAAACTGACTATCCTACCGATCCTTGATTTCGGCAATGTCATTTACAAATTAGCCTCCAACACTCTGCTCAGCAAATTGGATGTAATCTATCACAGTGCCATCCGTTTTGTTACCAAAGCCCCATATACTACCCACCACTGCGACCTGTATGCTCTCGTTGGCTGACCTTCATTATATATTCGTCGCCAAACCCACTGGCTCCAGGTCATCTATAAGTCTTTATTAGGTAAATCCCCGCCCTATCTCTGCTCACTGGTCACCATAGCAACACCCACCCGTAGCATGCGCTCCAGCAGGTATATTTCACTGGTCATCCCCAAAGCCAACGCCTCCTTTGGCCGCCATTCCTTCCAGTTCTCTGCTGCCAATGACTGGAACGAATTGCAAAAATTCAGTATCCAGTATCTATTTGCACATCATAATTTGCACATCCTTCATTCCTGCGTTAATGATGATAATCTGTAATTTATATCACCACTATGGTCTATTTATTGTCCTACCTCCTAACCTTACTGCATTTTACACTACATTTTGCACTCTGTATATAGATTTTCTATTGCGTTTTTGACTATGTTTGTTTACTGTGTAACTCTGTGTTGTTGTTTTTTGTCGCACTGCTTTGCTTTGTCTTGGCCAGGTCGCAGTTGTAAATGAGAACTTGTTCTCAACTGACCTACCTGGTTAAATAAAGGTGAAATAAAACCTACCTGGTTAAATAAAGATGAAATAAAAAAAATAAAAATAAAAACTACTATAAACTGACAAAGATGGCAAGACGACCGCAGCTGGGAAAATCTCAGCAGGAATAATCTCAAATTACATTCTATTCACGCATAGGGATTAGGTCAAAAGTAGTGCCTATAAAAGGTAATAGAATGTTATTTAAGATGTGGTCTGATTTGTCTCTTTAACATTCTCTCCCAAGCGGACTCCTGCTACATGGGAAGAAAACAACACGACCTTGCTCCGTTTCATAGAGACAGCTCTGAAATGCTGTTTCATTAGCGTTTTTCAAGAATATATCACATTTACATTATAATAAAACAACAAAGCCTGAAACGCTAGTTGTACAAGTTCCCTGGGAACATGAACCCAGAGCTGAATCAAACCAGAAGGTCCCTGGGAACATGAACCCAGAGCTGAATCAAACCAGAAGGTCCCTGGGAACATGAACCCAGAGCTGAATCAAACCAGAAGGTCCCTGGGAACATGAACCCAGAGCTGAATCAAACCAGAAGGTCCCTGGGAACATGAACCCAGAGCTGAATCAAACCAGAAGGTCCCTGGGAACATGAACCCAGAGCTGAATCAAACCAGAAGGTCCCTGGGAACATGAACCCAGAGCTGAATCAAACCAGAAGGTCCCTGGGAACATGGACCCAGAGCTGAATCAAACCAGAAGGTCCCTGGGAACATGGACCCAGAGCTGAATCAAACCAGAAGGTCCCTGGAACATGGACCCAGAGCTGAATCAAACCAGAAGGTCCCTGGGAACATGGACCCAGAGCTGAATCAAACCAGAAGGTCCCTGGGAACATGGACCCAGAGCTGAATCAAACCAGAAGGTACCTGGGAACATGGACCCAGAGCTGAATCAAACCAGAAGGTCCCTGGGAACATGGACCCAGAGCTGAATCAAACCAGAAGGTCCCTGGGAACATGGACCCAGAGCTGAATCAAACCAGAAGGTCCCTGGGCACATGAACCCAGAGCTGAATCAAACCAGAAGGTCCCTGGGAACATGGACCCAGAGCTGAATCAAACCAGGTCCCTGGGCAATGGACCCAGAGCTGAATCAAACCAGAAGGTCCCTGGGAACATGGACCCAGAGCTGAATCAAACCAGAAGGTCCCTGGGAACATGGACCCAGAGCTGAATCAAACCAGAAGGTACCTGGGAACATGGACCCAGAGCTGAATGAAACCAGAAGGTACCTGGGAACATGGACCCAGAGCTGAATCAAACCAGAGCCCAGTGTGAAGCAGCCAGTCAGCACTGTGTCTGAGCTATGAGGCAAAGGGAAGATATATCCTAGACAGGGTGACACAGGACAATAATTAAAGCCAGATGCATCACAGACTAGTAATGACAAATTAAATATACTACTAAAGACCCTGGGAATCATATAATCACACAAAGCTAAGACATGCAACATGTATAGAACGGCCAGAAACTGGGCCTCACTGGTGCAGTGGTCTAAGGCACTGAAGAAGCAGTGCATGCTGCATTACTACAGATGGTGCAGTGGTCTAAGGCACTGAAGAAGCAGTGCATGCTGCATTACTACAGATGGTGCAGTGGTCTAAGGCACTGAAGAAGCAGTGCAAGCTGCATTACTACAGATGGTGCAGTGGTCTAAGGCACTGAAGAAGCAGTGCATGCTGCATTACTACAGATGGTGCAGTGGTCTAAGGCACTGAAGAAGCAGTGCATGCTGCATTACTACAGATGGTGCAGTGGTCTAAGGCACTGAAGAAGCAGTGCATGCTGCATTACTACAGATGGTGCAGTGGTCTAAGGCACTGAAGAAGCAGTGCAAGCTGCATTACTACAGATGGTGCAGTGGTCTAAGGCACAGAAGAAGCAGTGGCCCAGCGTCGTCTGGGTTAGGGAGGGTTTGACCGGCCGGGTTGTCCTTGTCCCATCGTGCTCTAGCATCTCCTGTGGCGGGCCGGGCGCATGCACGTCGACTCAGTCGCCAGGTTTACGGTGGTTCCTCCGACACATTGGTGCGGCTGGCTTCCGGGTTAAGCGTGCATCGTGTCAAGAAGCAGTGCGGCTGGTGGGTTGTGTTTCGGAGGACGAACGGCTCTCAACCTTCGCCTCTCCCGAGACCGTACGGGAGTTGTAGCGATTGGACAAGACTGTAACTACCAATTGGATATGACGAAATTGGGGAGAAAATGGGAGATAAAAAAAAATAAAAAAAAAAAGAATTGCCTTAAAAACTTTAACCCCCCACTCGCCCCCCCCACACACACTAACATTTCCACCGCTGCTGAAAACCTCTAGGGGAAACACTCTCAGAATCTCTCTCCCCGAGGTCACTTCCTGACACCTTGTCCTTAGACTACTGAGTTAATGGTTTATTCATGAGCTCACAACGGATAGGCCTTGGCTACAGTCCAGTTTAGCATGTGGCCGCGACGGTACTTTTTAACGTTGTGTACCTCTTGTTTGACTATGTAACAGCTGTATCCCTATGAGAAGATGAAGTAATGGATGCTAAACACCTTAACACTATGTTTATAATGTACGGTACAATCCCAGCACAGACTGTTTCATTAAACACTATGTTTATAATGTACGGTACAATCCCAGCACAGACTGTTTCATTAAACACTATGTTTATAATGTACGGTACAATCCCAGCACAGACTGTTTAATTAAACACCTTAAACACTATGTTTATAATGTACGGTACAATCCCAGCACAGACTGTTTCATTAAACACCTTAACACTATGTTTATAATGTACGGTACAATCCCAGCACAGACTGTTTCATTAAACACCTTAACACTATGTTTATAATGTACGGTACAATCCCAGCACAGACTGTTTCATTAAACACTATGTTATAATGTACGGTACAATCCCAGCACAGACTGTTTCATTAAACACTATGTTTATAATGTACGGTACAATCCCAGCACAGACTGTCTCATTAAACACCTTAACACTATGTTTATAATGTACGGTACAATCCCAGCACAGACTGTTTCATTAAACACCTTAAACACTATGTTTATAATGTACGGTACAATCCCAGCACAGACTGTTTCATTAAACACCTTAACACTATGTTTATAATGTACGGTACAATCCCAGCACAGACTGTTTCATTAAACACCTTAACACTATGTTTATAATGTACGGTACAATCCCAGCACAGACTGTTTCATTAAACACTATGTTTATAATGTACGGTACAATCCCAGCACAGACTGTTTAATTAAACACCTTAAACACTATGTTTATAATGTACGGTACAATCCCAGCACAGACTGTTTCATTAAACACCTTAACACTATGTTTATAATGTACGGTACAATCCCAGCACAGACTGTTTCACTAAACACCTTAAACACTATGTTTATAATGTACGGTACAATCCCAGCACAGACTGTTTCATTAAACACTATGTTTATAATGTACGGTACAATCCCAGCACAGACTGTTTCATTAAACACCTTAAACACTATGTTTATAATGTACGGTACAATCCCAGCACAGACTGTCTCATTAAACACCTTAAACACTATGTTTATAATGTACGGTACAATCCCAGCACAGACTGTTTCATTAAACACTATGTTTATAATGTACGGTACAATCCCAGCACAGACTGTTTCATTAAACACCTTAACACTATGTTTATAATGTACGGTACAATCCCAGCACAGACTGTTTCATTAAACACTATGTTTATAATGTACGGTACAATCCCAGCACAGACTGTTTCATTAAACACCTTAAACACTATGTTTATAATGTACGGTACAATCCCAGCACAGACTGTTTCATTAAACACCTTAACACTATGTTTATAATGTACGGTACAATCCCGGCACAGACTGTTTCATTAAACACCTTAACACTATGTTTATAATGTACGGTACAATCCCAGCACAGACTGTTTCATTAAACACCTTAAACACTATGTTTATAATGTACGGTACAATCCCAGCACAGACTGTTTCATTAAACACTATGTTTATTATGTACGGTACAATCCCAGCACAGACTGTTTCATTAAACACCTTAACACTATGTTTATAATGTACGGTACAATCCCAGCACAGACTGTTTCATTAAACACCTTAACACTATGTTTATAATGTACGGTACAATCCCAGCACAGACTGTTTCATTAAACACTATGTTTATAATGTACGGTACAATCCCAGCACAGACTGTTTCATTAAACACTATGTTTATAATGTACGGTACAATCCCAGCACAGACTGTTTCATTAAACACTATGTTTATAATGTACGGTACAATCCCAGCACAGACTGTTTCATTAAACACCTTAACACTATGTTTATAATGTACGGTACAATCCCAGCACAGACTGTTTCATTAAACACTATGTTTATAATGTACGGTACAATCCCAGCACAGACTGTTTCATTAAACACCTTAACACTATGTTTATAATGTACGGTACAATCCCAGCACAGACTGTTTCATTAAACACCTTAACACTATGTTTATAATGTACGGTACAATCCCAGCACAGACAGTTTCATTAAACACCTTAACACTATGTTTATAATGTACGGTACAATCCCAGCACAGACTGTTTCATTAAACACCTTAACACTATGTTTATAATGTACGGTACAATCCCAGCACAGACTGTTTCATTAAACACTATGTTTATAATGTACGGTACAATCCCAGCACAGACTGTTTCATTAAACACTATGTTTATAATGTACGGTACAATCCCAGCACAGACTGTTTCATTAAACACCTTAACACTATGTTTATAATGTACGGTACAATCCCAGCACAGACTGTTTCATTAAACACCTTAAACACTATGTTTATAATGTACGGTACAATCCCAGCACAGACTGTTTCATTAAACACTATGTTTATAATGTACGGTACAATCCCAGCACAGACTGTTTCATTAAAAACTATGTTTATAATGTACGGTACAATCCCAGCACAGACTGTTTCATTAAACACCTTAACACTATGTTTATAATGTACGGTACAATCCCAGCACAGACTGTTTCATTAAACACCTTAAACACTATGTTTATAATGTACGGTACAATCCCAGCACAGACTGTTTCATTAAACACCTTAACACTATGTTTATAATGTACGGTACAATCCCAGCACAGACTGTTTCACTAAACACCTTAACACTATGTTTATAATGTACGGTACAATCCCAGCACAGACTGTTTCATTAAACACCTTAACACTATGTTTATAATGTACGGTACAATCCCAGCACAGACTGTTTCATTAAACACTATGTTTATAATGTACGGTACAATCCCAGCACAGACTGTTTCATTAAACACTATGTTTATAATGTACGGTACAATCCCAGCACAGACTGTTTCATTAAACACCTTAACACTATGTTTATAATGTACGGTACAATCCCAGCACAGACTGTTTCATTAAACACTATGTTTATAATGTACGGTACAATCCCAGCACAGACTGTTTCATTAAACACCTTAAACACTATGTTTATAATGTACGGTACAATCCCAGCACAGACTGTTTCATTAAACACCTTAACACTATGTTTATAATGTACGGTACAATCCCAGCACAGACTGTTTCATTAAACACTATGTTTATAATGTACGGTACAATCCCAGCACAGACTGTTTCATTAAACACTATGTTTATAATGTACGGTACAATCCCAGCACAGACTGTTTCATTAAACACTATGTTTATAATGTACGGTACAATCCCAGCACAGACTGTTTCATTAAACACCTTAACACTATGTTTATAATGTACGGTACAATCCCAGCACAGACTGTTTCATTAAACACCTTAAACACTATGTTTATAATGTACGGTACAATCCCAGCACAGACTGTTTCATTAAACACCTTAAACACTATGTTTATAATGTACGGTACAATCCCAGCACAGACTGTTTCATTAAACACCTTAAACACTATGTTTATAATGTACGGTACAATCCCAGCACAGACTGTTTCATTAAACACCTTAAACACTATGTTTATAATGTACGGTACAATCCCAGCACAGACTGTTTCATTAAACACCTTAAACACTATGTTTATAATGTACGGTACAATCCCAGCACAGACGGTTTCATTAAACACCTTAACACTATGTTTATAATGTACGGTACAATCCCAGCACAGACTGTTTCATTAAACACCTTAACACTATGTTTATAATGTACGGTACAATCCCAGCACAGACTGTTTCATTAAACACCTTAACACTATGTTTATAATGTACGGTACAATCCCAGCACAGACTGTTTCATTAAACACTATGTTTATAATGTACGGTACAATCCCAGCACAGACTGTTTCATTAAACACCTTAACACTATGTTTATAATGTACGGTACAATCCCAGCACAGACTGTTTCATTAAACACCTTAACACTATGTTTATAATGTACGGTACAATCCCAGCACAGACTGTTTCATTAAACACTATGTTTATAATGTACGGTACAATCCCAGCACAGACTGTTTCATTAAACACCTTAAACACTATGTTTATAATGTACGGTACAATCCCAGCACAGTGTTTCATTAAACACTATGTTTATAATGTACGGTACAATCCCAGCACAGACTGTTTCATTCTCCAGATGGAGAGTCAAGTGCTTGGATTTCAGTCCAAATGTGCTGTGTGTGTCTGTCTGTCTGTCTGCATGCGTCTGTCTGTCTGTCTGTCTGTCTGTCTGCATGCGTCTGTCTGTCTGTCTGTCTGTCTGTCTGTCTGTCTGTCTGTCTGTCTGTCTGTCTCTGTCTGCGTGCGTCTGTCTGTCTGTCTGTCTGTCTGTCTGTCTGTCTGTCTCTGTCTGCGTGCGTCTGTCTGTCTCTGTCTGCGTGCGTCTGTCTGTCTCTGTCTGCGTGCGTGCGTCTGTCTGTCTGTCTGTCTCTGTCTGCGTGCGTCTGTCTGTCTGTCTGCGTGCGTCTGTCTGTCTGTCTGTCTGTCTGTCTGTCTGTCTGCGTGCGTCTGTCTGTCTGCATGCGTCTGTCTGCGTGCGTCTGTCTGTCTGTCTGTCTGTCTGCGTGCGTCTGTCTGTCTGCGTCTGTCTGTCTGCGTGCGTCTGTCTGCGTGCATCTGTATGTCTGTCTGTCTGTCTGCGTGCATCTGTATGTCTGTCTGTCTGCGTGCGTCTGTATGTCTGTCTGTCTGCGTGCGTATGTCTGTCTGTCTGTCTGCGTCTGTCTGTCTGCGTGCGTCTGTCTGTCTGTCTGCGTGCGTCTGTCTGTCTGCGTGCGTCTGTCTGCGTGCGTCTGTCTGCGTGCGTCTGTCTGTCTGTCTGCGTGCGTCTGTCTGTCTGTCTGCGTGCGTCTGTCTGTCTGTCTGCGTGCGTCTGTCTGTCTGCGTGCGTCTGTCTGTCTGTCTGCGTGCGTCTGTCTGTCTGTCTGTCTGCGTGCGTCTGTCTGTCTGCGTGCGTCTGTCTGTCTGTCTGCGTGCGTCTGTCTGTCTGCGTGCGTCTGTCTGTCTGTCTGCGTGCGTCTGTCTGTCTGTCTGCGTGCGTCTGTCTGTCTGTCTGCGTGCGTCTGTCTGTCTGTCTGCGTGCATCTGTATGTCTGTCTGTCTGCGTGCGTATGTCTGTATGTCTGTCTGTCTGCGTGCGTATGTCTGTCTGTCTGTCTGTCTGCGTCTGTCTGCGTGCGTCTGTCTGCGTGCGTCTGTCTGCGTGCGTCTGTCTGCGTGCGTCTGTCTGCGTGCGTCTGTCTGCGTGCGTCTGTCTGCGTGCGTCTGTCTGCGCAAGTCTGTCTGCGTAAGTCTGTCTGCGTAAGTCTGTCTGCGTAAGTCTGTCTGCGTAAGTCTGTCTGCGTGTGTCTGTCTGCGTGTGTCTGTCTGCGTCTGTCTGTCTGCGTCTGTCTGTCTGTCTGTCTGCGTACGTCTGTCTGTCTGCGCGCGTCTGTCTGCGTGCGTCTGTCTGCGTGCGTCTGTCTGCGTGCGTCTGTCTGCGTGCGTCTGTCTGCGCAAGTCTGTCTGCGTAAGTCTGTCTGCGTAAGTCTGTCTGCGTAAGTCTGTCTGCGTAAGTCTGTCTGCGTGTGTCTGTCTGCGTGTGTCTGTCTGCGTCTGTCTGTCTGCGTCTGTCTGTCTGTCTGTCTGCGTACGTCTGTCTGTCTGCGCGCGTCTGTCTGCGCACGTCTGTCTGCGCGCGTCTGTCTGTCTATCTGCGTGCGTCTGTCTGCGTGCGTCTGTCTGTCTGCGTCTGTCTGTCTGCGTCTGTCTGTCTGCGTCTGTCTGTCTGCGTCTGTCTGTCTGCGTCTGTCTGACTGTCTGTGTGCGTCTGTATGTCTGTCTGCGTGCGTCTGTCTGCGTGCGTCTGTCTGCGTGCGTCTGTCTGCGTGTGTCTGTCTGCGTGCGTCTGTCTGCATCTGTCTGCGTCTGTCTGCGTCTGTCTGCCTGCGTCTGTCTGCGTCTGTCTGTCTGCGTCTGTCTGCGTCTGTCTGCGTGCGTCTGTCTGTCTGTCTGCGTGCATCTGTCTGCGTGCGTCTGTCTGTCTGCGTGCGTCTGTCTGTCTGCGTGCGTCTGTCTGTCTGCGTGCGTCTGTCTGCGTGCGTCTGTCTGTCTGCGTGCGTCTGTCTGCGTGCGTCTGCGTGCGTCTGTCTGCGTGCGTCTGTCTGCGTGCGTCTGTCTGTCTGTCTGTCTGTCTGCGCCCGTCTGTCTGTCTGTCTGTCTGTCTGTCTGCGCCCGTCTGTCTGTCTGTCTGTGTCCGTCTGTCTGTCTGCGCCCGTCTGTCTGTCTGTCTGTGTCCGTCTGTCTGTCTGTCTGCGCCCGTCTGTCTGTCTGTCTGCGCCCGTCTGTCTGTCTGTCTGCGCCCGTCTGTCTGTCTGTCTGTCTGCGCCCGTCTGTCTGTCTGTCTGTCTGCGCCCGTCTGTCTGTCTGTCTGTCTGTCTGCGCCCGTCTGTCTGTCTGCGCCCGTCTGTCTGTCTGTCTGCGCCCGTCTGTCTGTCTGTCTGTCTGCGCCCGTCTGTCTGTCTGTCTGCGCCCGTCTGTCTGTCTGTCTGCGCCCGTCTGTCTGTCTGTCTGCGCCCGTCTGTCTGTCTGTCTGCGCCCGTCTGTCTGTCTGTCTGCGCCCGTCTGTCTGTCTGTCTGCGCCCGTCTGTCTGTCTGTCTGCGCCCGTCTGTCTGTCTGTCTGCGCCCGTCTGTCTGTCTGCGCCCGTCTGTCTGTCTGCGCCCGTCTGTCTGTCTGTCTGCGCCCGTCTGTCTGTCTGTCTGTCTGTCTGTCTGTCTGTCTGCCTGCGTGCGTGCGTCCGTCCGTCCGTCTGTACCTGTGTGTGTGCGTCTGTCACAGAAAATAGCCATCAATAAACAAACACCTCAGTCAACTTCTCTGGATTAACTCCCTGCTGCCACGAATCCACTCCAGCCCACTATTTAACAAATACCAAAACATAGCCCTCTTGAATAAAAGCATGTCAACAATACAAAACAAACACTTCCTTGCCTGTTTCAGGTATAGGCCTTAGAAAAACCCTAGGGTGATAGGCTATCATCTCGGACAGTGACAGCAGATCCTTATTCCCTATTTATATCATTGCCGACAACAACCTGATAAAGAAATTAGGCCTAAGCCTAAATCCACATCCCCAGCAACATCCTCCTGCACAGTTTGTGTCCGATGTAGGCCTGTAAAACTAACATGGACAAGCTACAATCTCAGTGGCACGCCGGTCCACATTCCTTCAAACACAGGGGCCCAAGACAACATCCCCAGCAGACAAACTAGGGCCTACCTCCACATCATCACTATCATGGTTAACAAGGATGTCATCCGGCCTGACGCATTTATTCAGTGCTGTAAATGTTTTAGCTGACGCTGTAAATGTTAAGCACTGTGTCTGTCTGTCTGTGTTGTTAACTCAGGTAAAGGACGCAGGTGGAGACAGGCTGGTAAACTGTCTGTCTGTGTTGTAAACTCAGGTAAAGGACGCAGGTGGGGACAGGCTGGTAAACTGTCTGTCTGTGTTGTTAACTCAGGTAAAGGACGCAGGTGGGGACAGGCTGGTAAACTGTCTGTCTGTGTTGTTAACTCAGGTAAAGGACGCAGGTGGGGACAGGCTGGTAAACTGTCTGTCTGTGTTGTTAACTCAGGTAAAGGACTCAGGTGGGGACAGGCTGGTAAACTGTCTGTCTGTGTTGTTAACTCAGGTAAAGGACGCAGGTGGGGACAGGCTGGTAAACTGTCTGTCTGTGTTGTTAACTCAGGTAAAGGACGCAGGTGGGGACAGGCTGGTAAACTGTCTGTCTGTGTTGTTAACTCAGGTAAAGGATGCAGGTGGGGACAGGCTGGTAAACTGTCTGTCTGTGTTGTTAACTCAGGTAAAGGACGCAGGTGGGGACAGGCTGGTAAACTGTCTGTCTGTCTATGTTGTTAACTCAGGTAAAGGACGCAGGTGGGGACAGGCTGGTAAACTGTCTGTCTGTGTTGTTAACTCAGGTAAAGGATGCAGGTGGAGACAGGCTGGTAAACTGTCTGTATGTGTTGTTAACTCAGGTAAAGGATGCAGGTGGGGACAGGCTGGTAAACTGTCTGTATGTGTTGTTAACTCAGGTAAAGGATGCAGGTGGGGACAGGCTGGTAAACTGTCTGTCTGTCTTGTTAACTCAGGTAAAGGATGCAGGTTGGGACAGGCTGGTAAACTGTCTGTCTGTGTTGTTAACTCAGACAGACAGTTTACCAGCTAGACGTTGTCCATGATGGCCAGCAGTTTGGCCAGGATACGTCTCTCCACCACCTCAAGGCTCATCCCCAGGACAGGGCTAGCCTTCCTGATCAGATTATTTACCCGAGAAGCATCACCGGATTTTATGTTGGCTCCCCAGCACACCATTGCAAAAAAGATGGCACTGGCCACCACAGACTGGTAGAAGGTATGCAGTAGTTTACTGCACACGTTGAAGGACCTGAGCCTCCTCAGAAAGTAGAGTCGGCTCTGGCCCTTTTTGTACAGGGCCCCGGTGTTACCAGCCCATTCCAGCCTGTTGTCCATATGGACTCCCAGGAACTTGTATGACCCAACCATTTCCACATCCATCCCCTGTATAGGGACTGCAGTCAGTTGGGCCTTGGTTCTCCTGAAGTCCACCACCATCTCCTTTGTTTTGCTGAAGGTGGTTCTGCTCACACCACAACACAAAGTCACTGATTGTGCTCCTGTACTCCTCCTCCTGCCCACCCCTGATGCACCCTACAATTGCGGAGTCATCCGAGAACTTCTGTAGGTGGCATGTTACAGAGTTATATCTGTCCGAGGTGTTGAGGGTGAACAGGAAGGGGGACAGGACCGTTCCCTGGGGGGCCCCTGTGTTGCTAACTGCCCGTTCTGACACACAGCTCTGTAGTCGCGCAAATTGTGGCCTACCGGTCAGGTAGTCCGTGACCCAGGAGACTAAGGGTGCTTCCACTCTCATCCTCTTCATCTTCTCTCCCAGTAGCAGGGGCTGAATGGTATTGAAGGCACTGGAGAAGTCAAAAAACATAACCCTCACAGTGCAACCTGCGTTGTCCAGGTGAGAGTAGGCCCTCTGCAGAAGGTAGATGATTGCATCATCCACGCCGATGTTACGCTGGTATGCAAACTGCAGGGGGTCCAGTGATGAACACACCAGGGGTCTGAGGTGAGCGATGATGTGTGATGTTAGCGCGACAGGTCTAAAGTCATTCAGGACAGTGGGGTGTGCCTTCTTGGGCACAGGATGTTTTCCATAGCACAGGGACCCTTTCCAGGTTGAAGTGTCGCTGGAGTATTCCACACAGTTGGTCAGCACAGACCCTCAGCACCCTTGGGCTGATGCCATCAGCGCCTGCCGCTTTCCACTGATGTAGTCTCTCCAGCTCTCTCTTCACTTGGTTGGTGGTGAAAGCCAGCCCAGGTGGGAAGGTGGGGGAAGGGGGGTGTTGAGGATCAGTCCAGAGGGAGCAGGGGTGGAGGTGGGGTCGCTGATTGTCTCAGCAGGCCTGGGGAGCTGGAAGGGAGGTGGACAGGGCCAGTATCAAACCCACACAGCGTCTCAAATTGGTCAAACAGCACTATTGCTGCTTTTTTCTCGTTTTTCAAGCGAAGGTATTTTAAGGGAGTATGCAACTGGTTCGGTTCGCCTAGCTGAGTTTGGCTAGGCGCCAGCTGAAATGAAGCATGTTGACGCCTTTAGACACACTTTCCTAAGAGGCTCGTCGGCCACTGAGTACCACTGATTACTGCATGCGTTCACCGGGGGAAAAGTCCATCGTTGGTGGCCGGAGGGCTTTCAAGCCTGGATTCCTCCAATTTGTGTATGAAAAGCTGTTGATAAAGTCAAAAGCACACAAACACACAACAAGCAACTCAAGTTGGTACATTATAGCAGTTAACAACTTATGCCTTAACAGAGTAGCCTTAACATATTACTGGACAAAGTAATTATGCACAAAGGAATTAGCACTCAGAAGAGGGAGACAACTGGATCTTGAGGGCCTGTCTGGTGAGACCTGCGACAGTAGAGCATTTATTCATTTAGTCTCAAATTAACACTGAGGTCTGTGAAATACTGTACAGACAGAAACATCAGCTACTGTAGTGGTTCAACTATACAAAATGGAGATGCTGTTCATGTTTTTTGGGGGGTGAGTGTCTTGGTACTGGTCTACGTTCAACTCTATAGTGTGTATTCATCATTGGATGATCTCGTCTTAAGAGACGTCTGGTGCTTTACCTGGAAGATCTACTCTCTAGACTAAACCTGGAGTCTATTTAGCAGGAAACCATATTTTGAAGGATCATACTTTCATCTAATTTTCATGGAGAAATACTTCAGAAATTCCGTTCCCCAAACAGATTCTATAACATGTCAGAATTGAGTTCAAAGCCACTGAGTTCTGATGTCAACAATTAACTACAGAATGTCGTGGCTGCGCTGGTAAGACTATAATACTGGGAAACTGCTGTGTAACAGGATTGTCAGCTGTAACTGTGGAGTGAGAGGCAGCAGTAAGCGAGGCAGAGACAGACAGAGAGACCGACAGAGAGACAGACAGAGACAGACAGACAGAAAGACAGACAGAGAGACCGACAGAGAGACCGACAGAGAGACCGACAGAGAGACCGACAGAGAGACCGACAGAGAGACCGACAGAGAGGCCGACAGAGAGGCCGACAGAGAGGCCGACAGAGAGGCCGACAGAGAGACCGACAGAGGCGTAAGAAGAGAAAGGCAGAGCTGCAGAGAGAGAGAGAGAAAGGAGAAGTAGCAGCAGTAGCATTTTGAGGCTGCAGCAAGAAAGAAAAGGAGGAGCTCCATAGATCAGCAGCTCCCCCAACTGTAACAGGCAGAGAGGAAGATGAAAAGAGATGGAGAGGTAGAGAGACAGACTAACAACAAGAGGAAGAATGGGAGTGTATGTGTGTGGGGGGGGCAGGGATTCAGTGTCCAAGGAAGGAAGGAAGGAAGGAAGGAAGGAAGGAGACAGACAGACAGACAGACAGACAGACAGACAGACAGACAGACAGACAGACAGACAGACAGACAGACAGACAGAACGGGGGGAGGAGAGAAAGAAAGTAAACTCAAGGCCTAATCAGAGGAAAGAGCATCACCATGGAAACAGATATGTTGCCTCCATCAGAGAGAGGTATTTGGCTGATGCTCGCAGCTCTTACTCTCTCTAAATAACAAACTGTAAAAGCTGACCCTGAGACTCGAGAAATCCAGCTGACAAAACACAGTGGTACCAACGCTCTGGTTTCTAAAAACACTCATTAAAAGGAGGACAAGGTTAAAACATACACTCAAATGTTTCAGTCAGAAGGCAGGGAGGGTCAGAACTAACTAAGTACTTATATTAATCACAAAAAGAGGTTGGATTAAGATCATGATCCATGGCCTATATGACCAGGTGCCATTTCAGACGCAGCCCCTGTACAGTAGCTTTATCAGTTATCAATCATTTAGTGGACGGCAGGTAGCCTAGCAGTTAGCGCGTTGAGCCAGTAACCGAAAGGTCGCTGGTTCGAATACCTGAACCTGTCGATGTGTCCTTGAGCAAGGCACTTAACCCTAATTTACCCTGTAGGTAGGCCGTCATTGTAAATAAGAATAGTTAAATAAAGGTCAAATAAAAAATATAAATAAATTGCTTAACTAGACCCCTGCCATAGGCCAGACAACAACACAGGATCAATGATAAGCCAGATAACTGTGATAAGCAAGCTGAACTTACATATGAATTTTAAGCTGTTGAGTCAATTAGTCCAGGGGTTCCCAACGATATTTCCCCAGGGCCCCCTTCTTCACATTTTAAAAATATCACGCCCTCACAGCTTTTTTAAATATTATTATTTACTGAGATAGCCTTTATTAAATATACCACCAGCTTGAATGTTTAATTTGAGGGACCGAGGACATTTTTGTTTAATGCAATTCTACGTAGTTTAACAAGACTCATTATTTCTTTTAGGTTGTTTCATCATAATACATTATAATGGAAAGAAAAATAAATAAATATTATTCCACTACTAAATATTATTTATGATCATTTATATTTATCCTCAATTTAATTACACACGTTGTACAGGAAGTGAATAGATCAGTTGATAACGAGAGTCACACATTGAATAACATTACTTTCCAAGCAAAGGCCATGTGTTTTTATTCCTCCTCTTCAGAAGGTCGTAGCTCAGTCTACAGGAACCCTTCAGATGTAACACCGACTTCATTGCTTGGAAACACAAGTAACTTTGAATAGTTTAAATCATTTGCTTTATTGTAATGTAAAAACACTGTATGATTAGTACATTTTAAAGGTTTCGCCAAAATACATCTTACATCGAATCTTTTTCCCAAAATGTACTGTAAAGCGATTTACTAATTATAATTTTGATTCCCGCAATTGAACAGAATTCCAACTAATACAATGGCGAAGTGAATGGTTTGTTTCGTAATTGTTTACATGAATTAGGGCTGTCTCTGACTAAAAACCAACCGAGAGTCTTCTGTTCTTACAACCGAATCGAAATTTAAAAACATATGTCAACTGTTGTATTAACTTGGTCCAGCCCGAAGCTTGTGCTAGCAAACTTGCCACGTTGTATAACATTTTCTGGGTCCTCAGAGGTTCCTTCGCCACAGCTGTAGGCTATTTTGCACATGGGATAAGAAGTAATCATCAGGCGTTTCCACCGGATCAGGACACTTTCATGCTGAGTAGTAATGGGAGAGAGCGGGAAAGATTTTCCCAATAGGCTACGTTCAGGAACTATTGTCACTCTCAATGGTTGTAAAAACTTCACTTGCTGTTTCAGGGGAAGAAAACATTTATTTGAGAAGCTCCACAGTAAGGCAATCAGAAATAGTATCAGATCCCCACAATAGGCCTACATTAGACTAGTAAGGCAATCAGAAATAGTATCAGATCCCCATAATAGACCTACATTAGACTAGTAAGGCAATCAGAAATAGTATCAGATCCCCATAATAGACCTACATTAGACTAGTAAGGCAATCAGAAATAGTATCAGATCCCCATAATAGACCTACATTAGACTAGTAAGGCAATCAGAAATAGTATCAGATCCCCATAATAGACCTACATTAGACTAGTAAGGCAATCAGAAATAGTATCAGATCCCCATAATAGACCTACATTAGACTAGTAAGGCAATCAGAAATAGTATCAGATCCCCACAATAGACCTACATTAGACTAGTAAGGCAATCAGAAATAGTATCAGATCCCCATAATAGACCTACATTAGACTAGTAAGGCAATCAGAAATAGTATCAGATCCCCATAATAGACCTACATTAGACTAGTAAGGCAATCAGAAATAGTATCAGATCCCCATAATAGACCTACATTAGACTAGTAAGGCAATCAGAAATAGTATCAGATCCCCATAATAGACCTACATTAGACTAGTAAGGCAATCAGAAATAGTATCAGATCCCCATAATAGACCTACATTAGACTAGTAAGGCAATCAGAAATAGTATCAGATCCCCACAATAGACCTACATTAGACTAGTAAGGCAATCAGAAATAGTATCAGATCCCCACAATAGACCTACATTAGACTAGTAAGGCAATCAGAAATAGTATCAGATCCCCACAATAGACCTACATTAGACTAGTAGACCAGTCCTATTTCTAAATGACAACGGTAATAATCATATATTGAACGCATTAACAGAAATTACGTAATCAAACATGCATTGAAGATTCTAAATGATGTGAATTAACAGTAGATGTACTACTGGTGATAATGGTGTGCCATCAGCCATGGGTTAGTGCACTCAGACAGGCGTGAATCAGACAGGTGTCTGGTGATAATGGTGTGCCATCAGCCATGGGTTAGTGCACTCAGACAGGCGTGAATCAGACAGGTGTCTGGTGATAATGGTGTGCCATCAGCCATGGGTTAGTGCACTCAGACAGGCGTGAATCAGACAGGTGTCTGGTGATAATGGTGTGCCATCAGCCATGGGTTAGTGCACTCAGACAGGCGTGAATCAGACAGGTGTCTGGTGATAATGGTGTGCCATCAGCCATGGGTTAGTGCACTCAGACAGGCGTGAATCAGACAGGTGTCACATGTGCAATATTATTTTTGTTTTTATATATACAGTACCAGTCAGGTTTGGACACACCTACTCATTCAGGGGTTTTTCTTTATTTTTACTATTTTCTACATTGTAGAATAATAGTGAAGACATCAAAACTAGAAAGTGTTAAACAAATTCTAATATATTTTATATTTGAAAGTCTTCAAAGTAGCCAACCTTTGCCTTGATGACAGCTTTGCACACTCTTGGCATTCTCTCAACCAGCTTCACCTGGAATGCTTTTCCAACAGTCTTGAGTTCCCACATATGCTGAGCTCTTGTTGGCTGCTTTTCCTTCACTCTGCGGTCCAACTCATCCCAAACCAGTGTCCTGATCCAGGTTGTCCCTGATAGCACTGACTTTCCTCACAGCTGCTTGTTTAAACAAATGTACTTCCTGTGATGGAGATGTGGTTGTTCCACTGACTATCCTGAGTTGAATGCACCAATTTGTAAGTCGCTCTGGAGAAGAACGTCTGCTAAATGAATAAAATGTTAAATGTAAATATTTTGATTGTTTAACACTTTTTTGGTTACTACATGATTCCATATGTGTTATTTCATAGTTTTGATGTCTTCACTTTTATTCTACAATGAAGTAGGTGTCTCCAAACTTTGACTGGTAGCGTATATATAAATCAAATTCATGCAGGTGATGCACATCCTCACAGACGCGCTAAAGTGTAATTCCTGAGTGATGTTGATTATTATGTGATGGATAAAATATATTACATTAACAGATATAATTCAATTAATTTCTATGACTTTTCAGAGAGAGTGGGGGAGGGGGAGACGGACAGGTGACAGAGAGAGAATGAGAGAGTGGGGGAGGGGGAGACGGACAGGTGACAGAGAGAGAATGAGAGAGTGGGGGAGGGGGAGACGGACAGGTGACAGAGAGAGAATGAGAGAGTGGGGGAGGGGGAGACGGACAGGTGACAGAGAGAGAATGAGAGAGTGGGGGAGGGGGAGACGGACAGGTGACAGAGAGAGAATGAGAGAGTGGGGGAGGGGGAGACGGACAGGTGACAGAGAGAGAATGAGAGAGTGGGGGAGGGGGAGACGGACAGGTGACAGAGAGAGAATGAGAGAGAAACAGAGACAGATAAAGGGAGAGATCAGGGGAGACATAGATAAAATGAAAGAGATGAGAGAGGCTGTCATATTCTCGCTTTCAGTGATGATAAATGGGTTTCGCCTGCTCTTGGTCTATGTGGCCTAGCACTGTGAAGCCAGCACTGTTCCACAGAGCCTGCCTACCTCTGTCTGGAGAAACACAGAAACCTGACAAAGAAACACTGCACTACTGCTCAAAATTAAAACCCACCCTCTCACAAACACAGGTGGCTAATGATTGTCCAATTGTCACAAAGATTTTGAAAGGCTAGACCCACAAACAAGGCTGCAATCCATCAGGCTGAAGAAAGAAACACACACACACACACACACACCTTCCCCGACACACACACACCTTCCCCGACACACACACACACACACCCCGAGACAGACAGACAGACAGACAGACAGACAGACAGACAGACAGACAGACAGACAGACAGACACACACCTTCCCCCAACATCAAGGACAAGTCAGTGGTCTGTTCTCCACTAGAGGGCAGGGTCTCCCCCATAGATTGCTGTGTGATTGAGAGAAGGATGAGTAGATGAGGTTTGAAAGAGAAAGGAAAAGAGCTGTTGGTGGTGAAACCAATGATCAATGGCTACAGATGCTGTAGGACAAAAACCAGGTCGGCCACCTCAACCATCAATCTCTGTCTGTTCCCTCGCTCCCTCCAGGCTCTCCATCAATCTCTGTCTGTTCCCTCGCTCCCTCCAGGCTCTCCATCAATCTCTGTCTGTTCCCTCGCTCCCTCCAGGCTCTCCATCAATCTCTGTCTGTTCCCTCGCTCCCTCCAGGCTCTCCATCAATCTCTGTCTGTTCCCTCGCTCCCTCCAGGCTCTCCATCAATCTCTGTCTGTTCCCTCGCTCCCTCCAGGCTCTCCATCAATCTCTGTCTGTTCCCTCGCTCCCTCCAGGCTCTCCATCAATCTCTGTCTGTTCCCTCGCTCCCTCCAGGCTCTCCATCAATCTCTGTCTGTTCCCTCGCTCCCTCCAGGCTCTCCATCAATCTCTGTCTGTTCCCTCGCTCCCTCCAGGCTCTCCATCAATCTCTGTCTGTTCCCTCGCTCCCTCCAGGCTCTCCATCAATCTCTGTCTGTTCCCTCGCTCCCTCCAGGCTCTCCATCAATCTCTGTCTGTTCCCTCGCTCCCTCCAGGCTCTCCATCAATCTCTGTCTGTTCCCTCGCTCCCTCCAGGCTCTCCATCAATCTCTGTCTGTTCCCTCGCTCCCTCCAGGCTCTCCATCAATCTCTGTCTGTTCCCTCGCTCCCTCCAGGCTCTCCATCAATCGATCGGTCTCCTCCCCCTCTGCCGATCTCCCTCTTGCTGTCTGTTTTGACCTCTCTCCCTCCCCGTCTCTTAATTATGGCCTCTGAATTAAGTTCATATTTCATCGCTGGCACCATGTGTCTGGCTAGTCAGTTTGGATATGTAATAGGTCCCGACTGCTGGCCTGTTGTAATCACTGTTGACAGGCTTAGTATCACTGACTGTACCCTACATCTCCCTCTCTCCCTCCTCCGGACTCTAGAGCAATACACAGAGGACAGATGAAGACTACTGGTATAAGGACACACAAATTGTATTTTTCTTGTCTATATTGAATAGACCCTACATCATTTAAACATTCACAGTGTAGGTTGGAAAAAGTATGTGAACCCCTAACCTGGAGTCCAATCAATGAGACGAGATTGGAGATGTTGATTAAATTAAATTAGAGTTTGTTATTCAGCATTGGCTGATGTGAACCATGCCTCAAACAAAAGAGATCTCAGAAGACCTAAGATTAAGAATTGTTGACTTGCAGAAAGCTGGAAAGTGTTGCAAAAGTATCTCTAAAAGCCTTGATGTTCATCAGTCCACGGTAAGACACATAGCCTGTAAGACAAGTTCAGCACTGTTGCTACTCTCCCTAGGAGTGTCCGTCCTGCAAAGATGACTGCAAGAGCACAGAATGATCAATGAGGTTAAGAAGAATCCTAGAGTGTCAGCTAAAGACTTACAGAAATCTATGGAACATGATAACATCTCTGTTGACGAGTCTACGATACGTTGAACACTAAACAAGAAAGGTGTTCATGGGAGGACACCACGGAAGAAGCCACTGCTGTCCAAAAAAAACATTGCTGCACATCTGAAGTTTTCAAAAGAGCACCTGGATGCTCCACAGCGCTACTGGTTAAATATTCTGTGGACAGATGTAACTAAAGTTGAGTTGTTAGGAAGGAACACACAACACTATGTGAGGAGTAAAAAAGGCACATCACACCAACATCAAAACCTCATCCCAACTGTAAAGTATGGTGGAGGGAGCATCATGGTTTGGAGCTGCTTTGCTGCCTCAGGGCCTGGACAGTTTGCTATCATTGACGGAAAAATGAATTGCCAAGTTTATCAAGACATTTTGCAGGAGAATGTAAGGCTGTGTCCACCAATTGAAACTCAGAAGTTGGGTGATGCAACAGGACAACGACCCAAAACACAGAAGTAAATCAACAACACAGTGGCTTCAACAGAAGAAAATACCCGTTCTGGAGTGGCCCAGTCAGAGTCCTGACCTCAACCCCATTGAGATGCTGTGGCATGACCTCAAGAGAGCGGTTCACACCAGACAACCCAAGAACATTGCTGAACTGAAACAGTTTTGTAAAGAGGAATGGTCCAGAATTCCTCCTGACCGTTGTGCAGGTCTGATCCGCAACTACAGAAAACGTTTAGTTGAGGTTATTGCTGCCAAAGGAGGGTCAACCAGTTATTAAATCCAAGGGTTCACATACTTTTCCCACCCTGCACTGTGAATGTTTACACGGTGTGTTAAATAAAGACATGAAAATGTATCATTGTTTGTGTGTTATTAGTTTAAGCAGACTGTGTTTGTCTGTTGTTGTTGTGATCAGATACAATTTTATGACCAATTTATGCAGAAATCCAGGTCATTCTAAAGGGTTCACATACTTTTTCTTGCCACTGTAGATCTGAATCATGGAAATGTACCATGGTTTTAACTTTGAAGTATGATGGTACTGTAATGATCCCAAACAACACCATGGTTTTAAACTGCATTCCCCCAAGGTCAAGAGAGGTTGGTTGGCATTATATTGATGAATTTATATACCAGTATGGGCAAGTTTCTGATAAAGTCTGAGGCTACTATTGTTGGTCCTAGTTTGTCTGTAACGTCAAATTTAAAAAAGGGAACCAGTTGAAAAAGGGGAATTACTTTCTGTATTAACAGCACAGTTTTCTTGCTCATGTTGCAAACCTGAAATGTGGGAGAATGTTAGATATCTAATCTTTGGTATTTTGTAATAATTGACAGTATTTAGAGTCAAGAGAGAGAAGCTCGCTCTAGTGGTTGCTTCACTCAACAGTGGCTCTCACACTAGACTGCCTAGTTAGTGAGTCAGAGAGACTATGTTTTGAGACTCCGCCACTAAGCTAACCACCTCAGTCACCGTCTTCATTAGAAAATGCGTCTGCGACATTGTACCCACGGTGAGGGTTCGCTGCTTCCCCAATCAAAAGGCCTGGCGCTAAACTCAAGGCCAGGGCTACCGCACACAGAGCTATCGTATCAGAAGTTTACATACACTCAATTAGTAGTATTTGGTATTTGGTAGCATTGTCTTTAAATTGTTTAACTTGGGTCAAACATTTCGGGTAGCCTTCCTCAAGCTTCCCACAATAAGTTGGGTGAATTGTGGCCCATTCCTCCTGACAGAACTGGTGTAACTGAGTCAGGTTTGTAGGCCTCCTTGCTCGCACATGCTTTTTCAGTTCTTCACACACATTTTCTATAGGATTGAGGTCAGGGCTTTGTGATGGCCACTCCAATACCTTGACTTTGTTGTCCTTAAGCCATTTTTCCAAAACTTTGGAAGTATGCTTGGGGTCATTGTCCATTTGGAAGACCCACTTGCGACCAAGCTTTAACTTCCTGACTGATGTCTTGAGATGTTGCTTCAATATATCACATAATTTTCCTTCCTCATGATGCCATCTATTTTGTGAAGTGCACCAGTCCCTCCTGCAGCAAAGCACTCCCATAACATGACGCTGCCACCCCTGTGCTTCACGGTTGGGATGGTGTTCTCCGGCTTGCAAGCCTCCCCCTTCTTCCTCCAAACATAATGATGGTCATTATGGCCAAACAGTTCTATTTTTATTTCATCAGACCAGAGGACAAAAAGTAGGACCTTTGACCCCATGTGCAATTGCAAACCGTAGTCTGGCTTTTTTATGGCGGTTTTGGAGCAGTGGCTTCTTCCTTGCTGAGCGGCCTTTCAGGTTATGTCGATATAGGACTCGTTTTACTGTGGATATAGATACTTTTGTACCTGTTTCCTCCAGCATCTTCACAAGGTCCTTTGCAGTTGTTGTGGGATTGATTTGCACTTTTTGCACCAAAGCACGTTCATCTCTAGGAGACAGAACGTGTCTCCTTCCTGAGCGGTATGACGGCTGCGTGGTGCCATGGTGTTTATACTTGCGTACTATTGTTTGTACAGATGAACGTGGTACCTTCAGGCATTTGGAAATTGCTCCCAAGGATGAACCAGACTTGTGGAGGTCTACAATTGTTTTTCTGAGGTCTTGGCAGATTTATTTTGATTTTCCCATGATGTCGAGCAAAGAGGCACTGAGTTTGAAGGTAGGCCTTGACATACATCCACAGGTACACCTCCAATTGACTCAAATTATGTCAATTAGCCTATCAGAAGCTTCTAAAGCCATGACATCATTTTTAAAGGTGCAGTCAAAGCAGCTCTACAGTGGCCTACCTGGTTAAATAAAGGTGAAATAGAAAATAAACTGTATGTAAACTTCTGACCCACTGGAATTGTGATATAGTGAATTATAAGTGAAATAATCTGTCTGTAAACAATTGTTGGAAGAATTACTTGTGTCATGCACAAAGTAGACGTCCTAACCGACTTGCCAAAACTATAGTTTGTTAACATGAAATCTGTGGAGTGGTTGAAAAAGGAGTTTTAATGACTTCAACCTAAGTGTATGTAAACTTCCGACATTTATCCGGACTCTGCACACCCACTCACATACAAGCTGCTGCTACTCTGTTCATCTAATATCCTGTTGCCTTGTCCCCTTACCCTATACACATCTACCTCCATCACTCCAGTATCAATGCACATGTAAATATGGTATTGAAACTGACTTTTTAAATATTTCCAGTATAACGGTAGCTAACGCACTTTTATACATTGCACTGTTCCGTACAATTCACCTTATTTTGCCCTCCAAAAAAAGTTATACTTCCAGGTCAACTGTAATATGAATACCATTGTAAAGCACAGTTTCTCCCCTTTCCAGAAACATCAATGACGAGACCTTCATGCTGCCTGTCTGGTCTTTTAAAAAATGCCGGGTGGGGAAGCGAAACCTACTGTGTGAAAGGGTTGAGATCTGCCGTGATCTGATCTGTTATCACCTCTAAAATGTAAATAATTACATACCTATTTTAAGGTTTGTGTTGAATTTGAATCAGGTTCTAAATTATCTTCAGAAGTAAACAGCGGCTGTCGTGGCTTTTGAGAGTCATGAAGGCTTGCAGTGATGACACAAAAAATGAATGTATTCAGTTGTACAGTTGACTAGGTTTCCCCCTAACCCTGTCCCTTTCTTGTTTTGAATCTGTGAGAGAAGTGCTACACCTGGTGGAAAGAGGCTGTACGACACAGAATGAGTTGCATAATGTGTGCAGTACGTTACAGAATGACACGTCACATTTTACTGTACGGCGTCAGAGGGGTCCGTTTTTTCAACTTTTCTCCAATACTATTGGTTCATTACCATGCCAATTAAAGCTTGAATAGAAGCTTGATTTTGATGCCAACACAGTCGCTACAGTCCCATTCTACAGTCCCATTCTACAGTCCCATTCTACAGTCCCATTCTACAGTCCCATTCGTTTTCATTGCAGCCTCGTTTGAATGCAGCGGTTGTGCTAATTTGTACTGAATGGGGTTAGTCCCCGTTATAGCATGCTTACTGACTTTGTATATTTCATATTCTTATTTCTTGTGTTTTTTTTCTATAATATATTGTTATTGATTATTGAATTGTTGGGTTTTGAGTTTGCAAGATATGCATTTCACAGTACTTGTACAAAACTTTTAAAGAATCTCGCCACAGGTTGTGTATCAACCTTCATTAGTCATGAGTTGTCCCGGTTACATGTGTCTATTGAAAATGGAATGGGTTACCTTTCAAATCGGACGTGGTCTTCCTTGACATTCAGCACCTCACTTACCCCACGCCTACTCTCTCATGTCTCGACACGACCCTGACTTATAGCTCACACTAAACCTCACAAAATGATACAGCCACTGGGCTGAATCAGCGCCATCACAATGACTCAAGCATGGACTCCCTCACAGGTATAACCTCGCTAAGACACCTTCACCTCTGGCACAATGACGGAATCATTGAGGCGGAATCACACAGCGCAATCCAAGGATATTCAGAGGACTACAAAAGCCGACTGCAGGGAAAATCATCAAGGGTACAAAAGCGAATCTGACAACACGTACAGGTGCATACACACACCTGAGCAGCTCCAATGCAACTCACTACCAATCTGCCCCCATCTTTCCAGGACGGAGCTGAGAAGACAGATGCTGCAGTATTATGGCCATACAGATGCCCATAGAAGAACTACACCAAACCTACTACCATTAAGGCCTTGGACCACAAGTTAAAGCACCATCTCATCTCAGTATAAAGCAAGCTAGTAAAAATTAAAAGCATCATTTGAGTTTCTTGGATTATTGCACACTGGCCAGATGGCAGAGTTAAGTTTCCCCTCAGCTATTCATTTGGTATCGTTAGACAACACCGCAGACGTTTCACTGCTTGTTTTCTCAGATGGAGGTCATTACCACAGAGCTGTGAACTGTGTTTTCCATAAGGATGTCGTTATCTTAGCAAGGTGAGACAGGGAGGTGTTGTAACCTAAAGCAATGATACCGGGTCAGATATCTTGTCCTCCAAATCATTTGGTTCAGGATTGGGGTGCATCTGTGTGGTTGAGTGGTAACATTCGTACACAAAGCACATATCAGAGCTTCAAAGGTTGTGGGCTCAATGTTCCCTACGACAACCATTCCTACAGGCATCTGATCTTATATCTGTACTTAATATCCAGCAACATACCAAGGTCAGTGTTGGGTCCAGCCAGGACCTGTTTGAACTTGTCCAGGCGGGAGGCCTCTCTCTCTGTCATGGCTGGGGTCCCGGAGGTGTTCTGGTCAGCCATGCGAGCCACCATGGGAATGGTGGGTCGGTGGGGCAGGGACTGCTGTCTGTGGAGAGACTCTCTCTCTCCGGTCGCATCTGGATAAACAGAGAGAGGGGAGAGATACTGAGAGCAATAAACACACACACACACACACACACACACACACACGCAAAAACACACAGACAAACACACACACCTTTTGCAAGCACCTTTCCTCCAAGCACACACATTGAATACACACGTCACACAAACACTGTGTAACCCAACCACCTTGCTCCAGTCCAGCAACAGCAAACCCCCATTACAGACAACTACAGGGCAGAGTAGAGTTTCTTCCCAGCATCAGAAGGTAGAGAACAGTGGAGGACAGTCAGAGAGGGTGTAGAGTGCTGCAGGGCTGAGGTCTGTCTGTCTGTCTGTCTGTCTGTCAGCATAGAGCAGCCTGAGTACAGACCAGGACTTCAAGCCTAATGAAAGCCTTGCAGTGGGCCATTATCTAATATAGAACCAGGCAGCTGAGTCCACAGACAGACCACAGCAGCAGACAACAACACATCAGAAGGCAGGGAGGGAGAGAGCGTGGAGGGAGGGAGAGAGCGTGGAGGGAGGGAGGGAGGGAGAGAGCGTGGAGGGAGAGAGAGAGCGTGGAGGGAGGGGAGTGCCAGGTTAGACAGACGGGAGAGAGAAGGGGTAGATAGAAGCTACCAGACAGACACAACAAGATTATAGTGTTGTGACTAGAGGGAAAAGAACACAGAGGTTTTATGTGACGAGTTGAGCTCAAGGCGGCAGCACGGTTTGAACACAGCATGCAAAGGTGAGTGTGTGAGTACTATCTCTCCCAGCAGGGGGCAGTGTGTGGTCTCTCCCAGCAGGAAGGGCAGTGTGTGGTCTCTCCCAACAGGAAGGGCAGTGTGGGGTCTCTCCCAGCAGGGGGCAGTGTGTGGTCTCTCCCAGCAGGAAGGGCAGTGTGTGGTCTCTCCCAGCAGGGGGCAATGTGTGGTCTCTCCCAGCAGGAAGGGCAGTGTGTGGTCTCTCCCAGCAGGAAGGGCAGTGTGTGGTCTCTCCCAGCAGGAAGGGCAGTGTGGGGTCTCTCCCAGCAGGGGGCAATGTGTGGTCTCTCCCAGCAGGAAGGGCAGTGTGTGGTCTCTCCCAGCAGGAAGGGCAGTGTGTGGTCTCTCCCAGCAGGAAGGGCAGTGTGTGGTCTCTCCCAGCAGGAAGGGCAGTGTGTGGTCTCTCCCAGCAGGAAGGGCAGTGTGTGGTCTCTCCCAGCAGGGGGCAATGTGTGGTCTCTCCCAGCAGGAAGGGCAGTGTGTGGTCTCTCCCAGCAGGGGGCAATGTGTGGTCTCTCCCAGCAGGAAGGGCAGTGTGTGGTCTCTCCCAACAGGAAGGGCAGTGTGGGGTCTCTCCCAGCAGGGGGCAGTGTGTGGTCTCTCCCAGCAGGAAGGGCAGTGTGTGGTCTCTCCCAGCAGGGGGCAATGTGTGGTCTCTCCCAGCAGGAAGGGCAGTGTGTGGTCTCTCCCAGCAGGAAGGGCAGTGTGTGGTCTCTCCCAGCAGGAAGGGCAGTGTGTGGTCTCTCCCAGCAGGGGGCAATGTGTGGTCTCTCCCAGCAGGAAGGGCAGTGTGTGGTCTCTCCCAGCAGGAAGGGCAGTGTGTGGTCTCTCCCAGCAGGAAGGGCAGTGTGTGGTCTCTCCCAGCAGGAAGGGCAGTGTGTGGTCTCTCCCAGCAGGAAGGGCAGTGTGTGGTCTCTCCCAGCAGGAAGGGCAGTGTGTGGTCTCTCCCAGCAGGAAGGGCAGTGTGTGGTCTCTCCCAGCAGGGGGCAGTGTGTGGTCTCTTCCAGCAGGAAGGGCAGTGTGTGGTCTCTCCCAGCAGGAAGGGCAGTGTGTGGTCTCTCCCAGCAGGGGGCAGTGTGCGGTCTCTCCCAGCAGGAAGGGCAGTGTGCGGTCTCTCCCAGCAGGAAGGGCAGTGTGCGGTCTCTCCCAGCAGGAAGGGCAGTGTGCGGTCTCTCCCAGCAGGGGGCAGTGTGTGGCCTCTCCCAGCAGGGGGCAGTTGAGGTCTCTCCCAGCAGGGGGCAATGTGTGGTCTCTCCCAGCAGGAAGGGCAGTGTGTGGTCTCTCCCAGCAGGAAGGGCAGTGTGTGGTCTCTCCCAGCAGGGGGCAGTGTGTGGTCTCTCCCAGCAGGAAGGGCAGTGTGTGGTCTCTCCCAGCAGGAAGGGCAGTGTGTGGTCTCTCCCAGCAGGAAGGGCAGTGTGTGGTCTCTCCCAGCAGGAAGGGCAGTGTGTGGTCTCTCCCAGCAGGAAGGGCAGTGTGTGGTCTCTCCCAGCAGGAAGGGCAGTGTGTGGTCTCTCCCAGCAGGAAGGGCAGTGTGTGGTCTCTCCCAGCAGGAAGGGCAGTGTGTGGTCTCTCCCAGCAGGAAGGGCAGTGTGTGGTCTCTCCCAGCAGGAAGGGCAGTGTGTGGTCTCTCCCAGCAGGAAGGGCAGTGTGTGGTCTCTCCCAGCAGGAAGGGCAGTGTGTGGTCTCTCCCAGCAGGAAGGGCAGTGTGTGGTCTCTCCCAGCAGGAAGGGCAGTGTGTGGTCTCTCCCAACAGGAAGGGCAGAGTGTGGTCTCTCCCAGCAGGAAGGGCAGAGTGTGGTCTCTCCCAGCAGGAAGGGCAGTGTGTGGTCTCTCCCAGCAGGAAGGGCAGTGTGTGGTCTCTCCCAGCAGGAAGGGCAGTGTGTGGTCTCTCCCAGCAGGAAGGGCAGTGTGTGGTCTCTCCCAACAGGAAGGGCAGAGTGTGGTCTCTCCCAGCAGGAAGGGCAGAGTGTGGTCTCTCCCAGCAGGGGGCAATGTGTGGTCTCTCCCAGCAGGAAGGGCAATGTGTGTGGTCTCTCCCAGCAGGAAGGGCAGAGTGTGGTCTCTCCCAGCAGGAAGGGCAGAGTGTGGTCTCTCCCAGCAGGAAGGGCAGTGTGTGGTCTCTCCCAGCAGGAAGGGCAGAGTGTGGTCTCTCCCAGCAGGAAGGGCAATGTGTGAGCAGGGGGCAATGTGTGTGTGTGTGTACTGAACAACAGATGAATGGAACAGACACCAGACAGTATCTGCTCTGCCAGTGTCTCCTCTATGGAGATAACTACTGTGGTTAGGGCTGCTATGGGCTGGTGTCATATCTACTGCACCACCACAGACAGACAGCAGTTCCCCTAGTGCACAACACAACACAACCACCACCCTCTGTTGCTACTGCTGTTACCACACTAACAAATTAACAGGAACAGCCTAGCAGGCTCAGAGCAGAGGAGAGGATGGGTCCTATGGAGTGGGGTTCCTCCTTTCGAGATTCCCTCCATGTTAGGAAGTTATCGGTCATCTCACCTGACGCTTAAATGTGTTTGTCTGTTTGCTGATTGATGGATAGAGAGAGGGAGAGAGAGAGAGAGAGAGAGAGACAGATCTCCACTTACCCTTAGGTGATCCGATGGGGACCTCACTCAGTGACTTCACCAGTCTGCCGTCGCTGAGCAGGCTGGGCTCAGAGGCAAACACCACCTCTGGGTTTGATTCCTCCCCTTCCTCCCCCTGCTCTTCCTCTTCCTCATGCGCCTCCTCTTCCTCTCTCTCCTCCAGCTCCGACGCGTCGGCATCATTCCGTCTCTGCTTCTCCTGCTGCTTGCTGTGGTTCTCAATCACCTGCATAATGATAATAACAGATTTATTTTTTATACTCCTTAAAAACAGCTTAATGTGTTATAAGGGCTTATAAGAGCATATTAAGCACCTTTTTAAAAACACAAGGAAGCCTAACTGCTGTGTATGTTTACATTACAGAATCACCTTGTTGGCTGTTTCCATGACGACCTCGATGTTGAGGTTCTGCGCTGCCATGGTGAGAAGCTCGTCGTCGTCGTCCCCCACGTCCCAGGCATCACTGGTGATGCTCTCAAACTCCTGGAACGTGGTGGATTTCTTCGCCTTCCCTCCCGGTGTTGTCTGGGGCTTGTTGCTTGCTTTGATTAGACTGAGAGGGAGAAACACAAGACGTTTAGGGTACTAGAAGTTTTCCAAAACATTAAAGAAGACATCAAAAGCCCAAACGATACCCGTCTTTTTAGCGGAAGGTGGAGGACTTTGAAAGGATGAACAGAAGGGCCATGAAAGATTAGGACTGGGAGCCAAACTTACTCTGGAAGGGCAACTTCACAAACATTAGAAGGCATTAGGATTAGTACAAAATGTACTAAATTCCCAAAATGCAAAGCTGTTTTTGTTCCTGTTTCACATCGAATTGCTCGATTGAGGGTATTTTTATTAGTGAAAGACTGCAGCTGTGCCCTTGATATCTACAGGCTACAGATGGATATTCACACGTTGACGCGGCGAGCCAATGTTGAAAAGAATTGACTGACGAATGTTGGAAAAAAACTGAATGACGATAATGAAAGAAATTAGTCAATCACAAAAACATTCCGCAAGGACAATCAATGAGTCAGCAATTATTCAAATGATTTCAACAAGGTTATTGTAAAAGTTACAGATTAAATCAATTTAAAAAAAATACAATTTCTCACAGAAAACCTTCCTTTGTGTATGAGAGACGTTTTCTTCAGGGGGAAATTCTGTATAAAAAGCCAATTTAATGTATCCTTTTTCCTCTCATGTCCATGAGAGAGGGAGGGGGACCCTTCCTTTCCATCTTATTATTTTCATTCAAAACCAAGCATTAGCATAACAAAAGCAAAGCCAAGTTCAATATGACTCTGCCTGTGACTGGCCCACTCCTGACAGGTGATAAAACTATGGACGTTAGCCTAGCAATAACAAGTTAATTAAATAAAACCCTCGGTGGATGTCAGACAGTCGATTACACTTTAATGTCAACGGCAAAGCATCAAAGATCAGCTTCATGTGTTTCCACTCCTTCCTTGTCAACCCAGAACCAACAGTTGGGAGAATATACTTGGTATACAGGTATGTGAGCAGATGGGTGGACTTTCAGAACAGCTTGGAAAATTCCAGAAAATTCCAGTCAATTGGAGGTGTACCTGTGGATGTATTTCAAGGCCTACCTTGAAACTCAGTGCCTCTTTGCTCGACATCATGGGAAAATTAAAAGAAATCAGCCAAGACCATAGGAAAAAATATTGTAGACCTCCACAAGTCTGGTTCATCCTTGGGAGCAATTTCCAAATGCCTGAAGGTACCACGTTCATCTGTACAAACAATAGTACGCAAGTATAAACACCATGGGATCACGCAGCCGTCATGGGACACACAGGAAGGAGACGCGTTTTGTATCCTAGAGATGAACGTACTTTGGTGCGAAAAGTGAAAATAAATCCCAGAACAACAGCAAAGGACCTTGTGAAGATGCTGGAGGAAACAGGTACAAAAGTATCTATACCCACAGTAAAACTAATCCTACATCGACATAACCTGAAAGGCCGCTCAGCAAGGAAGAAGCCACTGCTCCAAAACCGCCATAAAAAAGCCAGACTACGGTTTGCAACTGCACGTGGGGACAAAGATCGTACTTTTTGGAGCAATGTCCTCTGGTCTGATGAAACAAAAATAGAACTGTTTGGCCATAATGACCATCGTTATGTTTGGAGGAAAAAGGGGGAGGCTTGCAAGCCGAAGAACACCATCCCAACCGTGAAGCACGGGGGTGGCAGCATCATGTTGTGGGGGTGCTTTGCTGCAGGAGGGACTGGTGCACTTCACAAAATAGATGGCATCATGAGGAAGGAAAATTATGTGGATATATTGAAGCAACATCTCAAGATATCAGTCAGGAAGTTAAAGCTTTGTCGCAAATGGTTCTTCCAAATGGACAATGACCCCAAGCATTCTTCCAAAGTTGTGTCTAAATGGCTTAAGGACAACAAAGTCAAGGTATTGGAGTGGCCATCACAAAGCCCTGACCTCAATCCTATAGAACATTTGTGGGCAGAACTGAAAAAGTGTGTGCGAGCAAGAAAGCCTACAAACCTGACTCAGTTACACCAGGAGGAATGGGCCAAAATTCACCCAACTTATTGTGGGAAGCTTGTGGAAGGCTACCCGAAATGTTTGACCCAAGTTAAACAATTTAAAGGCAATGCTACCAAATACTAATTGAGTGTATGTATACTTCTGACCCACTGGGAATGTGATGAAAGGAATAAAAGCTGAAATAAATCATTCTCTCTACTATTATTCTGACATTTCACATTCTTAAAATAAAGTGGTGATCCTAACTGACCTAAGACAGGGAACGTTTACTAGGATTAAATGTCAGGAATTGTGAAAAACTGACTTTAAATGTATTTGGCTAAGATGTATGTAGAAATCCGACTTCAACTGTATTTAGAGTTAATCTTACAGATATCAAATGGGGACAGGACAGATCATAAACAAATATATAGTGGGTGCCAGGCAGCCTGAGAAGTAAACCCTTCTAGTTGCCAGTCTGTCTCTGCTTTAGGGCATTTCAGACGAAAAGGACCCATGAGCACCAATATGTGAAGTTCATAGGAGCACATATAAAATTGTGTCAAATGAAAGCTAAGAGTCTATATTTTGGGAAAATTAGATGAAATGTCATGGCTTTGATTTGTGGAAGATCTTAGAAAACATGTACCAGAAAAAGTCTAAAGCGGTAGAAACAGGGTTGGAGACTAAGGTAGTTCTGACATGTTCTGGGTCATTATCATGCTGTAGGATGAACCCCATAGCCTGGAGGTATGTTCTGGGTCATTATCTTGCTGTAGGATGAACCCCATAGCCTGGGGGTATGTTCTGGGTCATTGTCTTGCTGTAGGATGAACCCCATAGCCTGGAGGTCTGTTCTGGGTCATTATCTTGCTGTAGGATGAACCCCATAGCCTGGAGGTCTGTTCTGGGTCATTATCTTGCTGTAGGATGAACCCCATAGCCTGGAGGTCTGTTCTGGGTCATTATCTTGCTGTAGGATGAACCCCATAGCCTGGAGGTATGTTCTGGGTCATTATCATGCTATAGTTAAATTAGTTGACTCTTCACATGGAATGATTTCACTGAACAACAAAAGAAAGGGAATATTGAATGATCCCCGATGATCCATCACATCTCCCAGAAACGTTTTCAACATACATCTGTAAAATGATAGTCTAGAAACTAAAGCTTTGGTTGTCTTCCTCATCCAGGCCAAGGTGGCGAGACACGGTATTGACACCATAGACAGACAGGATGCTCTTGCCAGTATACTTGGGGTCCAACATGTACGCTGCGGCATGTATGGGCTTCAGGGAGAAGTCTTCACGCTTTTAGATGTATTTCAGAACTGCAGTTTCCTCTGCTTGGAGCAACAGTGAAGTGGGCAGGGCAGTACGGATTTCTTCTCTTACATCTGCAAGCAGAGTCTGAACATCAGACAGGATGGCATTGTCTCCCTCAATCCGTGCAATGGCTACTGCTATAGGTTTCAGGAGTTTCAGGCTGCTTACCACTTTCTCCCAAAATACATCATCCAGGAGGATCCTCTTGATGGGGCTGTCCATATCAGCAGACTGTGATATGGCCATTTCTTGGAGACTCCTTCCCCTCCAGGAGACTGTCAAACATGATGACGACACCACCACCCCAACGGGTGTTGCTGGGCAGCTTCAATGTGGTGCTCTTATTCTTCTCACTTTGCTTGGTGATGTAGATTGCTGCTATAACTTGATGACCCTTCACCTACCTAACCATTTCCTTGGCTTTCTTGTAGAGTGTATCCATTGTTTTCCGTGCCATGATGTCCTTGAGGAGCAGATTCAATGCATGAGCAGCACAGCCAATGGGTGTGATGTGAAGGTAGGACACCTCCACTTTAGACCAAGCAGCCTTCATGTTCACAGCATTGTCTGTCATCAGTGCAAATACCTTCTGTGGTCCGAGGTCATTGATGACTGCCTTCAGCTCATATTCAATGTAGAGACCGGTGTGTCTGTTGTCCCTTGTGTCTGTGCTCTTGTAGAATACTAGTTGAGGGGTGGAGATGATTGCAATACAGTCTGCTTTCTCTATGATTTGCTTGACCTTCACTTGAACTCTGTTGAACTCTGCATCCAGCAAATGAGTAGATAAAGCATGTCTGGTTGGAGGGGTGTATGCTGGGTGAAGAACATTCAGAAATCTCTTCCAATACACATTGCCTGTGAGCATCAGAGGTGAACCAGTTGCATACACAGCTCGAGCAAGACATTCATCAGCATTTCTCTGACTACGTTCCTTCATTGTGTCAAAAAAAACGTCTGATTCCAGGAGGACCATGAGCTGTTGCTATCGATAAGGTGTCTGATTCATCCTTTTCACCTTGAATAGAAGTAGAGGGACTTTTGTCAGAGGTTGCTTGTTGTGAGCGCTGAGGGAACTTTATACACTTGGCCAGATGATTCTGCATCTTTTTTGCATTCTTCACATATGATTTGACACAGTATTTGCAAATGTACACAGCTTTTCCTTCTACATTAGCTGCAGTGAAATGTCTCCACACATCAGATAGTGATGATGCCCGTGGAATTTTCCTGTAAATATTAGAAAATAATTAGTAAAAAACATAATAATACAATCCCATGTACAGATAAATAGTTAAACAGGTGAATTAACACTCCTCAGTTAGCAGGCTCAAGCAAGCTAAAACCCACATGGTAGCAAAAACTAACTAGCAGAAAATTGTTAACAGGTTATAAATGATTTAAACACTCTTTGCTGTAGGCTACTATTTACTAGTTAACAAAACATCATGTATGTCATATAAAATATATTCACCCCACCCAGTATTGTAATCAAAACTTACCAGAAAGCATGTAGTCCTTGGCTCAGACAGTGTAGTAGTGTGGGCTCAATAGCATCTCATTAGTGTGCAAGATCTTGAGAATCAGCTGTACATGTGATGGAAGAATGCACTGTGCATGCAGAGGTTTGCAATTCCATTGAACTGGGGATAGTTTAACCAAAATATGCATCAAAACCTAGAATTGCCTTATGTGTATCCAAAAAAAGGTTCCCTGTTATAAGCTAACTTTTTTGATGAATTTAAGGAAAATTCCCGGGCTGAACTTCACATGGAACAATTCCGGAAAAATTCCGGAAATTTACCGGAACGTTTCCGACCCTTTGCAACACTAATTAGAAATACATCAAAACTCAACAATGTTGACGTAAAGAAACCCTGCCAACTAATATTTAGTACTGGAGAAATTGTTTACCTTCTGTAAGTTTAAGAAATATTGTCTTATGCCGTGTAACTACGTTACATATCATTAAGATATTTTCTCATTTCTCTCCCTCATAAGGAGGAAGGATAATGAAAGTTCACAGAAGAATACCAAGAGGTAACAGAATTACCCCCAAATATAACTAACAGAATTACTACAACTGAATTGGCTACAATGGGAAATAAGTCTCAAACCACAGTTGGCTCACCTTCCATTGTAAACCCTTCCACTGACACACTGGTATGTTCAGCTCATAACTGATTTCTTTGTCTTTCTGTTGTCTGGTGGTCAAACCAAGAGTCCCAGTTAATGTCACCTCTTCCAGCTCTTACTGACACCTACCCATGAGCCCCCTGTAACCAGCATCCTCACCACTGAGCACTGATGGGTTCTGACATAAACTTGAAACATCCTTAATCATGTCACAGAGCGAGAGAGAGGAATGCAGGACGTGTACCTACTGTCAGAACATGTTATTGTTAGACATCAGGGATCCTATGGGAAGGAGGAGGGCCACAGACTGGTATAAATCAACAGGACAGCTCTGAGTGGGGAGGGTTGAGGAATTTGGGCCGAGGTCATGTCAGATGATGTGAAAAAGAACAGGCATCACTAAAGTTCTGCCTAGCAACAGAGATGTATTGGCCGTCCAGATGTGTGAGGAGGAGACAGCACAGGAAGGGTTAAATACCAGTGCTTGTGCGAATATGTCTTTGTCTGTAACTCTGGGTGAATAAACTTTGAGCTTTTCTTAAGATGAATTTCTGCCTCAGCATTTCCTGAAAGTTGTACACACACCCAGTTCATTGACTGGATTTTCAGGTCAGGTCACTACTCCGACCTGAACTGCCATCTTAAAGGACCAAAGCTACCTACTTACCAGAGAGCAAAAGTCACCATTCATTCATAATAGAATGTGTCCCAAACAGCACATTGTCCCTATAGTGTGCTCTACTAGAAGGAAATGGGGTGCAATGTTGGGCCTACACAGTCCAACTAATCAGACACTTACTTAGCATGCAGAAGAGGGTCGAAAGGAGGATGTTGAGCACCATACACATGTTGTATGCTGTGGAGAGGAAAGAAAACACAATGGCCTATTGCTATGCTTTGTTGGGAAATCTACTGAATTAATGTATTACAGTGTGTTATAGTGAACAGCGGATAACATGTCCCTGTCAACTAATGCCTTGATTCAGTTCAAATGCACTCCAATAATGAGTCAATTCATAGAGCATGAATGAGCAGACTAACTTTGGTTTCATTTGAAAGCAGATGTCAACAGTAGTTGACAATGTGATGCCCCATTTGACTATTTGATTAGCATGTAGCTAGTTACCCTAAAATGTGAAGTTACTTGAAACTTGGCTAAACATCAGAAAGAAGTCCAATAAGTTGTCTTGTTATTTCATACTCCCTGACAACGAGTCGACTATCTAAATGAAAACCCTAGCAAGTTGGCGAACTGTCTATATGGAATGTTAGGCTGAGTTAGCTGGTTAGGTAAACTAGTTGTTCACCTATCCGACTAACTTATACTAGCCTTTAGATATGTTCTCTGCACTCACTGTCACAAGAGCACGACCACGTTTGACAACCGCATAAAGTATGACATGATCAACAGATCCTTCCAGTTTGAAGGTTCCAGTCACTGTGAGAGTAGAGAACACGTCACCCACCTGCCAGGGACTTTACTGTTCCTCTTCCAGAATAGTTTCCTGTTTCCGGTAGTTGACATGTTCTTTCCCTGGTACAGTATGTCATATATGCAAGAAATCGAGTATTGTTAGCTATAGTTTTTAAAACGTCTAACGTGTGTTTATTTACACCCAGTTCCCTCCTCCAAAACTCAGAAAGCCGCCATGTTGGATCTGAGTTCCTCTGAGCAAGCGCTTCAGTGATTGGTCCGTTCCACATTGCCTAGCCATCGCCCAATCACAAGTACGATCTACCGTAAGTGATTGGAGACGCAGTTGACGTCATCTTCCACTGGTGTAAATTGCCGCGTTCATGTCCTAGTAGGAACTAGGAAACTCGGAAATGTCAGATTTGCTAAATGTTTGTAATTAATCACGTGCTGCGTTCAATGAAGTAGGACATTTCCAAGTTTCCTAGTTCAGACTAGTACTTTAACGCGGTATAATATGAATGGTCAGCGTGGATGACAGATGATAATTTCCTGCACACATCCATAATGTGTACTGTATACCCAGTGGCGGATTTAGGTATAGGCGAGATGGGCAGCCGCCCAAGGCGGCATCTTGACGGGTGGCACGGAGCGCCCGCACAAAAAATGGTGACATTTGCACGAATGGTTTTCTATCGCTCATTTGCACGTCACGTCAATGATTTAATGTCACTGTGTGGGACTGTGGGTCAATTAACCTTGTCGGAGTGGGAGCCCTGGTTCTAGTTAGTGAGCAAGGCAGGCTACTGCCTGGGAAGGCCTCCCACTGGAAGCCCGAGGTGGGGAGGGAGGCGGGGGTAGGTTGACCTCAGGTCTCCCCACTGGAAGCCCGAGGTGGGGAGGGAGGCGGGGGTAGGTTGACCTCAGGTCTCCCCACTGGAAGCCCGAGGTGGGGAGGGAGGCGGGGGTAGGTTGACCTCAGGTCTCCCCACTGGAAGCCCGAGGTGGGGAGGGAGGCGGGGGTAGGTTGACCTCAGGTCTCCCCACTGGAAGCCCGAGGTGGGGAGGGAGGCGGGGGTAGGTTGACCTCAGGTCTCCCCACTGGAAGCCCGAGGTGGGGAGGGAGGCAGGGGTAGGTTGACCTCATGTCTCCCCACTGGAAGCCCGAGGTGGGGAGGGAGGTGGGGGTATCTATCAAATAGCACCTCTAACTTTGTACAGTACTAATGCATTAGTAAATGTTATAATTATTTATTTGTGTTGTTCCAAATGTCTGAATAAAAATGACAGTTAGTGCAGAATGGGTGGTTCACCCAGGGTGACATACATGCTAGAACCGCCACTGTGTATACCCGTCGCAAGACCCACAGGTTGATGCTTATTTATAAAACCCTCTTAGGCCTCACTCCCCCCTATCTGAGATATCTACTGCAGCCCTCATCCTCCACATACAACACCCGTTCTGCCAGTCACATTCTTTTAAAGGTCCCCAAAACACACACATCCCTGGGTCGCTCGTCTTTTCAGTTCGCTGAGCTAGCGACTGGAACGAGCTGCAACAAACACTCAAACTGGACAGTTTTATCTCAATCTCTTCATTCAAAGACTCAATCATGGACACTCTTACTGACAGTTGTGGCTGCTTTGCGTGATGTATTGTCATCTCTACCTTCTTGCCATTTGTGCTGTTGTCTGTTTCCAGTAATGTTTGTACCATGTTTTGTGCTGCTACCATGTTGTGTTGCTGCCGTGTTGTTGTCATGTTGTGTTGCTACCATGTTGTGTTGCTACCATGTTGTTTTGCTGCCATGTTGTGTTGCTACCATGTAGTTGTCATGTTGTGTTGCTAACATGCTGTGTTGTCAGGTGTTGCTGCCTTGCTATGTTGTCATCTTAGGTCTCTCTTTATATAGTGTTGTCGCTCTTAATAATAATATATTTTTATTTAATTAATTTAAATGTTTTAATCCCAGCCCCCATGCCCGCAGGAGGCCTTTTTCCTTTTGGAGGCCGTCATTGTAAATAAGAATTTGTTCTTAACTGACTTGCCTAGTTAAATAAAGGTTCAATATATATATATTTTTTTTTATTGATAAAATGATGAAAAGCAGCAATATAAAATGTTAATCCGTAAAGGGCCTGTTCCAGGCATAAGCAACATAAGTGGTCACTTAGGGCCCCTTACTGTATGTACACCCTTCATTTTATTCATTGTGGATTTTAGAAACACTTCAAATAAGGGCTGTGTTTCGTGTAGGTTTACGCTGGCGTGACATTTTGTTAACTGTGTAAATCTACAAGGTAACTTTAACCAATATATTCACCTCAATTTACCCACCCAAAATTAAATGCTAATTAGCTGCTAATGTGGCTATCATACAGAACTACAAATGCCATGATGATCTGGAGGAGACTGATGACTCGAGGCAAAGGTAAGAATCTCTGGATGAAATATATAATGTTAGCTACATGGAGTAATTAATAAATTGGCAATTCTGTGAACTGTCTTGAGCAAATTATCTATCTAAATGCCTGTTATCTACTGTAGCTACCTAGTTCATCTAGTTAGCTACATTAGCGGGCTAGATGGCTAAATTAGTCGCCTATTTGTCTAGCCATTTAAATGCATGCTCCACTCTCAAATTGAAATTAAACTTCATGACTGATGCCATGGCTGTGGCTGCTAAGAAGGGAGCAACAGTGAACTACAAAACTACAGCCAAGGCAGCACTGGTCCACACCTGCCCTGAATGTCAGGTGAGTGGTATTGGTTGGTACTGTATGTACCAGTACTGGTTGATGTGCAGGCCTAAGTGACCACAAACAAGATTCTTCCATCATTCACACACAGTCGACGTAGTGAAAACCACCATGTTGTCAACAAAATGCTGTCCTCGATGCTTAAGTTGTGTTGTCTGGCTGAATTTGTGGAAATGTGATTCACAGACACACAACGATATGAATGCTGCAACTGAGACGGAATTACGTCGAACGACATCATACCACTGTCATGTCTTCTACCAGGTTTCTGACTATCTCACGTTGCTTCATACCACTGTCATGTCTTCTACCAGGTTTCTGACTATCTCACGTTGCTTCATACCACTGTCATGTCTTCTACCAGGTTTCTGACTATCTCACGTTGCTTCATACCACTGTCATGTCTTCTACCATGTTTCTGACTATCTCACGTTGCTTCATACCACTGTCATGTCTTCTACCAGGTTTCTGACTATATCACGGCCTCTTCATACCACTGTCATGTCTTTTACCAGGTTTCTGACTATCTCACGTTGCTTCATACCACTGTCATGTCTTCTACCAGGTTTCTGACTATCTCACGTTGCTTCATACCACTGTCATGTCTTCTACCAGGTTTCTGACTATCTCAAGTTGCTTCATACCACTGTCATGTCTTCTACCAGGTTTCTGACTATGTCACGGCCTCTTCATACCACTGTCATGTCTTCTACCAGGTTTCTGACTATCTCACGTTGCTTCATACCACTGTCATGTCTTTTACCAGGTTTCTGACTATCTCACGTTGCTTCATACCACTGTCATGTCTTCTACCAGGTTTCTGACTATCTCACGTTGCTTCATACCACTGTCATGTCTTCTACCAGGTTTCTGACTATCTCACGTTGCTTCATACCACTGTCATGTCTTCTACCAGGTTCCTGACTATCTCACGTTGCTTCATACCACTGTCATGTCTTCTACCAGGTTCCTGACTATCTCACGTTGCTTCATACCACTGTCATGTCTTCTACCAGGTTTCTGACTATCTCACGGCCTCTTCATACCACTGTCTTGTCACTGTGATGAAAGAAATATAAGCTGAAAGAAATAATTCTCTCTGCTATTATTCTGACATTTCACATTCTTAAAATAAAGTGGTGATCCTAACTGACCTAAGACAGGGAATCTTTACTAGTATTAAATGTCAGGAATTGTGAAAAACTGAGTTTAAATGTATTTGGCTTGATGTATGTAAACGTCCGACTTCAACTGTAGATAGATAGATAGGTACTTTATTGAAGTACACAAAAGACAAATACATGATACATGATACATAGTGCGGCAGTATGAAAAAGTATAATACACAAAGTCTGGAGTGAAAAAAGCTATATACACAAAGCTATGTACACTATACATTGTTATAGTGTTAGGTGAAAGAATTATACAATTATTGCACGTTGATATAAATTCGTCGATGGCAGAGAAAGATACTTAAATAGCTAAATGTGCGTATGATATAAGTGAGGGTAATAACAGTTTACTTAATATACAGTCTGGTTAAATGTACAGGTAATTGAATATGTGCATGGTTAAATTAACTGTACAGGTAAATGACAGGATGCATAGACCAAGACGCAGCGCAGGGATTATAGTTCGACATGATTTATTATACTATGTAATAATATCAGATATATTTACTATGTATAATAACACACCAAATGACGAACTATAACAACACTGAAACAAACACGATAGACAACGTCACGTTCACCAAAACACAAACGAAATGAACGGACGTAACACAAGCACACTTACTATCACCGTGACTGCGACGTATACCGACAACGACCCACACCAGAGTGAAGGACAGACTAACATATATAGGATCCCTATTTAGAGACAATGCGGTGCAGCTGCCTCTAATTAGGGATCCAACCCAAAACCCACACAGAAACGGAAAAGAAAGACACTGTCAGACTCTGACCATAGCTACATAGAGAAGCAAATAGGCTTCTCTATGGCCAGAGCCTGACAGTTCCCCCCCCTCCCAAGGCGCGGATTCCCGGACGCCAAAAAAACACACAAAACAAGGGGGGGTTAATAGGGAAGACTAGTCCATCGGGGGCGGCTCTGTCTCCGGCGAAGTGGACAGTTTACTCCCATGCCCCTTCTTTATAACCGGGCCCGGACCGGTGGGGAAAACGGCTCTGGCCATGGAGCGGGGAAAAAAACCGGGCCTGGACTGGGCACCGGTGGGGCCAACGGTTCTGGTCATGGAGCGGGACCATTAACCGGGCCCGGACTGGGCACCGGTGGGGCAACCGGCTCTGGCCATGGAGCTGGGAAAACAACCGGGCCTGGACTGGGCACCGGTGGAGCGGACTGCTCTGGCTCTGGATCGGAGCAGACGGCTGGACCCGGATTGGGCACCGGTGGAGCGGACTGCTCTGGCTCTGGAGCGGAGCAGACGGCTGAATCCGGAATGGGTACCGGTGGAGCGGACTGCTCTGGCACTGGGGAGGAGCAGACGGCTGGACCCGGATTGGGCACCGGTGGAGCGGACTGCTCAGGCTCTGGAGCGGAGCAGACGGCTGGACCCGGAATGGGTACCGGTGGAGCGGACTGCTCAGGCTCTGGGGCGGAGCAGACGGCTGGACCCGGAATGGGTACCGGTGGAGCGGCCTGCTCTGGCCCTGGAGCGGAGCAGACGGCGGGAGGTTCCGGGCTGCGGACCTTCGCTGGAGGTTCCGGGCTGCGGACCTTCGCTGGATGTTCCGGGCTGCGGACCTTCGCTGGAAGTTCCGGGCTGCGGAGGGCCGCCACATGACGTACCGGACTGGGGAGGCGCACCGGATGTCGGGTGCGTGGAGCTGGCACAGGAAGCACCTGGCGGTGCACACTCACTGGAGGTCGGATGCGGGGAGTAGAGTAGAGGTCCGGACCCAGACTGGGCACCGGTGGAGTGGACTGCTCTGGCATTGGGCTGGAGTAGACGACCGGACCCGGACTATAGTTCGACATGATTATAGTTCGACATGATTTATTATACTATGTAATAATATCAGATATATTTACTATGTATAATAACACACCAAATGACGAACTATAACAACCCTGAAACAAACACGATAGACAACGTCACGTTCACCAAAACACAAACGAAATGACTGCGACGTGACTGCGACGTATACCGACAACGACCCACACCAGAGTGAAGGACAGACTAACATATATAGGATCCCTAATTAGAGACAATTCGGTGCAGCTGCCTCTAATTAGGGATCCAACCCAAACCCCACACAGAAACGGAAAAAGAAAGACACTGTCAGACTCTGACCATAGCTACATAGAGAAGCAAATAGGCTTCTCTATGGCCAGAGCCTGACAGACGCTAAATGTGCGTATGATAAGAGCATGGGAGGTGTGGACCTGTCAGACGTGCTGATAGGCTACAACAATGTTCTACACAAGAAAATTAAATGGTACACGACATTGTTCCATCACTTCATTGACATTGCTGTGGTGAATGCATTCATCCTCCAGAAGGAAATGGCTAAGAGCTGTGGACACACCCCCATGACACAGCTAGCCTTCAGAGAGCTGCTCATCCAGGAGCTTGCTGACTATGCCACTGCAGCACCTTCTGTCCCCTCTACCTCGGTCCCCTCTACCTCGGTCCCCTCTACTCCTGCCACCAGTGGTGTTCACCTTCCAAAATAGAAAACTGCAGACCTGAATGTGCCCCAGGAACAAAAGGGCACAGCAGGGAGGCGTCGTTGTGCCACAATAAATCTCCCATCACCTGCACTACTTGTGCTGCAACCCTCTGCTTCACAACAGAAAGAGTGCACCATCTTGTGTAGATGATGGTGGGTGTTCTAAATACTCTAATTGTAAATTGTGTGCAAATAGGTTTTTTTCACTGACATTAGATCAGTTTTGGCTGCTAACTTGGCCCTCATCTTAAATAGTTGACTTCTGTGTTGGGAGGCATTGGATCAGCGTTCTCGTTGTATCTCCTGTTAGTACCTTTTCTGTAGGGAAGCTAATGATCCATCATGGATGACATTCCTGGGAGTGTGGAAACATACATTTTATTTTTGTATGTTCTCTATAGTTATGTACATGAAAATGTATCAATCGACCAATTCGGCCACTTTTTTACATTTGGGCAAACTAGTGAGGGACACCTGGGAGACTTCATACTAAATATTATGTAGCTCTCTCATTCTTTAAGGTATCAGTCTGAAACTTTGCACAAACACTGTTTCCCTGTTCTGGACAATATCTAAATTATCCTCAGCTTCCTGTCTCAATGTCCGGCCTTTCATTTGCATTTCAAAGATGATGCAACAAAAAGGAAAATAGAAAACGCATGCTTTGTTGTTTGTTTGATCTTTTACCAGATCTGTGTTATTTTCTCCTACATTAATTTCACATCCCCAGAAACTTCAAAGTGTTTCCTTTCAAATGGTATCAATAATATGTATATATAACAAGGCAATTAGAAATGCCAGACAGGCCCATGTTTCTAACCTGATCACTATTAATCAGAATAGTTTGAGTGCTCTTCTCGACCAATGATGGCCTGATAAATCCTACCCTGCAAAACTATGGGAACTTTCTTCCACATCTAAATGTAATGACATGCGGCATTTCAGAGATAAGATACTCAGCCTAATGTTGGTTAAGTCAAGCCAGACCTGATGAGATGTGCCCTAGCCTACCATGCAAAGGCACTATGGATTTATTTTCCCTGGTTGACACAGACTTGCTCAGAAAGTGATGTCACAACTTCTACCTGCCTTCTCGATCCTATCCCCACCACCTTTATCAAAAACGTTTTTAATTGCATATCTGTTCACAAGCACTTTCCTCACTGCACTAAAAACTGCTATAGTGAAACCCCTACTGAAGAAACGTCATCTAGGTTCTTCAGCTTTAAGCAATTGTCGGTCAATTTCCAGCCTTCCATTCTTAAGCAAACTTCTGGAGAAATTGGTGTTCAAACTGTTAAGTGCCAATTGTAGTTTTGAAAAATTCCAATCTGGCTTTGGTGCACAGCACAGAGGCAGCCTTAGTTAAATTGGTGAATGATCTTGCAGCCAACAGCTCTCTGTCCTTGTACTCTTAGATTTAAGTGCTGCAATAGACACTGTTGGACAGACTGGAGAGGTGGGCTGGCCTCTCCAGTCCAGTTATAAATTGGTTTAGGACCTATTCAACCGGTCAAGAGTTTTTTTTGTCACCCTTGAACATAACTCAGAGAAATACATATCATGTGGCGTTCCACAACGTTCGATTTTGGGTCCGGTAATGTTAAGTTTATATATGTTACCCCTTGGCAGAGTTATCAGAAAGCACAGCATTGATTTTCACTACTAGGCAGACGATACACAGCTTCACATTTCTGTGTCACCAGAGGGTTTTAGCTCCATGGATAAATTATTAGACTGTATTAGTGATTTAAATACTTGGATGGTTCACATCTTCCTCCAGCTAAATCAAGACTAGACCGAGGTACTGATTGTTGGAGCCGAAGCACAGAGAGAGAATCTGGACGCACATTTTAATTCACAGGCAATAAAAATAAAACACCTGGTAAAAAACCTAGGTGTCATTTCAGATTCTGAACTAAAATTCGAATCACATATTAGGAATGTGACCATAATAGCTTTTTACCACCTGAGGAACATTGCCAAGGTGCGACCGTTTCTCTCTCAGGCTGATACAGAGACTCATCCATGTTTTTATAAGAAAGCTTGACTACTGTAATGCTCTCCTGTCTGGTCGACCTAAGGAAGCCATTGGTCAACTGCAAAGCATACAGAATGCTGCAGCACGGGTCCTGGCCAAGACCAGACGGAGAGACACATTTCACCGGTTTATGCACTGGCTGCATGTGAGTTTTAGAATTGATTTAAAGATTATTCTATTGGTTTTTAAATCAAATCAAACATCTTTTAGACTTGTTTTTCCTCAGGGTGCTTTTTACTTGTTCAGTTTGTGTCATTCTTTTGCTTTTCATCTTATCTTTGTGTAGTAAATATTTCATATTTTATTTTATTCCTGTAAAGCTTATTGCATTCCATGTCTGAAATGTGTTGTATAAATAAAGATTGATTTGATTTAAAAGGTCCAATGCAGCTGTTTTTTTTTATCTCAATATTAAATCATTTCTGGGTAACAATGAGATTCATTAATGTGATTGTTTTTAATGAAAATGGTCAAAAAGAAACAAAAATGGCTTCTTAGCAAAGAGACATTTCTCAAGCAGGATGTTGCTATGACTGTCTGGGTGAGGAGGGGAAACTGAACATTTCAAGCCTTCGCTTAGTGGCCCCAAAAGGCTAGAGTCCTGGATCAGTAGCATCAGACTAAAATACCTACATGTTTCAGTTGCACTGAAAGCTTTTTTAAAAGTTAGTTAAAACATTTTTTTTTTTGTAAGTATATTGTCTATTGACGCAACCGTCAAATGTATGTTGCTGCATAAAGTATGTAATATACCAGGGAGATGTGTATACTGTAGCTAAGAAAGTAATACTGAGTGTATGTTGTGTAATAAACAGTTAGTAGCTCATGTGTCTCACCCTAATAATTTGGTCTCTTTTCCCCTCATAATTTCATCTACTGTTCTGACTTGGTGGTGCACATGTAGCCTATAACCTGTTTTAGAGAAATGTAATCATCAAATATTGTAGGAGCTTTCATTGTCTGCTTACAGTGCATTCGGAAAGTATTCAGACCCCTTGACTTTTTCACATTTTGTTACGTTACAGCCTTGTTCTAAAATGGATTAAATATTTACACAAATCTACACAAAATACCATATTATATCAAAGCGAAAACAGGTTTTATTTTTTAGCAAATTCATGAATAAATATAACAAATACCTTATTTCCCTAAGTACTCAGACCCTTGGCTATGAGACTCCTTGAGATGTTTCTACAACTTGATTAGATTCCACCTGTGGTAAATTAAATCGATTGGAAATGATTTGGAAAGGCACACACCTGTCTATATAAGGTCCCACAGTTGACAGTGCATGTGAAAGGAAATACCAAGTCATGAGGTCAAAGGAATTGTACGTAGAGCTCCGAGACAGGATTATGTCGAGGCACAGATCTGGGGAAGGGTACAAAAACATGTCTGTATCATTGAAGGTCCCCAAGAACACAGTGTCCTCCATCATTCTTAAATGGAAGACGTTTGGAACCACCAAGACTCTTCCTAGAGCTGGCCGCCCGGCCAAACTGAGCAATCGGGGAGAAGGGCCTTGGTCAGGGAGGTGACCAAGAACCCGATGGTCACTCTGAGAGAGCGCCAGAGTTCCTCTGTGGAGATGGGAGAACCTTCCAGAAGGACACCCTGGGGGTGCCACAGGGTTCAATTCTTGGGCCAACCCTTTTCTCTATATACATCAACGATGTCGCTCTCGCTGCTGGTGACTCTCTGATCCATCTCTACGCAGACGACACCATTCTGTATACATCTGGCCCCTCTTTGGACACTGTGTTTACTAACCTTCAAACAAGCTTCAATGCCATACAACACTCCTTCCGTGGCCTCCAACTGCTCTTAAATGCTAGTAAAACCAAATGCATGCTTTTCTATCGAACGCTGCCAGCACCCGCCCACCGGACTATCATCACTACTCTCGACGGGTCCGACTTAGAATACGTGGACACCTACAAATACCTAGGCGTCTGGTTAGACTGTAAACTCAACTTCCAGACTCACATCAACCATCTCCAATCCAAAATTAAATCCAGAATCGGCTTCCTATTTCGCAACAAAGCCTCCTTCACTCATGCTGCCAAACATGCCCTTGTAAAACTGACTATCCTACCGATCCTTGATTTCGGCGATGTCATTTACAAAATAGCCTCCAACACTCTGCTCAGCAAATTGGATGTAATCTATCACAGTGCCATCCGTTTTGTTACCAAAGCCCCATATACTACCCACCACTGCGACCTGTATGCTCTCGTTGGCTGGCCTTCATTATATATTCTATATCATCTATAAGTCTTTATTAGGTAAATCCCCGCCCTATCTCAGCTCACTGGTCACCATAGCAACACCCACCCGTAGCATGCGCTCCAGCAGGTTTATCTCACTGGTCACCCCCAAAGCCAACACCTCCTTTGGCCACAATTCCTTCCAGTTCTCTGCTGCCAATGACTGGAACGAATTGCAAAAATTCGCCCTCAATAACTTTAAGCATCAGCTATCAAAGCTGCTTATCGATCACTGCACCTGTACATAGCCCTTCTGTAAATAGCCCACACTACTACCTCATCCCCATATTTATTTTTATTATTTTCGCTAATCTTGCACTCCAGTATCTCTATTTGCACATCATAATTTGCACATCCTTCATTCCTGTGTTAATGATGATAATCTGTAATTTATATCACCACTATGGTCTATTTATTGTCCTACCTCCTAACCTTATTGCATTTTGCACTACATTTTGCACTCTGTATATAGATTTTCTATTGTGTTTTTGACTATGTTTGTTTACTGTGTAACTCTGTGTTGTTGTTTTTGTCGCACTGCTTTGCTTTGTCTTGGCCAGGTCGCAGTTGCAAATGAGAACTTGTTCTCAACTGACCTACCTGGTTAAATAAAGGTGAAATAAAAAAATAAAAAATAAACAACCATCTTTGCAGCACTCCACCAATCAGGCATTTATGGTAGAGTGGCCAGATGGAAGCCACTCCTCAGTAAAAGCCACATGACAGCCTACTTGGAGTTTGCCAAAAGGCACCTACTCCGAGGGAATTCACGGCGGCCATTGCTGTTATTGTTTACATCCCGCCCTCTGCTGACGCAAACGCAGCATGTGACGACATCCACTCTGTTATCGCGAGGTTACAGACAGCGCATCCCAGTGCTTTCTTTGCCATTTCGGGGGATTTTAACCATGCATCTCTCTCTTCAACGCTGCCCACGTTCAAACAGTTCGTGAAGTGCCCAACCAGGAATAATACAACTCTGGACTTGTTATATGCTAATGTGAAGGATGCATACAACTCCACTGCACTCCCTCCCCTCGGTAGATCGGATCACAACCTTGTCCACCTCACCCCACTTTACAGGCCTTTGGTCCAACAGCAGCCTGCAACCACCAGGACTATTAGGAGATGGTCCCCGGAGGAGAATGAGGCCCTACAGGACTGTTTTGAAACAACAGACTGGGATGTGCTCTGTGAGGCTCATGGGGAGGACATCGATGGACTCACTGACTGCATAACAGACTACATTAGTTTTTGTGTAGACAACACTGTACCCACCAGGAAGGTACGCTGTTTCCCAAACAATAAACCCTGGGTCACCAGCGACCTGAAGGCCCTGCTGAATGAGAAGAAGAGGGCCTTCAAGGAGAGGGACAAGGACAAGGACAAATTGAAATGCGTCCAGAGGGAGCTGAAGTTGCGGATTGCTGAGGGGAAGAGAGTGTATAAGGAGAAGATGGAGGACAAGCTGAGGCAGAGCCAGGTGAGAGAGGTGTGGAAGGGTATGAGAAATATCACTGGCTTCAAAAAGTCAAACAGTGGGCAGACGGAGGGGACCCAGGACAGAGCCAATGAGCTGAACGAATTTTTTAACAGGTTTTATACTGGCCCTGTCCACCTCCCCTCCAGCTCCCCAGACCACACACCCTCACGGCTGTCCCACCCCCACTTTGCTCACAACACCTCTGCTGAGACAATCAGTGACCCCACCTCCGCCCTGCTCCCCCTGGACTGATCCTCAACACCCCCCTTCCCCCCACCTCCCCACCTGGGCTGGCTTTCACCACCAACCAAGTGAAGAGAGAGCTGGAGAGACAACACCAGTGGAAAGCGGCGGGCCCTGATGGCATCAGCCCAAGGGTGCTGAGGGTCTGTGCTGACCAACTGTGTGGAATACTCAAGCGTCTTTTCAACCTTAGCCTGAGCCTAGAAAGGGTCCCTGTGCTGTGGAAAACATCCTGCCTCGTCCCAGTGCCCAAGAAGGCACACCCCACTGTCCTGAATGACTTCAGACCTGTAGCGCTAACATCCCACATCATGAAGACCCTGGAAAGGTTAGTCCTCGCTCACCTCAGACCCCTGGTGTGTTGATCAATGGACCCCCTGCAGTTTGCATACCAGCGCAACATCGGGGTGGATGATGCAATCATCTAACTTCTGCAGAGGGCCTACTCTCACCTGGACAACGCAGGTTGCACTGTGAGGGTTATGTTTTTTGCCTTCAATACCATTCAGCCCCTGCTACTGGGTGAGAAGATGAGGAGGATGAAAGTGGAAGCACCCTTAGTCTCCTGGGTCACGGACTACCTGACCGGTAGGCCACAATTTGTGCGACTACAGAGCTGTGTGTCAGAACGGGCAGTTAGCAACACAGGGGCCCCCCAGGGTACGGTCCTGTCCCCCTTCCTGTTCACCCTCTACACCTCAGACTTCAGATATAACTCTGAAACATGCCACCTACAGAAGTTCTCGGATGACTCTGCTATTGTATGTGGAAATGGTTGGGTCATACAAGTTCCTGGGAGTCCATATGGACAACAGGCTGGAATGGGCCGGTAACACCGGGGCCCTGTACAAAAAGGGCCAGAGCCGACTCTACTTTCTGAGGAGGCTCAGGTCCTTCAACGTGTGCAGTAAACTACTGCATACCTTCTACCAGTCTGTTTTGCAGTGGTGTGCTGGGGAGCAAACATCAAAGCCGGTGATGCTTCTCGGGTAAATAAGCTGATCAGGAAGGCTAGCTCTGTCCTGGGGATGAGCCTTGACACTCTAGAGGAGGTGGCGGAGAGACGGATCCTGGCCAAACTGCTGGCCATCATGGACAACGTCACCCACCCTCTGCACGCTATGGTTATGACGCAGAGGAGCACTTTCAGTCACAGACTGATCCCACCACGGTGTGCCAGAGAGCGCTACAGGAGGTCCTTCCTGCCGGCGGCTATTAGACTATATAATGCCCCACCGGGGTGCCGTGCCGTCGGCAACATAGATCTGGAACTGTTGGGGTGCTAGGACCTAGTTTAACAATTATGCATCCATCCGTGAGTAACTCTGGTCCGTCAGCACTCATCCACTCAGGACCTATTTATTCATACAGGTCTGTATTTACATACTCATGTACAGTTGTTATATTATATCACATGCAATATTGTAAGTAATTATTGGACTTAACCTACGTAGGCATTCACTCAGGAATGCATATTAGTATCCTGCCAGTTGCACCTTTTCTCATTGCTTTTTAGTATATCGAATGTGCAATACGTGCAGTTGTCTGTAATTAAACCCTGCGCACTAAGGACTGTATTTTAAGGGAATTACTATTATTACCCCAAATGATATCATACACACATTTAGCTATTAAAGTATCTCTTCCTGTCATTTACCTGTACAGTTTGTGTAACCATGCAAGTATTCACTTATCTGTAAATATAACTGTATATTTACCTGTACAGCTAATTTAACCATGCAAAATGTTCAATGACCTGTTCATTTACCCAGTCTGTCTATTAAGTAAACTATTATTACCCTCGCTCATATCATACGCATTTTTAGCTACTGAAGTATTTCTCTGCCATCGACCTGTATAGTATAGTTAACCATCCAACATCCACCAATGTATAGTGTACATATTCAGCCAACCACTCATACTATGCAATGTCTTTTTATAGCTTTTTTTTGCACTCCAGATATCTTGTATTTCTATACTTTTTCATACTGCCGCTCTATGTATCATGTACCGTGTATCTGTCTTTTGTGTACTTTCGTTGTGGCATTTTGCACCTGCCCTGTGTTTTGTTGTAGCTGCTTGACAATGAAATTTCCCCCCCGGGGGATCAATAAAGTATCTATCTATCTATCTATCTATCTATCTATCTATCTATCTATCTATCTATCTATCTATCTATCTATCTATCTATCTATCTATCTATCTATCTATCTATCTATCTATCTATCTATCTATCTATCTATCTATCTATCTATCTATCTATCTATCTATCTAAAGACTCTCAGACCATGAGAAACAAGATTCTCTGGTCTGATGAAACCAAAATTGAACTCTTTGGCCTGAATGCCAAGCTTTACGTCTGGAGGAAACCTGGCACCATCCCTACGGTGAAGCATGGTGGTGGCAGCAAAATTATGTTTTTCAGCAGCAGGGTCTGGGAGACTATTCATGATTGAGGGAAAGATGAACGGAGCAAAGTACAGAGAGATCCTTGATGAAAACCTGCTCCAGAGTACTCAGGACCTCAGACTGGGGCGAAGGTTCACCTTCCAACAGGACAACGACCCTAAGCACACCAAGACAAAGCAGGAGTGGCTTCGGGACAAGTCTCTGAATGTGCTTGAGTGGCCCAGCCAGATCCCGGATCGAACATCTCTGGACGCTCCCCATCCGACCTGACAGAGCTTGAGTCGATCTGCAGAGAAGAATGTTAGAGACTCCCAAATACAGATGTGCTAAGCTTGTAGCGTCATACCCAAGTAGAATCTAAGCTGTAATCACTTCCAAAGGTGCATCAACAAAGTACTGAGTAAAGGGTCTGAATACTTATGCAAATGTGATATTTCAGTTTATTTTGAACAAATTTGCAAAAATTTTGAAAAAACTTGTTTTGCTTTGTCATTATGGGGTATTGTGGGTAAAAACAATTTAATCCATTTTAGAATAAGGCTGTAATGTAACAAAATGTGGAAAAAGTCAAGGGGACTGAATACCTTCCGAATGTCCTGTATAGTATATGACCCTTTATTTATCCTACGGTTCTGACTTGGTGTTCAGGGAGAACACTGTAAGAATGGCCCATGTTCTGACTTGGTGTTCAGGGAGAACACTGTAAGAACGGCCCATGTTCTGAATTCTATCACTGTGTATTTCAAAAGTTCTGAACAAATAGTTATATTGACTATGTCCGTCCTAGCTCGTTCATTAATGTCTTAATCAAAATTACGGATTTCCTCTTATCCGCTTGGCGTCCCCTTATGCCATAGTTTGTACATCTCAACAGCCATATCAGCTATGATTTTGTTTTTTAAGACAGTAAATGAGGCTGAATGAACTTATTTGCTGCCAGACAAGGCTCCGCTGATAGCCAGGTGTAACGGTGCTGGTCCTGAAAACAAAACTCTGCTGTTGGGACAGCTTTTTGTAGGCCCTTACAGTTTGTGGGCACCGTTTGTCACCGTTATAGTGACATTAATGTATTGTTTAGTGTTGTGTTGTGTAGTGGCTAATAGTTTTATTTTCCCCAAACTAAAATCTGTTCTGAACAGTGGACTACATTTTGTAGATTTGGCCCTTTACCAAAGTAATACAAACATCGTTGTTTAGGAGTGCAAGGGTGAATTGAGTTATTCCACACATGAGTAGGCGTTCCCTAACAGAAATATGCAAGTACAGGCTAGAACGAACCAATAGAATCTCTCTAGCTCGTGCTTGGTTCTGCCCACAATGACTCATATGTTCCCATTGGAAACGACAGGCTGTGGTCTATCTTGGGTTAGTTCTTTGGCTACAGGGTTTGAGATTGGGCGCGTTCGAGTGGATCACTTTTGTCAAGTCTTTCAAGGTGTGTCTTCCAACAGCAAGGCTCAGATCAACATGGCAGTGTCAACATGGCTTATAGAAGTTTGTCTGTATAAATGTCAAAATAAACTTTTCTATACACCATCTGGACCCCTACTAATCTGCTGGGCTAGACAATCTGGACCCTTTCTTTCTAAAACTATCCACTGCAATTGTTGCAACACCTATCACTAGCCTGTTCAACCTCTCTTTCGTATCGTCTGAGATCCCTAGAGATTGGAAAGCTGCCGCGGTCATCCCCCTCTTCAAAGGGGGAGACACTCTAGACCCAAACTGTTATAGACCTATATCCATCCTACCCTGCCTTTCTAAAGTCTTCGAAAGCCAAGTTAGCAAACAGATCACAGACCATTTCGAATCCCACCGTACCTTCTCTGCCTTGCAATCTGGTTTCCGAGCTGGTCATGGGTGCACCTCAGCTACGCTCAAGGTCCTAAACGATATCATAACCGCCATCGATAAAAGACAGTACTGTGCAGCCGTGTTCATCGACCCGGCCAAGGCTTTCGACTCTATCAATCACCGCATTCTTATCAGCAGACTCAATAGTCTTGGTTTCTCAAAAGGAAGCCTCGCCTGGTTCACCAACTACTTCTCAGACAGAGTTCAGTGTGTCAAATCGGAGGGCCTGTTGTCCGGTCCTCTGGCAGTCTCTATGGGGGTGCCACAGGGTTCAATTCTTGGGCCGACCCTTTTCTCTGTATATACAGTGGGGAGAACAAGTATTTGATACACTGCCGATTTTGCAGGTTTTCCTACTTACAAAGCATGTAGAGGTCTGTCATTTTTATCATAGGTACACTTCAACTGTGAGAGACGGAATCTAAAACAAAAATCCAGAAAATCACATTGTATGATTTTTAAATAATTAATTTGCATTTTATTGCATGACATAAGTATTTGATCACCTACCAACCAGTAAGAATTCCGGCTCTCACAGACCTGTTAGTTTTTCTTTAAGAAGCCCTCCTGTTCTCCACTCATTACCTGTATTAACTGCACCTGTTTGAACTCGTTACCTGTATAAAAGACACCTGTCCACACACTCAATCAAACAGACTCCAACCTCTCCACAATGGCCAAGACCAGAGAGCTGTGTAAGGACATCAGGGATAAAATTGTAGGCCTGCACAAGGCTGGGATGGGCTACAGGACAATAGGCAAGCAGCTTGGTGAGAAGGCAACAACTGTTGGCGCAATTATTAGAAAATGGAAGAAGTTCAAGATGACGGTCAATCTCCCTCGGTCTGGGGCACCATGCAAGATCTCACCTCGTGGGGCATCAATGATCATGAGGAAGGTGAGGGATCAGCCCAGAACTACACGGCAGGACCTGGTCAATGACCTGAAGAGAGCTGGGACCACAGTCTCAAAGAAAACCATTAGTAACACACTACGCCGTCATGGATTAAAATCCTGCAGCGCACGCAAGGTCCCCGTGCTCAAGCCAGCGCATGTCCAGGCCCGTCTGAAGTTTGCCAATGACCATCTGGATGATCCAGAGGAGGAATGGGAGAAGGCCATGTGGTCTGATGAGACGAAAATAGAGCTTTTTGGTCTAAACTCCACTCGCCGTGTTTGGAGGAAGAAGAAGGATGAGTACAACCCCAAGAACACCATCCCAACCGTGAAGCATGGAGGTGGAAACATCATTCTTTGGGGATAATTTTCTGCAAAGGGGACAGGATGACTGCACCGTATTGAGGGGAGGATGGATGGGGCCATGTATCGCGAGATCTTGGCCAACAACCTCCTTCCCTCAGTAAGAGCATTGAAGATGGGTCGTGGCTGGGTCTTCCAGCATGACAACGACCCGAAACACACAGCCAGGGCAACTAAGGAGTGGCTCCGTAAGAAGCATCTCAAGGTCCTGGAGTGGCCTAGCCAGTCTCCAGACCTGAACCCAATAGAAAATCTTTGGAGGGAGCTGAAAGTCCGTATTGCCCAGCGACAGCCCCGAAACCTGAAGGATCTGTATGGAGGAGTTGGCCAAAATCCCTGCTGCAGTGTGTGCAAACCTGGTCAAGAACTACAGGAAACGTATGATCTCTGTAATTGCAAACAAAGGTTTCTGTACCAAATATTAAGTTCTGCTTTTCAGATGTATCAAATACTTATGTCATGCAATAAAATGCAAATTAATTACTTAAAAATCATACAATGTGATTTTCTAGATTTTTGTTTTAGATTCCGTCACTCACAGTTGAAGAGTACCTATGATAAACATTACAGACTTCTACATGCTTTGTAAGTAGGAAAACCTGCAAAATTGGCAGTGTATCAAAAACTTGTTCTCCCCACTGTATCAATGATGTCGCTCTCGCTGCTGGTGACTCTCTGATCCATCTCTACACAGACGACACCATTCTTTATAGATCTGGCCCTTCTTTGGACACTATGTTAACAAACCTCTTTCAGTGGCCTCCAACTCTCTTAAATGTTAGTAAAACTAAATGCATGCTTTTCTATCGAACGCTACCCGCCTTCCGGACTATCATCACTACTCTAGACGGGTCTGACTTAGAATATGTGGACACCTACAAATACCTGTAAACTCTCCTTCCAGACTCACATTAACCATCTCCAATCCAAAATTAAATCTAGAATCGGCTTCCTATTTCGCAACAAAGCCTCCTTCACTCATGCTGCCAAACATGCCCTCGTAAAACTGACTATCCTACCGATCCTTGACTCCAACACTCTACTCAGCAAATTGGATGTAGTCTATCACAGTGCCATCCGTTTTGTTACCAAAGCCCCATATACTACCCACCACTGCGACCTGTATTCTCTCGATGGCTGGCCCTCATCATCTGCACATCTATCAGTCCAGTGTTAATGCTAATATGTAATTATTTCACCACTATGGCCTATTTATTGCCTTACCTTCCTAATCTTACTACATTTGCACTCTGTATATAGATTTTCTATAGTGTTATTGACTGTACGTTTGTTTATCCCATGTGTAACTCTGTGTTGTTGTTTTTGTCTCACTACTTTGCTTTGTCCTGGCCAGGTCGCAGTTGTAAATGAGAAATTGTTCTCAACTGGCCTATAAGGCCAGAAATAAAACCTACCTGGTTAAATAAAGGTGAAATAAAAAATAAAAAAATCACACTCCAACTGGAAACATAACGTGTGAACAATTCATTGGTTAGAGAGAGGTCTCAAATCACTTTCCATTTGTATCTCCAGTAGCAATTCAGACAATGTTTTGAACCATAATACAACACACTTTGAAATAAGGTATCCAACAGTGGTCAATGACTTGACAAAAGGGATCCACTCGAACGCACCCGCTCTCTCCTTCGCCTGCCAGCAGAACTCAGCAGATAACGCGCTGAAGCAACGCTCTTCCCTCGGTTTGCTGTGTACAGTAAACACTACGACTGCGGCATTGTAACAACGCTTATAAGCCAATTCTTCATTATGGTAAATCAACCAACGTTATTGTCATCGCAACTTTTTTACAAGAACAGGGTTGTAGAAGTGACTCTGACCCGCGTTATATTGGGATTCTGCAATAAAATTGGAACGAGAAGAAAACGCTCTGCGAACTTCAGTTGTATTTCTAAAGATGGTAAGTAAATGAAATGCTATTATTATAAGGTCTAGGTTTTAGACATAGACCAGCCGTGTCATTGGCCAGTGTCCAGTTGGATAGCCGGAGTAACAGCAAAGTTGTTATTTTTGCAGTTACACATTCAGTGGAGGGAAGAAGTACTCAATTGTCATGCACGAGTAAAAGTAAAGATACCTTAATACAAGGGGATATTTTTAGTTAAGTACTTTACACCACTGTACAAGTTAAATAGTGGGATGTGGCAAATATCTGACATGTATAGTGTTGGTCCCATGTTTCATGAGCTAAAATAAAAGATCCCAGAGATTTTCCAAAAAGCGTATTTCTCTCAGATTTTGTGGACATTTGTTTACATTCTTGTTAGTGAGCATTTCTCCTTTTCCAAGATAGATGGAATATCAAGATAGTCCATCTACCTGACAGGTGTGGCATATCAAGATAGTCCATCTACCTGACAGGTGTGGCATCAAGAAGCTGATTAAACAGCATGATCATTACACAGGTGCACCTTGTGCTGGGGACAGTAAAAGGCCACTTTAAAATGTGCAGTTTTGTCACACAACACAACGCCACAGATGTCTCAAGTTTTAAGGGAGAGTGCAGTTGTCATGGTTACTGCAGGAACGTCCACCAGAGATGTTACCAGAGAATGTAATGTTAATTTCTCTACCATAAGCCGCTCCAACGTTGTTTTAGAGAATTTGTCAGTACGTCCAGATCACGTGTAACCAGGCCAGCCCAGGACCTCCACATCTGGGTTATTCACCTGCAGGATAACATGAGACCAGCCACCTGGAGAGCTGATGAAACTGTTTATTTCCACAACCAAAGAATTTCCTCACAAACTGTCAGAATCGTCTCAGGGAAGCTCATCTGCGTGAAAGTTGTCCTAACCAGGGTCTTGACTTGACTGCAAATGTTTACCGTCAATGGCCACTGGCACGCTGGAGAAGTGTCCTTTTCACAGATGATTCCCAGTTTCATGGCGTTATGTGGGCGAGCGGTTTCCTGATGTCAATGTTGTGAACAGAGTGCCCCGTGGTGGGGTTATGGTATGGGCAGGCATAAGCTACGGACAACGAACAAAATTCATTTTATCAATGGCAGTTTTGAAATGCACAGCGATACCGTGATCAGATCCTGAGATCAGCTGCCATCACCTCATGTTTCAGCATGATAATGCACTGCCCCCATGTTGTGAGGATCTGTACACAATTCCTGGAAGCAGAAAATGTCCCAGTTCTCCATGGCCTGCACACTCACCAGACATGTCCCCCATTGAGCAGGTTTGGGATGCTCTGGATCGATCTGTACGACAGCGTGTTCTACTTCCCGCCAATATCCAGCAACTTCGTACAGCTGTTGACAACATTCCACAGCCTGATCAACTCTATGTGAAGGAGGTGTCGTGCTGCATGAGGCAAATGGTAGACACACCAGATACTGACTAGTTTTCTGATCCATGGGCCTACCTTTTTTTTAACGGTATCTGTGACCAACAGATGCATATCTGTATTCCCAGTCATGTGACATCCATAGATTAGGGGCTAATTAATTTATTTAAATTGACTGATTTCCTTATATGAACTCCATGTAACTCAATAAAATCTTTGAAATTGTTGCATGAAGCGTTCACATTTTTGTTCAGTGTATTTACTCTATGATATCCATGGTTTTCCACCAACCTGTGGCAGTGAACGAAAAAGTATGACTTAAAAAGTCTTCACCATATGGCCTTTATCAAAACCGTGCAGGGGTAAATGAAGTGTTTGTTAGTAGTCAGTCTCATGTAGCAAGGGTCTGGCTGCATTCAACAACATGTGAAACTTTTTCCTACCAAATGCATTCAAGTGAATGAGGTCCACACAATCCTATTACACCAGTAAGTGTTTATCATCATCAACACACTGCCATTGGCCTTTCTCTAAGTGGAACCAAATGTCTTTTAGTAACCCTCTAAAGCTCTCAAGTCAATGTTCACCCGTGGCAGCAGTATCAAAAACCCACACACCATCGACCAGCACACCGACGGCAAGGGTCACTGTCCTTATCTGTAAACTAAACACGGGCCGGGGGAGTCACCGTGTTAACCTGGCTATCTGTAAACTGAACACGGGCCGGGGGAGTCACCGTGTTAACCTGGCTATCTGTAAACTAAACACGGGCCGGGGGAGTCACCGTGTTAACCTGGCTATCTGTAAACTAAACACGGGCCGGGGGAGTCACCGTGTTAACCTGGCTATCTGTAAACTGAACACGGGCTGGGGGAACCACCGTGTTAACCTGGCTATCTGTAAACTGAACACGGACCGGGGGAGTCACCGTGTTAACCTGGCTATCTGTAAACTGAACACGGACCGGGGGAGTCACCGTGTTAACCTGGCTATCTGTAAACTGAACACGGACCGGGGGAGTCATCGTGTTAACCTGGCTATCTGTAAACTGAACACGGACCGGGGGAGTCATCGTGTTAACCTGGCTATCTGTAAACTGAACACGGGCCGGGGGAGTCACCGTGTTAACCTGGCTATCTGTAAACTGAACACGGGCCGGGGGAGTCACCGTGTTAACCTGGATAGAAACGCATTACGGCATTTCTATCGAAAAGGACCCATGAGCACCAAAGTGAAGTTCATAGCAGTATATCAAATTGTGTGTCAAATGAAAGCTGTATGTATTGTTGGGAAATGAAGGCATAGATACACATTTCAATAAAAAAAAAAAAAAAAAAACTAGGCATAAGTTAAAGTCTTAGTAGAGTGAAAGGGATCTTAGAAAAAGTCTTAAGGTTTCAGAAGAACATCAGAACTCAACCATGTTGACGTAAAGACCCCTGACAACTAATATCAACACTTCTATTTAGTACTGGAGAAATTGTTTACCTTCTGTAAGAAATATTGCCTTGTGCCGTGTAATTCCGTTACCAAAAACCCACATACGTATCTTCAAGATATTTTATACTTTCTCTCCCTCATGAGGAAGGAGGATAATGAAAGTTCACAGAAGTAACAAGCAATGGTAGACTTATTAATTCATTAAAGTGATTTTACTGAAATTAATTTTGTTTACGAATTATTAAATGACTAAAACTCGTAATTCCGTTACCAAATTCAGTTGAATGTGGGTGTGGGATGTGGGAACATTGCTGTAGGGGACTTGATTCCATTCAGCCACAATGGCATTAGTGAGTTCAGGCATTGATGTTGGGCGATTAGGCCTGGCTCGCAGTCGGTGTTCCAATTCATCCCGAAGGTGTTCGGTGGGGTTGAGGTCAGGGCTCTGTGCAGGCCAGTCAAGTTCTTCCACACCAATCTCGACAAACCATTTCTGTATGGACCTCGCTTTGTGCACGGGGGCATTGTCATGCTGAAACAAGAGAGGCAGGTAGCTTTCTTCTGGCATCCGCCAAACCCAGATTTGTCCATCAGACTGCCAGATGGTGTGATTCATCACTCCAGAGAACGCCTTTCCACTGCTCCAGAGTCCAATGGCGGTGAGCTTTACACCACTCTAGCCAACGCTTGGAATTGTGCATGGTAATCTTAGGCTTGTGTGCAGCTGCTCGGCCATGGAAACCCGTTTCATGAAGCTACCGATGAACAGTTATTTGGCTGACATTGCTTCGAGGCAGTTTGGAACTTGGTAGTGAGTGTTCAACCGAGGACAGAGGATTTTTACTCGCTACGCTCTTCAGCATTCGGCGGCCCGTTCTGTAAGCTTGTGTGTCCTACCACTTTGCGGCTGAGCCGTTGTTGCTCCTAGATGTTTCCACTTCACAATAACAGCACTTACAGTTGACCAGGGCAGCTCTAGCAGGGCAGAAATTTGACAAACTGACTTGTTGGAAAGGTGGCATCCTATGACAGTGAAAGTCACTGAGCTCTTCAGTAAGGCCGTTCTGTCAGCTACGGGTGTGGCTGAAATAGCCTAATCCACTAATTTGAAGGGTTGTCCACATACACTATATAAACGTATCATAGACATATATTTGGATAGTACAGTGCAGTAATGAGAGGAAGCCAGCCGCTGTCTCAGTGCAGTAATGAGTGGAAGCCAGCCGCTGTCTCAGTGCAGTAATGAGAGGAAGCCAGCCGCTGTCTCAGTGGAGTAATGAGAGGAAGCCAGCCGCTGTCTCAGTGCAGTAATGAGAGGAAGCCAGCCGCTGTCGTATTAAAAGCCACGTTATCTTCCCTTATGGCTCAATATAGGACATTAATATTGAGCCTGATCCTACAGCTGCTCATATATTGCCTTTCTATGGTAGATAAAGGAAGTAGGAACCATTAATGGGAATTTTAGAATGACTTTATGTTGTCATTTCCCCACAGTGTCCAAATTCTGTGTTTACAGGAAACAAGCTGTGAGTTTGGCCTCCGGAGTGTGAAGGAGAATCCAAAACAATACAGTATGTTCTGTTTGTGCATACAGTACAGAGCAGGAATCCTGTCTGTCAGGATGCCACCTGACTACATGATGGGAGACTGTGGGCAAAGGTTATTACATTTACATTAGGGATGTTATGGTGACCGTATTACCGCCACACCGGCTGTCACGAGTCATGACCGCAGTCAAATTTCACATGACCGTTTAGTCACGATAACTAGGCTTCTCCAAGCTCTGATGCTGCTGTCAATAGTAGTCTACCAAACTTGCTAGCTGCCTGGTACTCCGCACTCTATTGTCCCTCTAATCACTCTGACATATATGCAAATGTTTTTTTTTCGAAAATCAGAGTCCATGTGCTCATGTTTATTGCGCAACATTTCTAAAGGCTATGCAATTGAGCGAGAAAACAGAGTGTTGGCTTCTAATAAAAAGAGGAGGATTCCATCAGCTTTCTATAGGCTAGGCCAACTATATTTATTCATCGACCTTCCTATATTAAGCAGATTGCTTCTCTTTACAACAGGAGTATAGTCTACCTGGCTGGCATGGAATTAAAACACGTGAAAAGCTTCCTCCATTCGCTATTTAAGTGCATCGATTACCTGTGTTTTCTCCCTGCCCTGTTTAGAGACAGGTGCATGATAATGGTCCATTCTAAATTTCACACATATATTTTACAGCATTTACATTAAGGCAAGAAATGGCACATGCTTTTTTTTTGCAACATTTTCAAATTGTAGTTGCACGCCACATGTAGCCTAGCCGATTGGCCTATATGTTTTAATAAGGTTTGTATCACAACTAAAGTGGCCAAATAACTTCTTAAAATTAAGCACATTAATCCGCATTACAATGGGTGTAATCAAATTTGCGGTCACTTTTGAGAACAGTGTTTTCCCGCTAATTGATTGCATTGCTAGTCTATCAACATCTTAAGCTAAACGTTCTGATCTGTTGCTTTTAAACGTTTTTATGATGCGAGTGGTTGCATTAATTTGGGATCTATCGCATCCCACAACTGTATGTTTCTGAATATTTATTTCTCACACAGAACAGAACAGGTAAACTCTATGGGGGACAGTAGATCGACATTGGCTAATGCTGTTTGTATTTACCTACTGACGAAAGTAGGCTAAATGTGGACAGTTCTTCTAACATCTTCAATATGCGCCTGAGAATTCGATAAGAGGGACGCACGCAGTTGCGTCCCCGATGTGTCTGTCTTCACTTGTAGCCTAATTCTTAGCTGAGATGCCTGTGAGAAGGATCTGAGAGAGCTATGTGAGTGAGTGGTGCTTCGGAGCACAGCAGCCGGGAGAAAGGAATTATAATTATTATCTTCGGCACAACGGCCACTTTGGCCGCGAAAGGCATAGGTTTTTTAGGGGGGCGTTACGGCCACACAAAGGGGATCCCGCCGGGAAATTGGAGGCCTGTTGAGAATATTATCAAGTGTTTGTCAAATAGTGAATGAGAGACTGATGAAGTGTGTTCAGTCTGAACCAGAAACAGAGCAGAGCTTTTTTCAAATCATCATTAGAGTCTCATCATGCAGCCTTAGAATGTATTAACATCAAAACATATCGCCCAACGTTTGTATCACAACTAAAGTTGAATAAATTAAGCATATAGGAGGACCTTCTTTGTTAACCGCTCAACTCAGAATATGCACATTTGTGCACTTCCTTAGAAATCGTTAGGAGAAAATATCTATTTCTATTTTATTCAACTCTATTCTGAATACTATAAAATAAAAACAAGAATGCAATGGAATTCTAAGCAAATCTTGTCTGCTAAATGAGCTAGTGTTCCCACAGCCATGTTGAATGAGTAATATTCCAAACCCTTGGCCCCCAGTGTACTTCATAAAATCCCCATGCGTTGCTATATACAGCTCACCTTTCTATGGGGTGTTTGTATAAGCCAGCTGTTATGAGATAATATTCACACTTGATTATATCTGACTTATTAGGACTGTAGTAAGGTCTGTTCAATAGGTGAAGGAAGAAGACGGGGTCGGCTGGTTTGAGACTCGTGATTTTTATTGTCCAAAAAAGTAGATCACAAAAATAAGATAAATCCGCGCTGCGGGCGCTTCTCAACACCAATCAAAAATAACTCTTTCCACCAGCACTCTTTAGATCATAAAACAGCCCCACTCAGTCCCTCTCCTCCCGGCCACCTTTCCCAGGTGGCTTTTATCCAGTCTCTTCACGCCAATTACTGAAACGAGGCACAGGTGTTTGTCATTTGCACTTCCCCCACTTACGCACCGCTCGTCTCCCTTCTCTCTCTCTCGTCACAGACCTCGCTGAACCACGCCCCCCTTGCCACAAGGACCAAGTTGTTTTTCCTGACCATATGACCTGACTATAAAAACTCTGGGTCCCAGGTTGGTCATGTTGTCAATACAATCGCAAAGCCCTGTGCATTCTATACACTGTAGTTGTTAGACAACTTATCTTGGTTATAGCTGTGCCAGACCAGTGAACTAATGTGTGAAAAAGCTCCTGTGATTTCTAACCTGTGTCACACCATCTGGTTAGGTCACATAGTGTCCAGCAACAGTAATTGGGTGTGTGTTCAGCGTGGTAGTTGAGTCAGCTGTGTAAGCCAGTGAGTCAGGACAGTGCTTACTTAGCCACCGGCTTTAGAGGCTTTACGCAGATTGGGACCTAATACTGATGTATGAGGAAGACTCAGAGATGACTGAGGCCCAGCAATGCACACATGACACTGTTGTTTACTTATCCTCACTTTGACATTTTCTTGCTGACCAGTTTTTCCTTCCAGATTTTTTGTTCTTAGGCATTATGCCATGTAAAGGCAGAGTATCTTTGGGTCCGTTGGAATGTCAGCCATTGTTCCAGCAAACTTCCACTTACCCAGTTTAGTGAGGGTTGTCTTCATACTGGGGTGCCCCAGTTTAGTGAGGGTTGTCTTCATACTGGGGTGCCCCAGTTTAGTGAGGGTTGTCTTCATACTGGGGTGCCCCAGTTTAGTGAGGGTTGTCTTCATACTGGGGTGCCCCAGTTTAGTGAGGGTTGTCTTCATACTGGGGTGCCCCAGGGATGACCTGACTGCTTCTCAGGTACCTCTCTTATTTTACCCCAGCCTAGCAATGTATTTAATTATATTTTGATTGGAGTGAATCAAAGTTTGGTTTATTCCATCATGTCATACATAACAGCCATAGCGTCACAGTGATATAACAGATTAAGGCCAAAGACCTTATGATTATGAAGGGCTGTAAACCTGGAGTCACTCTGCTATCACTAATCAGACAGAGTCCACATGTGACTGAAGAATGAACCCTCCTGTTGATATACTGTCGCTAATATACTGCAGAATGTATAGGGAATACCGCCCTTCTCATTGTTTTGCATTTCCAGTACTGGAATGTTTCCAAAGCTCTATTGTTCTTTATGTTACTGAGTCCCAGGTACTAAAGGTGCTCCTGAAACTTGACCCCCAGAAAACATCTGGGTCAGATGGTTTAGACCCTTTCTTCTTTAAGGTTGCTGCCCCTATCATTGCCAAGTCTCCAACCTTTTTAACCTGTCTCTCCGTTCTGGGGAGGGTCCCATTGCTTGGAAGGCAGCCACGGTTAGTCTTTTTAAAGGGGAGATCAAGCTGATCCTAACTGTTGTCTATTTGTTGTCTATTTTGCCCTGTTTGTGAAGGAACATATTTCCAAATAATTTGAAACTGAAAATTGACCGCAAGAAGCCCAAACAGATAACATTTGACTATTGATTGAACCTATGATTTCAAACCTTGCTTACATTTGTAAACATTCACGTATAATGTACGTATCTCTCTATTATGCCTTTAAAAAGATTTCAGGGTATCTTATGTACAACAATAAAAACAATTAAACACATTTTTTGAGGGGAGTCAAAGCTTGGGGGTGCAAATAAAATCACCCACAGGCCAAATTCGTCCCAAGGGACACCAGTTGGGGAACCCTGTTGTAGGGTTCATGAGGAGCTCATATTATGAGAGTTCTTGCTGCCCTATATAATTTTCATGGTGTCAGCTGACTTCCTCCAATGGCTTTCATCATGACACGGGTTAGGCTGTAGACCTAGAGGTTTGAGTATGTCATCGTTGTTACTGTATATGACTATGTAGACTAGGTAGATCATTAACTCACCTAGTGCCTGGACTAAACCCTCCACTCCCTTGAACAAAGCCATAATCACTCTCATACTGGCACACAGTCACATGAGATGTTTACTGGTATACAGTGATGCAAGCTGTTAACAGGAACATCAACAGAACAGGAAGGCCCATTCCAAGCATTCACATGGTCCCAAGACAAGTAATGTTCCTTGATTTCATTCATACAACCACTGGGAATATGACCCTAAAAAGACGCCCATTCAAGTAAAGTTAACCCCAGGTTATATTTGCCTTTTAATATCGCATCTCTATTATTGCTGAATTGCAAATCCTGACCGCAGTTCAAACTGTAATTGCTGTGTTAAACTGTTGCTCTGTGTCGTTTATAGCAGACCACCATTTTCTCCTGGTGTCTGAGATAGTTGGTGCCTTAGAGACCGAAGAAGAAGACCAAACAAACAAAGATGGTGGAAGGAAGCGTGAAGTTCTGTTGTATCCGTATGCATTCACAGGTAGGGGATACATCATCTGGCATGGGATGTGGAGGCAGATAACTTCTTTGTTTTTTTAATCTACCCCAACAAGCCAGGAATTCCGTTTTTTGTTGCAATGATAGTATCCTTCTTGACTTTTCACAGTTTTCCATTCTCTGTCTTTATCTCTCTCTTTCTCTCTCTCTCTTACCTTTTTCTAAATATAGTGTCCTACACGGAGAGGACCAAACATCACTGCTGGCGGTGTAAAGACATCATCTTCCATTGCTTAGATGAGGCACAGCGTCAACAGTGGGTCCAGACCATCAACAACCAGCTGTCACTACTCAGTATGTCCGTTTTAATGCAGACTGTTTTACTGGCCCTACTTTAAAAAAAAGGTTAATTGATTTGTAAATCAACTATGAAGGCCCAACCTTTTAAATGTGTTGTCTGTGTAAAGTGGGACCATTTTACCAACCATTAACACACTATTTAGCATCTTACAAAGAAGTACCTTTCCAAAGCTTGTTGCTCATCTAGCCTTCAGTATCCCAACCATTTCTTCTAGATAACATTAAGAGAATCAGTCAGAGGATGTCAGTTTGATGATGACGGAGCATTTCATCATGAAGGTGTCAGACAGTCACACTCTACCGTCCGTTAAAACTAAATGTTGAGTCCTCCATTTTAATCACCAAATCAGACTCTCCTTCACTTTGCAGGCAGCCGACCGAAACGATTGCTAGTGTACGTCAATCCCTACAGTGGAAAACAACGCGGGAAGCGGATTTACGAGCGGAGAGTAGCCCCACTCTTCTCCCGAGCCTCCATCTGCACCGACGTGATCGGTGAGTTCCTGTCAGAGAGCCTACATTAACATTTAAGTAAAAAATTAGCTTTTATGGCCGGCAAATATTTATTTGTTGACTTGGCAAACAGCCTATACCCGCCAACCACTCCCAAGAATATGATTTTATTTATAGCACCATCCATCAAGGGAACACTGTAATGGAAGCTGTGATAGTCGATTAACATGGGAATCCATTCCAAACACATCTATGATTCATGGGATGCTTTGGGAAGACCATGGATCGTCAAGGGCAGGGGTACTCTTACGCTACGAGGTCCGGAGACTGCTGATTTTTCTGTTTTACCTGATAATTCATTGCACCCACTTGGTGTGCCAGGTCTAAATCAGAACCCTGATTAGAGGGGAACAACGAAAACGAGTACTGGAACTGGCTTCGAGGTCCTGAGTTGAGTTTGAGGGTCTCTGGTATTGGCAGGGGAAGGCATCACATAGCTTGGGAAGATCATGGATCGTCTAGAGCAAGGAGTGGTGTTTCACTGTTTCCCATCCCCAGCAAACACAGCTGATGAAACTAATCACATTCTAAAGTGAAGATCATGATTATTGATTATTGGAGTCAATGGGAGGAGCAATATTGTGTGAAGTATTATTGGCTTAACTATTTTGTGCAACATCTTGACAAGCTTGTGAGATATTTGTCATGGATTTTTAATACTGACAATATAACTTGTTTCCATAGTTACGGAGAGTGCCAATCATGCCAGGGATCACTTGAAGGAGGTAGATCTGAAGCAGTGTGACGGGTGAGTTTTAGACCCAGCAGGAAGACACTTCAATCACCTGGCATAGACTTTATTATCTCAGTCAGAAATGACTTTGTTGGTGCAAAAGACTGTGAAGATTTGTGTACAAAACAGTCCATGTCCAACGACAACGCGTTCATGTCTGAGGGACTTTAACGGCAGTATCAATGCAACCACAACATTAACATGAAAGCTTAGGGGGGCAGGGTGTCTGCAGGTTTTGACTCCTCCCTTGTACGTGATTGGTCAGTTAAGGTCACTGATTAGTTAGGAACTCCCCTCACCTGGTTGTCTAGGTCTTAATTGGACAGAAATTGAAAGGAAATAACAAAAACCAGCAGACACTAAGGCTGGTCTCAAAGGAGTGTTTTCATGGATCGTGTGTGTGTGTGTGTCCCTGTTCAGGGTGGTGTGTGTGGGAGGGGATGGGATGTTCAGCGAGGTTGTCCACGGCCTGGTCTCTATGACCCAGAGTGATTCCGGAGTGGACCAGAACCAACCGAACCAGGACCTGGTTCCATGTGCGCTCCGCATCGGAATCATCCCTGCAGGTGAGAGAGGAGGGGAGGGGAGGGGAGAGGGGAAGGGAGGAGAGAAGGAGAGAATTGGAGGAGAGGTAATGAAGGAGAGACGTTAATGCAAGGTAAAGGCCAGTTATAGCCCATAGAGTAGGACTATGTTATACCTCCTCTGACTTTAGCCCCCATGTTCTGTTATCTGGCTGTTGCTGAGTTACGGGTATGAATCGCTATAGCAACAGGGCTTGGGTTCCCACAGGGGGTTGTAAAGAGTCTATCACTCATAACTCCATTAGAAGGGGCCTGTTGTGCTGCGTGACAATCCATTACTTCACAACACCTAAGGTTGAAGATGGAGGAGGAGATCACAGCTGGTTAGGGTTATAGCTTCAGCCATTCTGTAGGTTAATGTGTGCCTGCTGCTGGGTAAAGATGAAATAACTATGAGCCAGTTGACACTACTGTATATCTGGAGAAAAGGACTGACAATATGACCCTTTGCCTTGGTTGGTTGGTTTCCCGCTGCCAGGTTTCAGGTCAAGTGTGGCCTTTTCTGCTACCAGTGCTTAGCCTGTATAAACCTTTTCAATATTGTTACCTATCAATCAATCAATCAATCAATCATTGCATACTGTTGAGGCTGATAAGTGATAGTGGTGTAGTGTTGTTCCATATACCAGGATAAATAATAACTCAAATTAATAATAATTTATTAATCAGACGTGGTAAGATAACGAACAACACCTCTGTGTCAAATAGACTTTCCCTGAATAATATGAGTGTTTACAAAGTCACCACAGCACACATACAGCCCAGTTTTATCAGGTAACTTGCCTAGATACCCAGTGGCTGTGTGTAATTTCTCTTCTGACGTGTTTGGGTAAATGACTGAACCTTGACTGTTGTTCGGTTAGTTAGGCAGACAGAGATAGTGAGATAAGCTTTGGAAAGATTCAAATGAGGAAGTGAGTCAACTGCAGAGAATATCTCCTAGTTAAGAATCTGGACATTCACGGAGGGATATTTTTAGCTGAGAAATGATTGTTTGGAAATGACTACACACCCAAGGCGGCCAGGCTTAATTCACACAGATCTTCAGTCTTCACTTGTGTAAGACATAAGGAAGTGTAAACCAGTCTTTAGCACTACAGTACATTTTCATTTAAATTCAAGAACTTCTCAAAACGTATTGGAGAAGCAAACCAGTCAGCCCATGTCACTATTTTACTCTGCTGTGTCATTGTCAGAGATTCTTCATAAGAGCAGTCTGAGAAGAGAGGAGTGTGATTACTAAACACGGATGAAGAGAGGAAGATAACTCATCTCTGTGTCCATCTGTAAATGGCAGGGCTGATTTCCCAGGCTGCTCTCTGTTCTGTCACGGTTTGCTGAGTCAGCTGAAAACAACTGTGCGTCCCAAACGGCACACTCTTCCCTACATAGTGCACTACTCTTGAGCAGGGTGCTGTTTGGGACGCGCTCCTAGCATCAGTCTGCTGTCTAGCTGTAGAGATGGAAATAGGAAATAAGTCTGTCTCCTCGCCGGTCTGTCTCGGTATCATTGGTGCGTCTCCACAGATAGTAAATGATCAAACCTGAAATGACTGTACACCGGCTGAACGGTAGTGCACGGTCGATAGAAACCCGTTACCATAATATCAAATCAGAGATTTCGAAGTCAAACTGAACATTTCTCTCAAGTGTCAGGCAGGGTCTCTCTTCCCCCTCATGTACTGTGTAGTGAGTGCTGATTGCCCAGACCCAGACAGTTCCATTGGTTCTGATACATATCACCTCTTTTCTGCCTCATAAAAATACTTAACAGTTTTTCTAACTCCGTCTCAAAACTCTTCTTCAAAAACTGTTATGGTCATTGATGATTCAATAAAACAATATTTAAACCCTTAAAATTCCCCGTGCTGGTTTCCTGGATACAGACCAAGCCTAGTCCTGGGCTGAAAAGCAATTTCAATAAAGATTTTACATTGAACATGCTTTTTAGTCCAGGACTAGGGTTAATCTGTTTCTGGGATAACGGCCCCCAAAGTTGGTAGTTTGAGATTTGTCCTGAGATTCAAGATACTATTATGTGACTGATATGTGGCCTGTATCTCTCCTATCCAACAGGTTCGACTGACTGTATCTGCTATGCTACAACAGGCACCAACGATCCAGTGACTTCAGCCCTGCACATCATCATGGGTAAGTAGCCACACACACACACCGGGTACAGTAGAGAATCTTATGTCCTGTACAGTACAGAATCCTATGTCCGGGTACAGTACAGAATCCTATGTCCGGGTACAGTACAGAATCTTATGTCCGGGTACAGTACAGAATCCTATGTCCGGGTACAGTACAGAATCCTATGTCCGGGTACAGTACAGAATCCTATGTCCGGGTACAGTACAGAATCCTATGTCCGGGTACAGTACAGAATCTTATGTCCGGGTACAGTACAGAATCCTATGTCCGGGTACAGTACAGAATCCTATGTCCGGGTACAGTACAGAATCCTATGTCCGGGTACAGTACAGAATCCTATGTCCGGGTACAGTACAGAATCCTATGTGGTGTCCCATGCGCACACACTCTGGAGTGTGGTTTAAAGAGATAACATTTCACTCTACTAAGGTCCTGTCCAGGGGGTGTACTTGCACATCAATGTCCCTCACGCTACAGAAACAGGTAGCGTGGACCAGGCTTACTTATTGCACTCTGCTTAAACCACATGGGGGGGGGATTTGGTTTACTTTTTGAACTGACTGATATTGAAATGGCATTGACCCCAACCCTGACTATTCTATATTAAGTGTTCTGTGACATCATTCCAACCAGTTGAATAAGTGTCTGTCTGTCTGTCTGTCTGTCTGTTTCCAGGTGACTCCCAACCCATGGACGTGTGTTCTGTCCATCACAACAACACCTTCCTCAGGTACTCCGTCTCGCTGCTCGGATACGGTTTCTACGGAGACGTGCTGATGGACAGCGAGAAGAAGCGCTGGATGGGGCCTTCCAGATACGACCTCTCAGGTAAATAATGGACTTATAATTGTTATTACAATGTAATTAACACATTATTATAATGTGGTTACAATTGCAGTCAAACAATGTAATAACAGTATTATTATTAGTTTCTGTGTTATAATATTATGACATACAGTGTAAGGGAGGAATGAGTGGAGAAACTAATCATTTCACACAATGTCACCATCAGCATTTTCACCAACCACACACTGCTTCTGTTGCAGGTCTAAAGACCTTCCTGACCCATCAGTACTATGAAGGGACCGTCACTTTCCTGCCCGCTGAGGACAGCCTTGGGAACCCTAGAGACAAGATCAAGTGCAGAACTGGGTGCCATATCTGTGAGCAGGGTACCAACAATAGGCAGCCCCTCTCAGGGGATCATGACTACAAGATGGCTGAAGAGAACTCTGACAAGGGTAGGATGTTATAGCCCTCTAAGTCTGTGCTGCCTGTTGCCATGTCTGTTGAGAAAGCTACCCATTATGATAGATAGATAGATAGATAGATAGATAGATAGATAGATAGATAGATAGATAGATAGATAGATAGATAGATAGATAGATAGATAGATAGATAGGTACTTTATTGATTTATTGATTTTCGTTGTGCAAAATGCCACAACGAAAGTACACAAAAGACAGATACACGGTACATGATACATAGAGCGGCAGTATGAAAAAGTATAGAAATACAAGATATCTGGAGTGCAAAAAAATAAAAGCTATAAAAAAGACATTGCATAGTATGGGTGGTTGGCTGAATATGTACACTATACATTGGTGGATGTTGGATGGTTAACTATACTATACAGGTCGATGGCAGAGAAATACTTCAGTAGCTAAAAATGCGTATGATATGAGCGAGGGTAATAATAGTTTACTTAATAGACAGACTGGGTAAATGAACAGGTAAGTGAACATTTTGCATGGTTAAATTAGCTGTACAGGTAAATATACAGTTATATTTACAGATACGTGAATACTTGCATGGTTACACAAACTGTACAGGTAAATGACAGGAAGAGATACTTTAATAGCTAAATGTGTGTATGATATCATTGGGGTAATAATAGTAATTCCCTTAAAATACAGTCCTTAGTGCAGGGTTTAATTACAGACAACTGCACTTATTGCACATTTGATATACTAAAAGCAATGAGAAAAGGTGAAACTGGCAGGATATTAATATGCATTCCTGAGTGAATGCCTACGTAAGTTAGGTCCAATAATTACTTACAATATTGCATGTGATATGATATAACAACTGTACATGAGTATGTATATACAGACCTGTATGAATAAATAGGTCCTGAGTGGATGAGTGCTTACTCACGGATGGATGCATAATTGTTAAACTAGGTCCTAACACCCCAACAGTTCCAGATCTATGTTGCCGACGGCACGGCACCCCAGTGAGACATTATATAGTCTAATAGCCGACGGCAGGAAGGACCTCCTGTAGCGCTCTCTGGCACACCGTGGTGGGATCAGTCTGTGACTGAAAGTGCTCCTCTGCGTCATAACCATAGCGTGCAGAGGGTGGGTGACGTTGTCCATGATGGCCAGCAGTTTGGCCAGGATCCTTCTCTCCGCCACCTCCTCTAGAGTGTCAAGGCTCATCCCCAGGACAGAGCTAGCCTTCCTGATCAGCTTATTTACCCGAGAAGCATCACCGGCTGCCATAAGCATTATGTCCCTCCTGTCCCTCCTGTCCCCTCCTGTCTGTCTGTCTGTCCCTCACTGACATGATGCCCTACAGACAGAGTAGACCGTTTGGTGTTGAACACCCATGCACACACTACAGTCCCCATACACACACTACAGTCCCCACACACACACTACAGTCCCCATACACACACACACTACAGTCCCCACACACACACTACAGTCCCCACACACACACTACAGTCCCCATACACACACACACTACAGTCCCCACACACACACTACAGTCCCCACACACACACTACAGTCCCCACACACACACTACAGTCCCCACACACACACTACAGTCCCCATGCACACACTACAGTCCCCACGCACACACTACAGTCCCCACGCACACACTACAGTCCCCACACACACTACAGTCCCCATACACACACTACAGTCCCCACACACACACTACAGTCCCCACGCACACACTACAGTCCCCACACACACACTACAGTCCCCACACACACACTACAGTCCCCACACACACACTACAGTCCCCATACACACACTACAGTCCCCATACACACTACAGTCCCCATACACACACACTACAGTCCCCATACACACACACTACAGTCCCCACACACACTACAGTCCCCATGCACACACTACAGTCCCCATGCACACACTACAGTCCCCATGCACACACACACTACAGTCCCCATACACACACACACTACAGTCCCCATACACACACACACTACAGTCCCCATGCACACACTACAGTCCCCATACACACACTACAGTCCCCATGCACACACTACAGTCCCCATACACACACTACAGTCCCCATACACACACTACAGTCCCCATACACACACTACAGTCCCCATACACACACTACAGTCCCCACACACACACACTACAGTCCCCACACACACACACACTACAGTCCCCACACACACACACTACAGTCCCCATACACACACTACAGTCCCCATACACACACACACTACAGTCCCCCCACACACACACACACACTACAGTCCCCACACACACACTACAGTCCCCACACACACTACAGTCACCACACACACACTACAGTCCCCACACACACTACAGTCCCCCCACACACACTACAGTCCCCACACACACACTACAGTCCCCATACACACACTACAGTCCCCATACACACACTACAGTCCCCATACACACACACACTACAGTCCCCATACACACACTACAGTCCCCATACACACACTACAGTCCCCATGCACACACTACAGTCCCCATACACACACACACTACAGTCCCCATACACACACACACTACAGTCCCCATACACACACACACTACAGTCCCCATACACACACACACTACAGTCCCCATACACGCACACACTACAGTCCCCATACACACACTACAGTCCCCATACACACACTACAGTCCCCATACACACACTACAGTCCCCATACACACACTACAGTCCCCATGCACACACTACAGTCCCCACACACACTACAGTCCCCACACACACACTACAGTCCCCACACAAACACACACTACAGTCCCCACACACACTACAGTCCCCACACACACACTACAGTCCCCACACACACTACAGTCCCCACACACACACTACAGTCCCCACACACACTACAGTCCCCATGCACACACTACAGACCCATGCACACACTACAGTCCCCACGCACACACTACAGTCCCCACACACACACTACAGTCCCCACGCACACACTACAGTCACCATGCACACACTACAGTCCCCATGCACACACTACAGTCCCCATGCACACACTACAGTCCCCATACACACACTACAGTCCCCACACACACACACACTACAGTCCCCATACACACACTACAGTCCCCATGCACACACACACTACAGTCCCCATACACACACTACAGTCCCCATACACACACACACTACAGTCCCCTTGCACACACTACAGTCCCCATGCACACACTACAGTCCCCATGCACACACTACAGTCCCCACACACACACTACAGTCCCCATACACACACTACAGTCCCCACACACACACACACTACAGTCCCCATACACACACACACTACAGTCCCCATGCACACACTACAGTCCCCATACACACACTACAGTCCCCATGCACACACTACAGTCCCCATGCACACACACACTACAGTCCCCATGCACACACTACAGTCCCCATACACACACACACTACAGTCCCCATACACACACTACAGTCCCCATACACACACTACAGTCCCCATACACACACTACAGTCCCCATACACTACAGTCCCCATACACACACTACAGTCCCCATACACACACACACTACAGTCCCCATGCACACACTGCAGTCACCACACACACACTACAGTCACCACTTCTGGGAGATGGGAAACTCTCTTCTCAGCCGGCATATGTTTATTCTCAGCAGCAGGATAAGTCCTGTTTACTGAGAACCACAGAGAGATTCCCTCTCTCCTCTCCTCTCCTCTCCTCTCCTCTCCTCTCCTCTCCTCTCCTCTCCTATCCTCTCCTCTCCTCTCCCGGGACTCTAATTGGTGTTAATTTCCTGCTTCTCTGTTGTGGCTAGCTGGAGCGCTGGCTGAGGTGACATGTCCCTGTGGAGCTGGGACACACACACACACAAAGCACACGAAGGGAGACAGAACCCCACTAATCAGGGAGATTGTCAGCCTGGCTGCCAGAGTTGGCGTGGGACTTGCTGAGCTCGTTTTGGCAAATCTTCAAACAACTGCTTAAGCAATGGGGCAAGACGCCGGCTGGGTGCCACGTCACAAACAAGCCTCCCGAAATGTTAATATTTGAGGGACACTTCAGAGGTTCCCGAGCTAAGAAAATGCCAAGGTCCAAAATAAAGTTTGGAAATGTCTAATTATAATCCGATTGGTAATTTTTAAATGTTTTAATCATAATTCGATTTTTTAAGAAATTTGATAATACATACAATTCAATGTATTTGTTTTTTAATCACTGTGGACTTAATGTTGGTTCAGGCTATCACTCCTGTGAGTTTGCGAGACAAGGAGAAGACTAATTAAGCACTTTATGGCCTCTGATCACGTAATATTCCCCCTGCGATCAGAGATATTATTGTAAAACACTCAGACATTATGGGTTATTGTACATCCCCATTAAACCACTCATTTAATGGCAGAAGACTTTGATTCACCTGAGTGTAATATCAGCCTCGCTCCTGAGTCAACAAGAGTGTTTTTATATTTTACTATCATTCTACAGAATTTCCCCAAAGGGATGACACATTTCATCGATCAACTCCTCTTGTGTTTAAAGAGACCAGCGGTGATGGTGTATGGCGGGTGATCCGGGGGAAGTTCCTAGCAATCAATGCTGCCAGTATGAGCTGTGCCTGTCCTCGCAGCCCTAGAGGCCTGTCGCCCTCTGCCCACCTGGCTGATGGCACCACGGACCTCATCCTGGTACGCAAGGCCTCCCGCCTCGACTTCCTCCGACACCTCATACGACACACCAACAAGGAGGACCAGGTAGGGAACTCTTTGAGTTGTTATTGAGAAAATGGTTTGAGTTGTTATTGAGAAAATGGTTTGCTATTTATTGATTTTCACATTGGCAATCATAAAATATCGTTAGATGTAAGATGATTCAATCAGAGGGGGATATCATCCCCCCAAAAAAGTTATCAGATTTTGTAAAGTCATTTGCTAAGTAAGTACTGATTATTTTCAAACCATATTCATCTCAGGTAATGTATTGTGGATCAAGCCAGTAAAACTTTTTAAAGACTTCAGGAGGAGATGGAGAATGCCTCAGTCAGTCACTCAGTCACTTACTCACTCAGTCACTCTCAGCTCTCTCACGTACTGCATGTCATGGGTTACTCAGCCTTCACAGAGAGAGATTGAGTGGGAGAGAGTTTCCCTGTACTTTGCTTGCACACTTCCTGTTTTAGTTGGCTGACAGCCACTCCGTTCTAACTTTTTGTAAATTTCCCAATTCTACAAAGCGCTCTGGATAACTTGCATCATCTTCCTGTGCATGCACACACACACACACACACACACACACACACACACACACACACACACACACACACACACACACACACACACACACACACACACACACACAAGGTAGGATGTTCATTGCATTATACCTCTGTAATATCTGCATAGTCCATCCACCAAGGAGAGAAACAAGGAGTGAGAGGCCACTAAGTGTATAGTTCTGTCAGATAGGTATGACTACTAACCAGGCCCAGTCATAAAGTGAGTGTGATGGAGAATACATTGCTCTCAGATGGTATGTGGAGTAGAACTGAGTACTGATGGGAGGATAAAGAGATTGTTTTCGGAGGCAGTGAAAGATTATTTTCTGCATATTTTCCCTACTTTCTATCCCTCCCTCTCTGCCTCCCCTAACTTCCACCCCTCTCTGTCTCCCCTAACTTCCATCCCTCTCTGCCTCCCATAACTTCCCTCCCTCTCTGTCTCCCATAACTTCCCTCCCTCTCTGCCTCCCATAACTTCCACCCCTCTCTGTCTCCCATAACTTCCATCCCTCTGCCTCCCATAACTTCCCTTCCTGTCTGCCTCCCATAACTTCCCTCCCTCTCTGCCTCCCATAACTTCCATCCCTCTCTGCCTCCCATAACTTCCATCCCTCTCTGCCTCCCATAACTTCCATCCCTCTCTGCCTCCCATAACTTCCATCCCTCTCTGCCTCCCATAACTTCCATCCCTCTGCCTCCCATAACTTCCCTCCCTGTCTGCCTCCCATAACTTCCCTCCCTCTCTGCCTCCCATAACTTCCCTCCCTCTCTGCCTCCCTTAACTTCCCTCCCTCTCTGCCTCCCCTAACTTCCACCCCTCTCTGTCTCCCATAACTTCCATCCCTCTCTGCCTCCCATAACTTCCATCCCTCTCTGCCTCCCATAGCTTCCCTCCCTCTCTGCCTCCCATAACTTCCCTCCCTCTCTGTCTCCCATAACTTCCATCCCTCTCTGCCTCCCATAACTTCCCTCCCTCTCTGCCTCCCATAACTTCCCTCCCTCTCTGCCTCCCATAACTTCCATCCCTCTCTGCCTCCCATAACTTCCCTCCCTCTCTGCCTCCCCTAACTTCCCTCCCTCTCTGTCTCCCATAACTTCCATCCCTCTCTGCCTCCCATAACTTGCCTCCCATAACTTCCCTCCCTCTCTGTCTCCCATAACTTCCATCCCTCTCTGCTTCCCATAACTTCCCTCCCTCTCTGCCTCCCATAACTTCCCTCCCTCTCTGCCTCCCATAACTTCCCTCCCTCTCTGCTTCCCATAACTTCCCTCCCTCTCTGCCTCCCATAACTTCCCTCCCTCTCTGCCTCCCATAACTTCCCTCCCTCTCTGCCTCCCATAACTTCTCTGCCTCCCATAACTTCCCTCCCTCTCTGCCTCCCATAACTTCCCTCCCTCTCTGCCTCCCATAACTTCTCTGCCTCCCATAACTTCCCTCCCTCTCTGCCTCCCATAACTTCCCTCCCTCTCTGCCTCCCATAACTTCCATCCCTCTCTGCCTCCCATAACTTCCCTCCCTCTCTGCCTCCCATAACTTCCCTCCCTCTCTGCCTCCCATAACTTCCATCCCTCTCTGCCTCCCATAACTTCTCTGCCTCCCATAACTTCCCTCCCTCTCTGCCTCCCATAACTTCCCTCCCTCTCTGCCTCCCATAACTTCCCTCCCTGTCTGACTCCCATAACTTCCCTCCCTCTCTGCCTCCCATAACTTCCCTCCCTCTCTGCCTCCCATAACTTCTCTGCCTCCCATAACTTCCCTCCCTCTCTGCCTCCCATAACTTCCCTCCCTCTCTGCCTCCCATAACTTCCCTCCCTCTCTGTCTCCCATAACTTCCCTCCCTCTCTGCCTCCCATAACTTCCATCCCTCTCTGCCTCCCATAACTTCCATCCCTCTCTGCCTCCCCTAACTTCCATCCCTCTCTGCCTCCCCTAACTTCCCTCCCTCTCTGCCTCCACAGTTTGACATGTCCTTCGTGGAGGTGCACCGTGTGCGGAGGTTCCGGTTCGTTCCGAAACACAGCAACGTGACCTCCGAGGTAGACCTGAGTGAGGTCTGTACGGCCCATTCCAGCTACGACACAGGCCATAGCAACTGGAGCTGTGACGGGGAGATCCTGCCTCATGCGGCAATACAAGTCAGGTTGGTTTTGTTAAGAGATTTAGGAAGGTTTACCCACACGCTATCACACACACACACACACACTTCTTTCACCACAACATCAGTAGAGATCTTTATATAGCATGATGGTGGCTCTCTCTCCCACCACCAAGATTTCAGTAGAGATCTTTATATAGCATGATGGTGGCTCTCTCTCCCACCACCAAGATTTCAGTAGAGATCTTTATATAGCATGATGGTGGCTCTCTCTCCCACCACCAAGATTTCAGTAGAGATCTTTATATAGCATGATGGTGGCTCTCTCTCCCACCACCAATATTTCAGTAGAGATCTTTATATAGCATGATGGTGGCTCTCTCTCCCACCACCAAGATTTCAGTAGAGATCTTTATATAGCATGATGGTGGCTCTCTCTCCCACCACCACAACATCAGTAGAGATCTTTATATAGCATGATGGTGGCTCTCTCTCCCACCACCACAACATCAGTAGAGATCTTTATATAGCATGATGGTGGCTCTCTCTCCCACCACCAAGATTTCAGTAGAGATCTTTATATAGCATGATGGTGGCTCTCTCTCCCACCACCACAACATCAGTAGAGATCTTTATATAGCATGATGGTGGCTCTCTCTTACTTGGTTAAGTGTTTGATTGAGTTTGTCTGGATTGCTTGATGGGCAGTGCATGCACATTTGGGACTATTCCATTGGTTCAATTGCACCAGGCAAAAAGAAAGAAAACAAATACTATTTGAACCCCCAGTGTGACTGACTGGTCCTTGCAGCATCATCTGGGTTTAACTTCTCTTAATGTCGGGGTCTCCGTACTGCATTAACAAGTGTTACACTACTAACGGACCAGTGTTTCTGTAACCAAGCAACGTGGAAACTAAACATCAATCTCAATTTTTACTCTAAAGTGGACAATAAAGATTCTGAACTTTGAACTTGGGCTCCATTCCATTAGTTTTACATCTGTGATATATGGACAGTAAAGTCAGACTGGACCAGAACACTCATTATATTGATACATGTGTAAATGTACTTCTGTATGTCTCTCTACAGTGTTCACTGCCAGCTGATCAGACTATTTGCACGAGGCGTCGAGAGCGGGGCCACACTTGACACATATAGAAGGGTCTAATCTAATCTCTTGTGGCAAAGTGACCAACTGTCCTGAATTGTGTTAGAAAGTAATTTTATTCCTCATCCTGCATGTCCTTCATTTTATAAAAACATTAAATGGGGGGGAGGGGGGGTCTCCAAGCTGTTTGTCTTGTGTGAAGGGTAATGTCTTTGTGAGAGTGTCATCATAATGACTTAAGCTCCATTACAATTATACACCAGACTGCCATCAGACAGATGGTGCTTCTTACAGCCAAAACATCAGCCAACTCCACGACACACACACACACACACACACACATATCATCTGCCACTGAGAAATCACACACAGACCTAAACTCTCTCTTTTGGAAACCTCTCCAAGATCACTACTGGTTGCTGTGAATGACCATGATTATATTTCAACTCTGAGCTGTGAGTGAATCAGGTAGAGCTGTAATGTTCCTGGTGGGTGTATGGTCTCTGTGGCAGCTGTGGCAGCTGTCAGATTCTGAAGAACAGGCTGATGTGAGTCTTTGCTCGATAATACATATATCTGTTTGGAACCAAAAGGTGCCATGTCAGTCCCACCCTGACTCACTAAGCCAGCTGACTAGGGGGAACGTTTTGACTGTAACTTTATAATGACTGAATATGGTGTAATCCATTCATCTTGCAGGTCTCAAAATGACAAAGTGTATGTAACCTAACCTGTGGATTAATTATGATTTGATATGAATGTTTGGATACAGTTGAATAAATTGCTTTTAAACTAATATTAGCTTGTTAACATATTTTTTTCAAAGAATTGGGGGGGTGGGGAGAATTTGAACATTGTGACTTTGGTGTCAAGTGTCAATAGATTTATTTACAGTAGTCTTTGAGACTTTTAAGAGACGTAAAGCCTTCATCAACCCTGTGAAGGTTTTGTAGTGAGTCTAGGTATGTTGCTGGTTAAGTCCTCAGTGTCTCTTCTCTTGCTATTCATTTAACAGGGAAGGACATTTGCCGCACACACTGAAAAATGGGCCCTAGACTCAGCCCTGTCTGTGGCTGGCATCCCTATCCTCTCTTGGCATGGTTTACAGGATATTATTATAAATATACTACATGAAACCAATACATGTTTCCCTGTTATCTCTAAGGGTCTTCCATAATGCTGGATGCGCTGCAAAGCCCATTCCACTGACAAATATGCTTTACTGGGGAAAGGGATGAATGAGATGCCACAGCATTTAATGGGCTTATTACATAAAAACGACTTCAGGGGAGATATAAATCATCTCTGGCTCCTCTCTTCTCCCCTGGCGTCCGATGGAGAGATATTCTGCCTCAGCCACATTCTGTTCATCCACCCCGTCTCGCTCACTGTTTTTGATATGGCCCATACATTATGGTGCTATCTGGACCGGCATGGCAATGCAGCAAGGTCGGGTTCCGATCTCTTCCTACTCGCAGAGTACAGTCCATTTCCTCCCTCTCTCCTCCCGTCTCTCGGGCTTCACTGTGTCTTCATTGAAGGCGGATTGCGGGTTGCGTTCCCGTCGGGACCCACTGTCTCATTCTCCTCAAGAACCCGGCCTTCGTCCTGAGACACAACAATAAACACGCCCACAGCCAGCTGCTGTCCTCGACTCACACCTAAACGGATGGAGACTGGAGACAACTCATTATGAGTGTGATTACATTTTTACCCAGACGATGAGTTTCCATTCACATCCACCTTGAGACAGCTCCGCTCTGTCAGATCCCAGGAGAGTACTTGTCTACACTGATCGCTGGTCTCAGGCCCTAAAGAGCCAGAGCTGAGCTCAGGTCATGCATTCTAATGGACGAGAGAAGCAGCCACTCCTGGTAAGGAGCCAGCGATGTGGAAGGAATCATAAGGCCATGTGATTCAAAACAGCAAACCATTCTGGGCCTTAAAAGGTCAGCGCTTTTTCTAAGATATCAAAAGATATCCTACATTGATGAGTGAAGGGAAAGTGGATACCTAGTCAGTTGTACAACTGAATGCATTCAACCGAAATGACTCTTCCGCATTTAATCCAACCCCTCTGAATCAGAGGTGCGGGGGTGGGCTGCCTTAATCAAGGTCGACAGCACCCGGGGAGCACTTGTTGCCTTGATCAGCGCGGGGATTTGCACCAACGACCTTTCGGTTACAGGCCCAATGCTCTTCACCACAAGGCTAACTTCCACCACCTCTGCGAGGGAGAGATTGAGAAAGAGTGTTTTACATTTCCTGAGGTGGTGGCCGTGAGCAGAGAGAGAACCAGGAACAGAGGAGTGAACCCAAACTGTTGCTGGCTGCCGCAGGTCTCAGTCCATCTATTTAATGTAGCAGTCCTCTTGTTTCCATGTCTACACCACTCTACCTTCAAGCACCCTGATACCTGGCCACCATCACAGCAGGCCATGAGAGGACTGACCACACACAAGGCCGACACATGCAAAAACGAAAATGCATCCACACACACAGACCGACACAAACAAGTACATACACACACACACACTACACCACTGTGCCAGACTAGGCAGTCCGCTATGAGAGCTGTGTACACCCAATTACCCCAACCCCTAGCTCTCAGTGCCTGCTGGGCCTACACCGGCCCACAGTGTAACCCTCCATAGCCTCTCAGTGGGACACTAATAAAGGCTTCACAGGCCTGGCTGGAGAGAACGTTACCTACTGGGAGGTCACAGACAGACAGGAGTGAACACTGGAGAGTGTGTGGTGAGGTAATGATTGTATTGGTTAGGAACCTGTTTCTGTCTACGATTGAAGCCATGCTTCATTGCAGTCGAATGATTGTCATCCACAGTAATCAGCTGTCAGATGTAATTCCCAAAACTCTGGCATTTGCTGCTGTCATTGACTTTCTATTTAATTAGAAACCGAAGGTGACATGGCAAGGTGGCAGAGACCTTCAGGCATAGTAACAGGCTACTGCAGGTACCAGAGTTTAGGTCAACATATTATTTAAAGCAGTCAATTCAGGAAGTAAATTCAATAATTGTCTAAAAGCACATTTTTGAAGTTAAAATTCAAATCCCTTACTAAATTGACAGCCTTAAATTTGAATTGACTCCAACCCTGGTCTCTAGCCGACCGTTGGTCCGTTGATTAGGACTGAAACCATTCAGACCAGCTGAGTTAATGCGTCTCTAATGGTGCTTACAGTAATTACATGAAGGATGTTCCTCCTTTGCCCCATCAGATCAGCCCTGGTGTCCAATGGGAACATTGTCTGTATCCCTAATGGCACGTTATTCTCTACATACAGTAGTGCACTACTTCTGACCAGGACCCAGAAGGCTCTGGTCAGAAGTTGAATAGGGTGCCATTTGAGACACACTATGTCTTCCACTCCCCTCTAAATGACTCTATTAGCCATATTGCATTTGCTGACTCGCAGGCAACTGAACTCAAATGAAGCTTGGTTCACTGAGAGTTTAACTGACTGGATACAAGGTTTATCTTAAAGATTGCATGGTTGGATAGTAAACAACTACAGCATAACAAGTTGTTAGAAGGGATTTATAGATAGATTAGATAGATAGATAGATAGATAGATAGATAGATAGATAGATACTTTATTGATCCCCCGAGGGGGAAATTTCATTGTCAAGCAGCTACAAAAAAACACAGGGCAGGTGCAAAATGCCACAACGAAAGTATACAAAAGACAGATACACGGTAGCTAAAAATGCGTATGATATGAGCGAGGGTAATAATAGTTTACTTAATAAACAGACTGGCTAAATGAACAGGTAAGTGAATATTTTGCATGGTTAAATTAGCTGTACAGGTAAATATACAGTTATATTTACAGATAAGTGAATACTTGCATGGTTACACAAACTGTACAGGTAAATGACAGGAAGAGATACTTTAATAGCTAAATGTGTGTATGATATCATTTGGGGTAATAATAGTAATTCCCTTAAAATACAGTCCTTAGTGCAGGGTTTAATTACAGACAACTGCACGTATTGCTCATTCTATATATTAAAAGCAATGAGAAAAGGTGCAACTGACAGGATACTAATATGCATTCCTGAGTGAATGCCTACGTAAGTTAGGTCCAAGAATTACTAGCAATATTGCACGTGATATGATAAACAACTGTACAGGAGTAAGTATATACAGACCAGTATGATTATATAGGTCCTGAGTGAATGAGTGATGACGGACCAGAGTTACTCACGGATGGATGCATAATTGTTAAACTAGGTCCTAGCACCCCAACAGTTCCAGATCTATGTTGCCGACGGCACGGAACCCCGGTGAGACATTATATAGTCTAATAGCCGCCGGCAGGAAGGACCTCCTGTAGCGCTCTCTGGCACACCGTGGTGGGATCAGTCTGTGACTGAAGGTGCTCCTCTGCGTCATAACCATGGCGTGCAGAGGGTGGGTGACGTTGTCCATGATGGCCAGCAGTTTGGCCAGGATCCATCTCTCCGCCACCTCCTGTAGAGTGTCAAGGCTCATCCCCAGGACAGAGCTAGCCTTCCTGATCAGCTTATTTACCCGAGAAGCATCACCGGCTTTAATGTTTGCTCCCCAGCACACCACTGCAAAAAAGATGGCACTGGCCACCACAGGCTGGTAGAAGGTATGCAGTAGTTTACTGCACACGTTGAAAGACCTGAGCCTCCTCAGAAAGTAGAGTCTGCTCTGGCCCGTTTTGTACAAGGCCCCGGTGTTACCAGCCCATTTCAGCCTGTTGTCCATATTGACTCCCAGGAACTTGTATGACCCAACCATTTCCACATCCATCCCATGTATAGGGACTGCAGTCAGTTGTGCCTTGGTTCTCCTAAAGTCCACCACCATCTCCTTTGTTTTGCTGATGTTGAGCTGAAGGTGGTTCTGCTCACACCACAACACAAAGTCACTGATTGTGCTCCTGTACTCCTCCTCCTGCCCACCCCTGATGCACCCTACAATTGCGGAGTCATCCGAGAACTTCTGTAGGTGGCATGTTTCAGAGTTATATCTGATGTCTGAGGTGTAGAGGGTGAACAGGAAGGGGGGCAGGACAGTTCCCTGGGGGGCCCCTGTGTTGCTAACTGCCCGTTCTGACACACAGCTTTGTAGTCGCACAAATTGTGGCCTACCGGTCAGGTAGTCCATGACCCAGGAGACTAAGGGTGCTTCCACTTTCATCCTCCTCATCTTCTCACCCAGTAGCAGGGGCTGAATGGTATTGAAGGCACTGGAGAATTCAAAAAACATAACCCTCACAGTGCAACCTGCATTGTCCAGGTGAGAGTAGGCCCTCTGCAGAAGGTAGATGATTGCATCATCCACCCCGATGTTGGGCTGGTATGCAAACTGCAGGGTGTCCAGTGATGTACAAACCAGGGGTCTGAGGTGAGCGAGGACTAACCTTTCCAGGGTCTTCATGATGTGGGATGTTAGCGCTACAGGTCTGAAGTCATTCAGGACAGTGGGGTGTGCCTTCTTGGGCACTGGGACGAGGCAGGATGTTTTCCATAGCACAGGGACCCTTTCCAGGTTGAAGAGACGCTGGAGTATTCCACACAGTTGGTCAGCACAGACCCTAAGCACCCTTAGGCTGATGCCATCAGGGCCCGCCGCTTTCCACTGATGTAGTCTCTCCAGCTCTCTCTTCACTTGGTTGGTGGTGAAAGTCAGCCCCGGTGGGGAGGTGGGGGGAAGGGGGAGCAGCGTTGGAGGAGGGGTCACTGATTGTCTCAGCAGAGGTGTTGTGAGCAAAGTGGGGGTGGGACAGCCGTGAGGGTGTGTGGTCTGGGGAGCTGGAAGGGAGGTGGACAGGGCCGGTATCAAACCTGTTAAATTGGTAAATAAATAAATTGGTTTATGTTGTTGGCAGTATATATAAGATCTGTTGTGCATTGTTAAACAATCATCACCACAACCTCAGGGCTTCCTTTGGAGGAAGTAGAGATATTTTCTACTTCTCTGCAGGTGGATGAGATGATGGGTTCCTTATATCAACTGAGCTGGGCAGAATGGTCCCAAATGGCAGCCTATTTCTTACATGGAGCACTATGATCCATGGTCAACAGTAGTGGGATGTAATCCTGGTCTCATCAGGAGTGTGTTTAGCAGTCTTCCTTACAGTCATAGCTGTAGTGTATGGCATTGAGAAGAATGCATTGGCTGGCTGATTGATTGATCATCCTGTTGGTCTAGACTGCCAACATCACACCCACCCTTCGGCATCAGCATCAAACACAAAGACACACAGTAGGAAAAACTCCCATCTATAGTCGTGGCCAAAAGTTTTGGGAATGACACAAGTATTGGTCTCCACAAAGTTTGCTGCTTCAGTGTTCTTAGATCTTTATGTCAGTAGTTACTATGGTACACTGACGTATAATTACAAGTATTCCATAAGTGTCAAAGGCTTTCATTGACAATGACATTCAGTTTATGCAAAGAGTCAATATTTGCAGTGTTGACCCTTCTTTTTCAAGACCTCTGCAATCCGCCCTGGCAATCTGTCAATTAACTTCTGGGCCACATCCTGACTGATGGCAGGCCATTCTTGCATAATCAATGCTTGGAGTTTGTCAGAAGTTGTGGGTTTTTGTTTGTCCACCCGCCTCTTGAGGATCGACCACAAGTTCTCAATGGGATTAAGGTCTGGGGAGTTTCCTGGCCATGGACCCAAAATGTCGATGTTTTGTTCCCCGAGCCACTTAGTTATCACTTTTGCCTCATGGCAAGGTGCTCCATCATGCTGGAAAAGGCATTGGTCGTCACCAAACTGTTCTTGGGTGGTTGGGAGAAGTTGCTCTCTGAGGATGTGTTGGTACCATTCTTTATTCATGGCTGTGTTCTTAGGCAAAATTGTGAGTGAGCCCACTCCCTTGGCTGAGAAGCAACCCCACACATGAATGGTCTGAGGTGCTTTACTGTTGGCATGACACAGGACTGATGGTAGCGCTCACCTTGTCTTCTCCGGACAAGGTGTTTTCCGGATGGCCCAAACAATCGGAAAGGGGATTCATCAGAGAAAATGACTCTACCCCAGTCCTCAGCAGTCCAATCCCTGTACCTTTTGTAGAATATCAGTTTGTCCCTGATGTTTTTCCTGGAGAGAAGTGGCTTTCTTGCTGCCCTTCTTGACACTAGCATTAACACAGGAATGAAGGATGTGCAAATTGTGATGTGCAAATAGAGATACTGGAGTGCAAGATTAGCAAAAATAATAAAAATAAATATGGAGATGAGGTAGTAGGGTGGGCTATTTACAGAAGGGCTGTATACAGGTGCAGTGATCGATAAGCAGCTCTGACAGCTGATGCTTAAAGTTAGTGAGGGAGATAGGAACCTCTAGCTTCAAGGATTTTTGCAATTCGTTCCAGTCATTGGCAGCAGAGAACTGGAAGGAATGGCGGCCAAAGGAGGTGTTGGCTTTGGGGTTGACCAGTGAGATATACCTGCTGGAGCGCATGCTACGGGTGGGTGTTGCTATGGTGACCAGTGAGCTGAAATAGGGCGGGGATTTACCTAATAAAGACTTATAGATGACCTGGAGCCAGTGGGTTTGGTGACGAATATATAATGAAGGCCAGCCAACGAGAGCATACAGGTCGCAGTGGTGGGTAGTATATGGGGCTTTGGTAACAAAACGGATGGCACTGTGATAGATTACATCCAATTTGCTGAGCAGAGTGTTGGAGGCTAATTTGTAAATGACATCGCCGAAATCAAGGATCGGTAGGATAGTCAGTTTTACAAGGGCATGTTTGGCAGCATGAGTGAAGGAGGCTTTGTTGCGAAATAGGAAGCCGATTCTGGATTTAATTTTGTATTGGAGATGGTTGATGTGAGTCTGGAAGTTGAGTTTACAGTCTAACCAGACGCCTAGGTATTTGTAGGAGTCAACGTATTCTAAGTCAGACCGGTCGAGAGTAGTGATGATAGTCCGGTGGGCGGGTGCGGGCAGCGTTCGATAGAAAAGCATGCATTTAGTTTTACTAGCGTTTAAGAGCAGTTGGAGGCCACGGAAGGAGTGTTGTATGGCATTGAAGCTTGTTTGAAGGTTAGTAAACACAGTGTCCGAAGAGGGGCCAGATGTATAGAGAATGGTGTCGTCTGCGTAGAGATGGATCAGAGAGTCACCAGCAGCGAGAGCGACATCGTTGATGTACAGTGGGGAGAACAAGTATTTGATACACTGCCGATTTTGCAGGTTTTCCTACTTACAAAGCATGTAGAGGTCTGTAATTTTTATCATAGGTACTCTTCAACTGTGAGTGATGGAATCTAAAACAAAAATCCAGAAAATCACATTGTATGATTTTTAAGTAATTAATATGCATTTTATTGCATGACATAAGTATTTGATACATCAGAAAAGCAGAACTTAATATTTGGTAGAGAAACCTTTGTTTGCAATTACAGAGATCATACGTTTCCTGTAGTTCTTGACCAGGTTTGCACACACTGCAGCAGGGATTTTGGCCCACTCCTCCATCCAGATCCTTCAGGTTTCGGGGCTGTCGCTGGGCAATACGGACTTTCAGCTCCCTCCAAAGATTTTCTATTGGGTTCAGGTCTGGAGACTGGCTAGGCCACTCCAGGACCTTGAGATGCTTCTTACGGAGCCACTCCTTAGTTGCCCTGGCTGTGTGTTTCGGGTCGTTATCATGCTGGAAGACCCAGCCACGACCCATCTTCAATGCTCTTACTGAGGGAAGGAGGTTGTTGGCCAAGATCTCGCGATACATGGCCCCATCCATCCTCCCCTCAATACGGTGCAGTCGTCCTGTCCCCTTTGCAGAAAAGCATCCCCAAAGAATGATGTTTCCACCTCCATGCTTCACGGTTGGGATGGTGTTCTTGGGGTTGTACTCATCCTTCTTCTTCCTCCAAACACGGCGAGTGGAGTTTAGACCAAAAAGCTCTATTTTTGTCTCATCAGACCACATGACCTTCTCCCATTCCTCCTCTGGATCATCCAGATGGTCATTGGCAAACTTCAGACGGGCCTGGACATGCGCTGGCTTGAGCAGGGGGACCTTGCGTGCGCTGCAGGATTTTAATCCATGACGGCGCAGTGTGTTACTAATGGTTTTCTTTGAGACTGTGGTCCCAGCTCTCTTCAGGTCATTGACCAGGTCCTGCCGTGTAGTTCTGGGCTGATCCCTCACCTTCCTCATGATCATTGATGCCCCACGAGGTGAGATCTTGCATGGTGCCCCAGACCAAGGGAGATTGACCGTCATCTTGAACTTCTTCCATTTTCTAATAATTGCGCCAACAGTTGTTGCCTTCTCACCAAGCTGCTTGCCTATTGTCCTGTAGCCCATCCCAGCCTTGTGCAGGTCTACAATTTTATCCCTGATGTCCTTACACAGCTGTTTGATTGAGTGTGTGGAGTCCGTTTGATTGAGTGTGTGGACAGGTGTCTTTTATACAGGTAACGAGTTCAAACAGGTGCAGTTAATACAGGTAATGAGTGGAGAACAGGAGGGCTTCTTAAAGAAAAACTAACAGGTCTGTGACAGTCGGAATTCTTACTGGTTGGTAGGTGATCAAATACTTATGTCATGCAATAAAATGCAAATAAATTATTTAAAAATCATACAATGTGATTTTCTGGATTTTTGTTTTAGATTCCGTCTCTCACAGTTGAAGTGTACCTATGATAAAAATGACAGACTTCTACATGCTTTGTAAGTAGGAAAACCTGCAAAATCGGCAGTGTATCAAATACTTGTTCTCCCCACTGTATATAGAGAAAAGGGTTGGCCCAAGAATTGAACCCTGTGGCACCCCCATAGAATCTGCCAGAGGATCGGACAATAGGCCCTCCGATTTGACACACTGAACTCTGTCTGTGGAGTAGTTGGAGAACCAGGCGAGGCAGTCACTTGAGAAACCAAGGCTGTTGAGTCTGCCAATAAGAATGCGGTGATTGACAGAGTCGAAAGCCTTGGCCAGTTCGATGAAGACGGCTGCACAGTACTGTCTTTTATCGATGGCGATTATGATATCGTTCAGTACCTTGAGCGTAGCTGAGGTGCACCCATGACCAGCTCGGAAACCAGATTGCATAGAAGAGAAGGTACGGTGGGATTCGAAGTGGTCAGTTATCTGTTTGTTAACTTGGCTTTCGAAGACTTTAGAAAGGCAGGGCAGAATTGTAGGGGTCCAGATTTTGCAGCTCTTTCAGAACATCAGCCGTCTGGATTTGTGTGAAGGAGAAGCAGGGGGGGCTTGGGCAAGTAGCTGCCGGGGGCACAGAGCTGTTGGCCGGGGTAGGGGTAGCCAGGTGGAAAGCATGGCCAGCCGTAGCAAAATGCTTATTGAAATTTTCGATAATCGTGGATTTATCGGTGGTAACAGTGTTTCCGAGCCTCAATGCAGTGGGCAACTGGGAGGAGGTATCCCAGAACTTTTTGGAGTTAGTAGAAAAGCAAAGCTGGCCTTTGCTTTAGAAAAGCAAAGCTGGCCTTTGCTTTCCTAACTGACTGTGTGTACTTGTTCCTGACTTCCCTGAATAGCTGCATATCGTGGGGGCTATTCGATGCTAATGCAGTGTGCCACAGGATGTTTTTGTGTTGGTCAAGTGCAGTCAAGTCTGGGGTGAACCAAGGGCTATATCTGTTCTTAGTTCTACGTTTTTTGAAAGGGGCATGCTTATTTAGGATGGCGAGGAAAGCACTTTTAAAGAACAACCAGGCGTCCTCTACTGACGGGATGAGGTCAATATCCTTCCAGGATACCTGGGCCAGGTCGAATAGAAAGGCCTGCTCGCAAAAGTGTTTTAGGGAGCGTTTGACAGTGATAAGGGGTGGTCGTTTGACCGCTGACCCATTGCGAACGCAGGCGATGAGGCAGTGATCGCTGAGATCCTGGTTGAAAACAGAGGAGGTGTATTTGGAGGGCAAGTTAGTCAGGATGATATCAATGATGGTACCCATATTTATGGATTTTGGGTTGTACCTGGTGGGTTCCTTGATAATTTGTGTGAGATTGAGGACATCTATCTTAGATTGAAGGACAGCCGGGGTGTTAAGCATATCCCAGTTTAAGTCACCTAACAGTACAAACTCTGAAGATAGATGGGGGGCAATCAATTCACATATGGAGTCCAGGGCACAGCTGGGGGCTGAGGGGGGTCTGTAACAGGCAGCAACGGTGAGAGACTTATTTCTGGAAAGGTGGATTTTTAAGATTAGAAGCTCAAACTGTTTGGGCACAGACCTGGACAGTATGACAGAACTCTGCAGGTTATCTCTGCAGTAGATTGCAACTCCGCCACGTTTGGCAGTTCTATCTTGACGGGAAATGTTGTAGTTGGGGATGGAAATTTCCAAATTTTTGGTGGCCTTCCTAAGCCAGGATTCAGACACAGCTAGGACATCCGGGTTGGCGGAGTGTGCTAAAGCAGTGAATAAATCAAACTTAGGGAGGAGGCTTCTAATGTTAACATGCATGAAACCAAGGCTTTTACGGTTACAGAAATCAACAAATGAGAGCGCCTGGGGAATAGGTGTAGTACTGGGGGTTACAGGACCTGGGTTTACCTCTACATCACCAGAGGAACAGAGGAGGAGTAGGATAAGGGTACGGCTAAAGGCTTTAAGAACTGGTCGTCTAGTGCGTTGGGTACAGAGAATAAAAGGAGCAGATTTCTGGGCGTGGTGGAATAGATTGAGGGCATAATGTATAGACAAGGGTATGGTAGGATGTGAGTTTAGTGGAGGTAAACCTAGGCGTTGGGTAATGAAGAGAGAGGTTGCATCTCTGGAGACACCAGTTAAACCAGGTGAGGTCCCTGCATGTGTGGGGGGAGGAACAAAGGAGCTATCAGAGGCCAGTTGAGCAGGACTGGGGGCTCTACAATGAAATAAAACAATAATAGCTAACCTAAACAGCAACAGTCATGGCACATTGAAATAAGAAAGGGGCATAAAAACAAACAGTTAATGAGGGGCAAAAAATAACAGTTAATTAAGAGGGCTAAGACAACGACGGGTAATGGCGATGTATGGACAGAGAGGGTCAGGTAGAGAAATGTGATGTACTACACACAGGACCTGGGGCCTAGCAGATAAACAGAATGAAATACCATATAACCATAATTGAACCTCTCTCCTTGAAGTTCTATCTGATAAATGGTTGATTTAGGTGCAATCTTACCAGCAGCAATATCCTTGCCTGTGAAGCCCTTTTTGTGCAAAGCAATGATGACGGCACGTGTTTCCTTGCAGGTAACCATGGTTGACAGAGGAAGAACAATGATTTCAAGCACCACCCTCCTTTTAAAGCTTCCAGTCTGTTATTCTGACTTAATCAGCATGACAGAGTGGGCAGGGCTCTGTGCAGGCCAGTCAAGTTCTTCCACACCGATCTCTAAAAAACATTTCTGTATGGACCTTGCTTTGTGCACGGGGGCATTGTCATGCTGAAACAGCAAAGGGCCTTCCCCAAACTGTTGCTACAAAGTTGGAAGCACAGAATCGTCTAGAATGTCATTGTAGCGTTAAGGTTTCCCTTCACTGGAACAAAGGGGCCTAGCCAGAACCATGAAAAACAGCCCCAGACCATTATTCCTCCTCCACCAAACTTTACAGTTGGCACTATGCATTGGGGCAGATAGCGTTCTCCTGGCATCTGCCAAATCCGTCGGACTGCCAGTTGGTGAAGCGTGATTCATTACTCCAGAGATTCCACTGCTCCAGAGTCCAATGGCGTCGAGCTTTACACCACTCAAGCCAACACTTGGCATTGTGCATGGTGATCTTAGGCTTGTGTGCTGCTGCTCGGCCATGGAAACTAATTTCATGAAACTCCTGACGAACAGAAGCAGTTTGGAACTCGGTAGCGAGGACATATGATTTTTACGTGCTACGCCCTTCAGCACTTGGTGGTCCCGCTCTGTGAGCTTGTGTAGCTTAAAGGTTGTTGCTCCTAGATGTTCCCACTTCACAATAACAGCATTTACAGTATACTGGGGCAGCTCTAGCAGGGCAGAAATGTGACAAACTGACTTGTTGGAAAGGTGGCATCCTATGACGGTGCCACGTTGAAAGTCAATGACCTCTTCAGTAAGGCCATTCTACTGCCAATGTTTGTCTATGGAGATTGCATGGCTGTGTGCTCGATTTGATTTGCATACATCTGTCAGCAACGGGTGTGGCTGAAATAGCTGAATCCACTAATTTGAAGGGGTGTCCATCTTCCCCTGCCTCCATTTCTCCATTGGCCTCATAGACCTTGGGAATGTTTAGTTTCCTGTCGTTTTATTTCACATGGCTCTGTTCCTTTTTCTTATTGCTGAGGATCATGGGCCATTGCGTCAGTTGAAAGGACCCTGTAGGGAACACAGCATGACAATGACAAACAAATATTGTCATTATCTGATGGGGTTAAACTGACGTTACCTCCAGGAGGGAGGCATCTTCTCTGATGGGGTTAAACTGACGTTACCTCCAGGAGGGAGGCATCTTATCTGATGGGGTTAAACTGACGTTACCTCCAGGAGGGAGCCATCTTCTCTGATGGGGTTAAACTGACGTTACCTCCAGGAGGGAGGCATCTTATCTGATGGGGTTAAACTGACGTTACCTCCAGGAGGGAGCCATCTTATCTGATGGGGTTAAACTGACGTTACCTCCAGGAGGGAGCCATCTTATCTGATGGGGTTAAACTGACGTTACCTCCAGGAGGGAGGCATCTTATCTGATGGGGTTAAACTGACGTTACCTCCAGGAGGGAGGCATCTTATCTGTATAGGAGAGAAAAACACACACACACACATGGGTGCACACACTCAAACACACTGTCTCTCAGAAGGAAAGAAGCCTTGCTGTGAGAGAGCAGCCCCATCCCATCCAATACAACAATAAACTGTCCCAGCCTGGTTCTCCAGGAGATGGAGGGAGAGAGGGAGAAAGAGAGAACATGTCCCTGAGTCCGCATTTGTTAAACTGACTGTGCAGAGAAGAGGAGTGTGGAGGACAGGCGGTCTTACAGTGCCCCCTCTGGTTGTCCTATGTCACTTTCTCTTTTCTCTCTTCTCTCTCTTGCATGTATTTCCCCCTTTTACTCTCTCTCTCTCTCTCCTCTCTCTCTCTCTCTCTCTCTCTCTCCTCTCTCTCCTCTCTCTCTCCACCCTCTCTCTCAATTCAATTCAGTTAACTTTAATGGCATGAGGCAACAATGTACATATTGCCAAAGTATCATGCATCCCCAAAAATTTTTTAGATAGCATGCCACCGCTACCAGGTGGCATGGTATGGCATGGTTGTTTGTCCGCTACCAGGTGGCATGGTATGGCATGGTTGTTTGTCTGCTACCGGGTGGCATGGTATGGCATGGTTGTTTGTCCGCTACCAGGTGGCATGGTATGGCATGGTTGTTTGTCCGCTACCGGGTGGCATGGTATGGCATGGTTGTTTGTCTGCTACCAGGTGGCATGGTATGGCATGGTTGTTTGTCCGCTACCGGGTGGCATGGTATG